>JBBCBC010000025.1:7048122-7422102 GCA_037126765.1 Stenogyne calaminthoides | reverse complement strand
GATTATGTATGTCACACTTAGCACAAAGTCTAAGTTGACGTTCATCGACGATGACTTTGATCAATTATGATTTGAATATGAAAGTATTCTCTAAATCCACATTGAGAATGAATCATATTCTTGGCTCAACTTCTACGCTTTAACATGCATTTAAGTGATGAACCCAATCGCTCTATATCTACCCATGGAAGGAGGTGCATGCCGGTCATGGTCAAAAAGTTCATCCTCCATTACATGTCGCGGCGTGTTGACCTCAAGTCAAAGGAGTATCCTATCGCCTCCCACTAACCGGGACACCTCGGGAGACACATATTGGGAATTATATCAAACTAAGCTTTGACGATGGGATACCAATACCTTCTAAAGATTCATTGCATTCATCACAGATACCTAAGATCTCATAAAATAAGTGAGATCTTACTACACTCTCCTAAGAGTATGATGCAGACGCGACACTAATCTCAATTGCATCATCAATATCCCATTCTTGATGATCCTTGATCGAGGGGCCATTTGGAGAATCATGTAGGAAGTCATCCGAAGTTCTCACAACCTCAATGACAAAGACTCATAGAAACATTTGCATGAATAAATGCAAACAATCAAACATAATATTCAAATAAGTGGCATTATCATACATTAATATTAAATGAACTATAATATTAAATCAAACTGAATATCATCGAAGATATGCCTCCCCAATAGATTGTCTCTAGGACACTTAACACTAATGCTGAATATATTTTTTACATAAAGGAAGTCATAAGACACTTCGGCATGAGACCACCATCTCACAGCCGAAATGGGGTATAAAACTGGGCATTGACTTTAACATTTTGGAAGGATGGGTTTTGATTGTCTTCAATTAATATCCTCATCTAACGAATACGCCTCGTATTTGAGTTTGTTTTATTTGTAAGTCTTGATAAAATCAATAACAAGATTCAGAAAGGATAAATCTTAAGTTTTGTTTTCAAATTTCATTGCTTGTTTATGATAGTTTCATAAACATGCTTACAAGTATTAGTTTTAATCACAAATGATCTCATAATTTTATTTTAAACAAATTTAGTCTCATAAGTTTTTGTGGTCGATTTAGTCTCAATAACTTTGATGATGTCCAAATTTTTAGTTCTAAATCGATCGGAATAACGTCGTTTGCCATTTCAATTTGGGGCTTTCCAACATATGTTTTGACCTGAATGTCACGCGTGTATTTTTAACAACCGAATTTCGATCATATAATTAAAAAACATTAAAAAAACTTAAAATTAAAACAAAATTGATGACAATAATTAGTCAAACAAACTTAAAAATACACGCATAATAGACACGGAAGTCCAATCACAACATTAATCCGCCGAAAAGCCCCAAATTGAAAAGAATAAATGACGTTTTTCCAATTCGGTTGATCTAAAATTGACATTGTAAAAGTTATTGGGACTAAATTAACGACAAAAAAACTTATGATGCTAAATCTATTTTGGTGGTGAAAATTATGGAGACTAAAAACGACAAAAATCCACATATCAAATGGTTTTTATTTTTAACAACTAAAACAACTCCTGATTCAGAATATGGTAGAGAAAAATCAACATATGATGCTCGTGGCGCCCAAATGGTGGTGTCCCCAACGACCATATCATATTCCTATAGTAACATACAAAATGCAAACTGATTAAAACAGATGTGCTGATAAATTATGGGAGAAAAAAAAGAGTGATAAATTAAATTAATTACCTCAGGTATCTTTTGAAGCATGTTGTCATAAGTCCAATTTGCACTTTTGCTACCATTATTAAAATGAAACGTGTATTTAATTGGAAGATTCAACATCGTCCAAATATTATATATACATATGGAGAGAATAGTACTCTATAATTAATAGCGTGTCCCCCCACGTTACTTGTGACTTACGAGGGTACAATAGGAGTATTTATTAATATATACCGAGTCTAAAAATCTAGCTATGACAAGATTCTAATATCTTCAATTAGTCCAACAACTCAATTGATTATGATAATAAATTTTCAGGGCTCATTAACGTGTTGTTTATATAATTGAGAGCCGATCATCTAATTTTAGGGGCGGCCCTGTGCAAAAAGTCTATTGGGTCCTTCATATTTTTTATGAAAAAAAATAATATAATCATTACGCGTTTAAGCATACATCATCAATACTTGTATCTAATTCATTACCATCATGTTGTTCTACTCTTTCTGAATCTTCATGTGATGATGTTTTTTTGTTTGTTCTCACCAAAAAATCTATCTAGTTCCCTTTTGAGTTTCAATAAATTTTTCTGCATTTTTTTTCTTCTTAAGTTTTTCATGTCCGGATGGATATTTTCGATTAGGAGGCATCTCAAATTCTCAATTAATTATTAACAAAAAATTAAGAAATAAAAATAAATTCAAGAAATAATAATAAAGATTATAAATAAAATAATATATCATTGAGGATTTGAAGTGATCAAAATAATATATATGAATAAGAATTTAAAATTAAAAGTACCTTATTAGAAAGACACGATTCTTTTCAAAAGGTCGTTCGTCAATTTTCTTATGGACACACGAAGTGAAGAAGACGAAGAAGAAGAAGAAAAGGGACAGCGTGATTTATGAAGATTGTGTATAGATTTGATTTGATAAATTTAAGAAAAAAAAGATTGGGTGTATATTTAATTTGAAAAAGAATAAAAAAGAAAAATATTAAAAGAAAAGGATTGAAGAAAATCTAACCGTGTGTGGGAAAATTATATTTGTGTATTTGAAAAATAGTAAGAAATGAAATGTAAGGAAAGTAGAGGAATGAATAAAATATAAAGATTTTGTAAAGATTTGGAATAAATATATAAGGAAAAAATATATGAGGGAAAAAAATGTATTTGAAAAATAGTAAGAAATGAAATATAAGGAAAATAGATGATTGAATAAAATATAAAGATTTTATAAAGATTTGAAATAAAAATATAAGAAGAAAAAATAATTGAAAATATAAAAAAATAATATGCAAAGATCGAGGTCGCTTCTCACAACCCCACATGTAGCCTTGAAGTCACAAGTAATTCAAAAAACCAAACATTATATATAAAGAAAAAGAAAACGGGGGCCCTCGCCAGAAAGGGTCCTGTCTTGGCCGGTCTAGCACCAGTCTTTAGGCTAGGCACGATATAATCCTATTCACCTAAAAACAGTAGATTAACTAAATAAGTATGATCCTCAATCACGTGTTGTTTATATAATATAGTAGGAGTATGTTATATTTGGATAATTCCATTCATCGAATGGTTAACATCTTGTGTACTAATTGTATCATTCAAATTAAAACAAATAGTATCTCAGAATTGTCATATTCCGATTTTTCATAGGTCAAATATGCATAAATTTTATAAGAATCAGAAAGGAAAGTAAAATAATTAATAGATATGCCCTTTAAAAATTACTTATTAAAATCTTTATTGAATTAAATCTAAAAGAAGGAGATTCTAAATTTATCTAAGAGATGTGATCAAAATTAAATATTTAAAATTTAATTATAAAAAATTTGTGAAGCTTTTAAAATAGTAAAATATATTTTGATTGACTTCAACTACAATTCTTTCGAAACTACAATTAAACATTTGTCATAAATTTTTTAAAATAATTATAGAAAACGTATGGACAAATCTTAACATGGTAAATAAATGAATTTAATGTGGAGTTCATTAAATCTTCCAATTATCCATTCTCCGTCAGATGACGCGCTCTTGATCCTAAAAAGGGAAATAAGAAGTGATGAAAGAAACCACAATTCAAAATGGGGACATATTTTTCAAAATCAAATACAATAAGTAATTAAATCACCAAACACGTTAACATGCAATTTCTGCAACATCACTTTTTTTTTCTCGTTTTTAAAGGTCAAAAGACCTATTTCTCGCTTATAAAGGTCGTAAGACCTACTCGCTTATAAAGGTCAAGACCTATTAACTTTTCAATTTCTCGTTTATAAAGGTTAGAAAGACCTGTCCTTATACATATTTCACATGAATGTCAATAAAATCATAAATCACATTTTATAAAGACCAACATAATAGATAGAAATCGATCCCCACTTCGAATCATTGTCGACAAGCAGATGGATATTGATGCAGAAACACCAACTCACAATTTCAATCCTTCATTCATGTTTCTTAGAACCAAACTTAACATAATATATATCAATATGATAGTACTTGGTTTAGTATATATATAAGGTGGCGTAAGAGCGTGGTTATTAAATTTGGGGTAAAGTATTAATTAAGGACAAGATTCTTGTCCTTAAAAGATAGTCCAACTAATAAATTATTTATTGTGCTAATTAATAGTGCAAGATCTATTTTGAACAGAATTAGTCGTAAATGGTATAGTTCTAAACTACTAGTTAGTAGTTACTGAGAAAGATGGTAGGAAAGCACTTATTGCATCATGTGAAATTATGCACACTTAAACTCTACATATGCAATTGGGTCAATCATGTATGTCATGACTTGCACTAGGCCAAACGTGGCCTACGCTATTAATATCACTGGTAGATATCAACAAAATCCGGGTGAGTCTCACTGTATTGCTGTCAAGACCATTCTAAAGTATCTTAGATGAACTAAAGAATGTGTTTCTTGTCTACGATGGGCAGTCAGAACTAGTAGTATCTGGTTACGCTGACGCAAGTTTCCAATCCGACGGTGATGATTGCAAGTCACAGTCAGGTTATATTTCACTCTCAATGATGGGGCGGTCAGTTGGAATTGTTCCAAGCAAGAGACGACCGCAGATTCAACAATCGAAGCTAAGTACATTGCTGTGTCAGAAGCCTCATGGAGGCTATCTGGATTTATAGTTCTTAAGAGAACTAGGGGTAGTTCCGAGTGCCAGTTGTCTAATAAAGTAGTATTGAGACAACGTTGGTGCGATTGGGCAAACAAAGGACCCGAGATCAACAATAGAAGCTAGCATGTACCCAGGCTTATCATTTGATCCGAGAGATCATAACGATAAAAGAAGTAGAATTAGAACGTATTCCCACATATTTAATTTGGCCGATCCTTTCACCAAAACACTGAGTGTTCATGTACACACTAGAAATTTGATGGTCTAGGGGTTAGACATGTAGGTGATCGACTCTAGTCTAAGTGGGAGATTGTTAGTGTTAGTGTCCTAGAGATAATCTATTGTAAGGACATAATACTCGATGATATTCAGTTTGATTTAATATTATAGTTCATTTAATATTAATTTATGACAATACACTTGTTTGAATATTATGTTTTATTGTTTGCATTTATTCATGCAACTGTTCCCATGAGTCATTGTTGTGAGAACTCAGATGACTTAAGCATGATTCTCAAATGTCCCCGATCAAGGATCATGAAGAATGGGATATTGATGATGCAATTGAGATTGGTATGCAATCTGCATCATACTCTTAGAGAGTGTAGTAAGATCTCACTTACTACGAGATACTAGGTATCTCATGATGGATGCACAGATACCTTAGAGGGTATTGGTATACCCATCCGAGAAACCGTTTGATGTAATTCCACAATATGTGTCTACGGGTGTCTGGTTAGTGGGAGCGATGCGATACTCCTTTGACTTGAGGTAAATTCGCATTGTTGGAATTTAGAAGCACGTAAACACGTAATACATGCGCAGCAGAATTAAACAGTTCACCAACAACGAACATATAATTGCATAATTGAATACGTATAAACATAAAGAGAAACCTTACAGTAAACCGTACGCATATTTCTCTACTATGGTATCCACGTAATCCCCAATCACGGACTTGCACATATTTGCCAGCGTTGAATCTGAGACGGTATTTGCTAGGAAAATTCCTATTCTAGATTTTATGGAAAGAATTTGAACAACCGTTTTATAGATTCCCAAGAGCTCATATATATAGGAGAGGCCCAGCTTAAATCTTAAGCTAGCCCGATTAGGAAATAAAATCCATAATCTTTATTTGAATAAATCTCGTAGATTTATTTCCTACATATAAAATCTCTACGGATATAATTCCCATGTATATCAAATCTCTACGGATTTGATTTCATATATATTAAATCCTATAATAATATTCCATATATTATTATTGGGAATCCTATTTAATTAAAATACAATTTAATTAAATATTAATAATAATTAATTCCAAATTAATCTATTATTAATTAATTCTCCATAAATTAAATATTAAATCCAATTTAACATTTAATCAACCAACTATAATCCGTAAAAGGGGACTACTTGTTGTGTGACCCATAGGCCCTCATATATCGAGCGATTAGTCAAACTAACGGTCTTAATTGAACCCTAGACAATAAATTAGACATTCACAATATATGAGGTACGCTATTGGAAACGTGCAACCACCGTAATCAAAACATGGGCTATTACGATTTCCTCCTTTTCATTCAATCGAATACTCGATTAAGTCTTGAACATGATGAAGTGTCTATTCAAATAACTTAATCATATTATCTCTAATCATTAATTGATCATGTATGTCACACTTAGCCACAAAGTCTAAGTTGACGTGCATCGGCAGATGACTTTGATCCAATTATGATGAGAAGATGAGTATTCCTCTAAATCCACATTGAGGAATGAATCATATTCTTGGCTCAAATACCACGCATACGCCGTGATGAACCCAATCCAAGCCATATCTACACATAGACGGTGCAAAGCGCCGGTCATGGTCAAAGTTCATCCTCCACATGTCGCGTATTGACCTCGAAATCAAAGGAGTATCGATCTCTCCCACTAACCGAGACACCAGACACATATTGTGAACTTACATCAAACAATTTCTGGATGGGTATACCAATACCCTCCAAGGTATTTGTTTTATCCATCATGAGATACCTAGTATCTCGTAGTAAGTGAGATCTTACAACACTCTCTAAGAGTATGATGTAGATCGCATTAACCAATCTCCATTGCATCATCAATATCCCATTCTTGATGATCCTTGATCGTATATATCGAGAATCATGCTTAAGTCATCCGAAGTTCTCACAACCTCAACGACAAAGAATGAGTCATGGGAACACTTGCATGAATAAATGTAAACAATCAAACATAATATTCAAACAAGTGTATTGCCATACATTAATATTAAGTGAACTATAATATTAAATCAAACTGAATATCATCGAGTATTATGTCCTTACAATAGATTGTCTCTAGGACACTAACACTAACAATCTCCCACTTAGACTAGAGTCAATAACCTACATGTCTAACCCCTTGACCATCGAATGTCTATTGTGTACATGAACACTAAGTGTTTTGGTGAAATGATTTTCCAAATTAAATATGTTAGAATACATTCTAATTCTACTTCTCTTATCGTTATGATCTCTCGGATCAAATGATAAGCCTGGGTACATGCTAGCTTTTGTTGTTGATCTCGGGTCCTTTGCTTGCCCAATCGCACCGTTATCTCAATACTACTTTATTAGACAACCGCACTCCGGAACTACCCCTAGTTCTCTTAAGAACTATAAATCCGCATATCTCCTGAGGCTTCTAATACAAAGAATGTACTCAACTTCGGTTTTTTTGAATCATGCGGTCGATTTGCTTGGAACTATTCCAACCGATCCCTCCTCATCGAGAGAGTGAACGTTCCCGACCGCGACTTGCAATCATCACAAATGGATTGAAACTTCACGTCAACAGAACCAGATACTACTAGTTCTGAGGCCTAGTGCAAGTCATGGCATACATGATTGACCCAATTGCATATGCATATGGGACATCTTTCATGTGCTTGATATCAGCTTAGAGTTCTCCATTGCAAAAATGCTTCAACACCTGCGCTTACATAGGTGGATCGGTGATGACCTCAACATCTTCTTGATCTATCCATGTGGATTTTGATCCCTAAGATGTAGCGGGTTTCACACAAATCCTTCATCATGAAGGTCTTTGACAACCAATCTTTAACGAACTGCATTAACGGGATATTGTTTTCCAAAATCAATATGTCATCGACATACACGATTATGAAAACAATATTCTTCCTGCTACATTTACGATAAACGCAAGGATCAAGAGTTTCTGATGAAGTCAAATGATTTGATAGCTTCATCGGATATTCCATCTCCTAGAAGCTTGCTTCAATCCATAGATGGATCTCTTTAGCTTTCATACTAGATTAGAATTCAGCTTAGATATTAAAACCTTCCGGTTGAGTCATAAACACTTCCTTATCAATGTTTCCATTGAGGAAAGTTGTTTTGACATCCATCTGCCAAATCTCATAATCATAGTGTGCTGTTATCACAAGTAAAATTCGAATGGACTTGATCTTTGCAATTGGTGAGAAGGTCTCGTCATAGTCAATACCTTCGCGTTGACTATAACCCTTCGCCACCAACCTAGCTTTGTAGGTTTGTACTTTTCCATTTGCATCAGTCTTACGCTTGAAGACCCTTTTGCAACCTATGGGTCTAACCCATTTAGGCAACTCAATCAAGTTCCAAACTTGATTGGTGTACATCGAGTCCATCTCGGATTTCATGGCTTCATGCCACTTCCCTAAATCAATATCTGATATTGCTTCAGTAGGATTGTCCTTATCCGGTATGTCCATATTATTGAGTTCCTCCAAGAGGTAACCGTATCTAATGGGCTGATTACGATTCCTAATTGACTTACGGAGATGTGGTTGTGCGAAGCCATGCATTCCCGATCGTGAAAATTTAAAATGGTGCATCGATTTCATCAATGTCCGGAGAGTCCTCAAGAGCTACACTTTCAGATGCCTCTTGGGCGGGAGTTTGAACTATGTTGTTCTCATTTAGCCCACATGGAGGTTCTTGCCCAGGCAAGCCAACTCCAATCACGCTCCCACTGGCTGAAAGACGATCACCTAGTGAAAGACTCCTACCGTGAAAGTCACTGAATGCTCCCACTGATTCTTTGTCATGCTTCTTCGAAAATCATCAGTCTCTAGGTTAAGTTGTGGTTCTTGAATTTCTTCAAGTTCTATCATCTTACGACCTTGTTCCTCAAAAACATAGTCTTCTTCGGGGAACCTGGCATTCCTAGAAACAATCACTGTTTGTTTTTCAGGTAAATAGAAGTAATATCCTCTAGTTTCCTTAGAATATCCCACAAGGTAACCCTTTTCACCTTTGGATTCCAACTTATCGGTAAGCATCTTTTTCACAATCGCGGGGTAACCTACGTTTTGATATGTGTAAAAGTTGGTGATGGTCCCGAATTGAAAACCGATTTTGCGCGTGCGGAAGCGAACATGTCGTGTGATGCATATAAAACAGGGGTGAGGGAATGGTGATTCCTAATTTTTCTTTTTTTAAGAATGATGTGTGTTGTTTTGCTTGTAATCGAATGCATATGGCAGGTAAGAACATAAAGCAGTAAAGAACACACGATATTTTATAGTGGTTCGAACAAAACCCGCCCTACATCCACTCTTCCCTTTCAGGGCACCAACTTAACCAACTTAACCTACTGGACTTAGTTTTATGTGTTAGTCCAACACCCAATAGATGTTTACCGAGTTCGCACTCAAACGAGATTATCACCCTTACTGGATTGCCTATAGATGTTTACAGAGTTCACACTCAACCGAACGCAGAAATCAGAAACTAGAATCCCTAGTCTGAAATCTTGCGGTGACAAACTTAACCTAACTCAAACTGATTTGGGTAAAGGTTTGTTTGGTTTCCAACTAGGTTGAGATTTTCCCTTACATTTGTTTAGCCTCAATGCTAAGGATGGGAAAATCTCTCTAAGCTAGGATATTACATTTGTGCTTAGATCTAGGGTAGAACACTCTTGAATATATCGTGTATTTCTCGCCAGGTTCTATGGTGGGAATGCTTGAGTATATATCTTCTTAGCTCTGTAGCATCGTTTGCTACATTCTCCACGCACTTCCACACTTGATAATGAAGGAAGAACTTGTATTATAGTGTGGATTTGAATGTTACCGTTGGAGAGAATCACATTCAAATCCATACTACTCTGTAGCTTTTTGCAGGTTTTTCAGGCTTGTCATCTTCCTCTCATTGGGTCCACGCCAAATTTGAATCTAACGACTATATTCTTGATTTCTTCTAAGTCTCTAACGGGCTTATATTCTTCGTGAATCTTAGTCTCGGGATCTTGAGATCTATCTCGAGCCTTCGGGTTATCGAGTCTCGAGGTTACTCGGGGTTCTTGATTCAAATAGATTATTCCCGGACCTTGTCGTCCCGAGGCATCGCGACTTTTCGAGCTTTTCATGATTCAAATTCTTCGAATCCGGACATCGACCCTCGAGTCACATTGACTCAAAGCTATCGATTTCTTCTTTTGCACGATCCGATCGAATCAACATATCTTCGGGATCATCCTAATAATAACATCGGTCATCCGCATTAGGTTAGCATATCGATTTATCATATCGATCTTGATCACATCGATCTCGATCTCTCATCATTTTTCATATCGATCTCGATCCGTCCGATCTTGATGGATCTCTTTTGCTCATCTTCCGATGCGCAACCTTCTTCCGATTTCTGACTTTGGCTTTTCTTTTCTTCCGATTTGCTCCGACATCGTGACTAACTCGAACTCATCTAATTCATTCGATCTCGATCGGTCTGCGCTCGCAACCTCGCCCCGATCTCGATCATCTTCTTTCCGATTTCTTGAGTTCCCCTCAATTTGTTCTTTTTCGTTCCCCTTAACTTGTTATCCGTAAGTTAGCTTGAATAACACAAGTTAATAATGTTTTAGCATAAATTATCAAAACTAAAATATCCCAACAAAATTGGCTTCTTGCCACACCATAGTTCATATGGTGTATGCTCAACCGATTTAGATAAAATCCTATTCGAATGTAAATTGAGGTTTGTAACGCGTATCCCCATAAGAATGTCGGAAGAGAGGAAAGCTCATCATGGACCTTACCATGTCTAACGAGGTTCGGTTTCTCCTTTTCGGAAACTCCATTCATCCGGGTGTTCCAGGAGGAGTCCATTGTGATTGATTCCATGCAACTACGCTAAGCGTTGAATTCATGGCTAAGGTATCCACCTTCTCGATCCGAATGGAGGGTCTTAATATTCTTACCAAGTTGCTTCTCTACTTCAGCTTTGTACTCTTTGAATTTCTCAAAAGATTCGGATTTGTGTTTCATAAGATTCACATATCCGTATCTCGAGAAATCATCAGTAAAAGTGATGAAGTAGCCGAAGTGACCTCTAGCCAGAGTGGGCAATGGTCCACATACATTATTGTGGATCAACTCTAGAACTTCTTTGGCACGAACCCCTTTCCCAGAAAATGGTTTGTTGATCATTTTTCCCTTGAGACAAGATTCACAATTACCATAAGACTCAAAGTCAAATGGGGTTAAGTAGTCCAACTACCTTAACCTTGCAATTCTTTTTTTGTTTGCATGACCAAGTCTACAGTGCCATAAGTAAGTTGGGTTTTCATGATTACTAAGTTTGAGTCTTTTACTTTGTATATTAAGAACATTATATCCATAATTCAACAATTATATACCATTCAATAAACGGGTCATTCCCATAAACCACACCATTAAGCGTAAATAACAATTATTATTTGCAAAATGGAAGAAAAAATCCCTCAATGTCTAACATAGGAACATAAATAATGTTGCGGGTAATTAGAAGGAACAAAATAACAATTATTCTATTCTAATCTAAAACCAAAGGGTAAGTCTAAGTCCCCACGCGTTCAGTAGCAATTCTTGCTCCATTTCCACGTGTAAGACGATATCACCCGGCCTAACTGCCCTAAGACACGTGAGACCCTTCACATTCGTACAAATGTGAGAGCCACATCCAGTATCTAATACCAAGCAGTTAGCGCTATTAGTGGACATGTTTATCTTAATAACAAACATACATGTTCTAGTGCTAGACGAACCTAGTGCCTTCTTTTCAGCAACCAGAACCTTATAGTCCTTCTTCCGGTGCACTCTTCTACTTACAGTAGAGGCACAGATCCTCCAGATGCTTGAGCATCAAGAAGGGATCCATTTTTTCATGTTGCCTATGCAATTCGGGAGTCATGCCGAGCAACATCACACACTTAGTCTGGGAAGTATCCTTTTGATGCTTCTTCTGAGTTGCTACGTCAAACGTGGCTGCCTCAGGGAACCAGCTGCATGGGTAACCGGGATTGGCGTGTCCAACACGTACTCAACCTTTTCTTGCCTTAGCAACAAACACATGTTTCGATGTCAGTCCATAAAATTTGGCCTAACAAATTTTGTTTGTTTCCAAAACACATCTCAATGACAGTTATACATTTCAACTAACCAAGAGAAATAAAATAAAATAGGAATTAAACACATAATTCCTATGATCAATATTCAGCAATCAAAATAAACATGACCCTTCTTTTGTGTTTATTTTGTCTCCATTATTTTCACATACTCAACGACCTCATCAGAAGAGTACGAATTTATATCAAAGATAAATTGTAATGGACTAGGATCCACATTCCTACTATTATAATATCTGCTTGGGCTAATTACTATAATAGCAGAACTGATAGGTCTCCAAACCAATTGCATAACTGCAATTCCTAGTTGATTGAACCTAGTTCAACGGATGCCCCTTGACTTTTGTTTCCCTGCTTGGGCTGGTGAAACAAAGTCAAGTTGATTTACAACCATCGAGTGGCGACACTTCATGTCCCTTTAAAAGTCCCGTTAGATGTAGATCCGAACAAAAGAATTGGGCCTTAAATACTCATTGGAACGAAATCTCCGGTTTACTTTTAACTTTGATGGAAGGCATCGTTCAATTTAATAAAAATCATATTTTAGTGATGATCGTTTTAAAGGCGGGATATTAATTGCTTAATCGAGATCGAACATGTTAATCTACATCACATTTGAGCACTTATTGGGCGCCGCCTACCCAAACATGACATTATACGGACTAACACTTACATGGGCACCGTTTACCCAAACAATTAATACGGTCCGATAATTATTGGGTGTTGCCTACCCAAACAATTATAACACAAACTATAAAAGCGATAACTAATTTAAATAAACAAGTTAACGAGTGGGATTAACAATTCCTTTTAAACGAAATATCGAGAAATCCAATTTCTATATTCAAGTTTTAAAAGATTGTTAAATGTCAATAATTAATCCAATTAATTATTAATAAAAGTCCAACTTTTATTACTGATTTTAAAAATAATCTTATTAAATTTTAAAACAGATTTTAATTGTTTGTTAGGGGGCTCAAGTGCAATTTCTAAAACGTGCACGAAGGGGTCCGTTAGAAATCTAATTTGCAAAACGGCCCTCCCTCATCACTGCCCGAAAACCATCCGTCAATCGGGACAACCGATACTAACAATTCAACCTCAGTACATTAGGAATAATCCAATTAATCATTTGAACAGTCAAATTGGTCAAGATTCATCATTCAATCTAATTGAAGAACGAAAACAGTGCACGAACAAGAGCCAAACAAACGATACTAGTAGCGTGCAAACCTAAAAAATGACGAATCCCAGAAACGTCGAATTCCAGAAGCAAACGAGACTGAAAATGCACGAAACCAGACACCAGAAACCAAAACCAAAAAACTGAATCGGAAACCAGAAACCATAATGGAAAACACATCACACGAATTGAGGTCCGACGCGAGTCGCCGTCGCCGCTCAACGCGCACGGGCGACTTGCCGCCGTAAATCGAGGGGTTACGCGCGGAGGCACTACCCCGGCGAGCTAGTTCCAAACCAAAATGCCAAGAAGATGAATGAATCAGCGGCCCACCGCCACTGATTCGTGTCGATTCCGGTGGCGCGCCGCATCGACTCGCGTCTTGGGGTACACCACCGAGAAAAGAAATGAAGAACAGAGGCGGAGAAACGAAAAAAAATAGACTATGGCGAAGTCGCACGGGCCATGCCGCTAGCTCCCGCACGCGTCACGAGGCCACGATGCCTAGCGCCGGCCTCGAGCAACGCGGCGTAGCATCGCTGGCCGTGAGAACGAGAAATTGCAGTGGCGGGTTTCTCCTAGAGAAAACCCTAAAATCGATTTGGGGGTTTGTAGGTGAAGAAGACGACCCATCACAAACAAAATAAGGGGTGCGGCTCCTTTTTGTCAAACAAAATGACCGTGCCCCAGTTTTGAACAATTTTTTTTTAATTCAATTCAAAACCAATTTTAATTATGCAATTAAAACAAGAGCCTAGAGCTCGATACCAAATTATTGAAATTTAGAGAGGTGTAAAAACACGAATACACGCAGTGAAAAATAAACAATTCACCAACAACGAACATATATTTGCATAATTAAATACGGGTAAACGTAAATAGAATTTTTACAGCAATTCGTACACGGATTCCTCAACTATGGTATCCACGTAACAGTCCTTTACCAATTTGCACAGATCTGCCAGCGTTGAATCCCCCAGATGAATTTGCTAGGAAAATTCTAACTTAGAGATTTTATGGAGAAAATATGAAGTCTCATATTATGAATTCCGAAGAGCTCATATATATAGGGGAGACCCAGCTTAAATCTTAAGCTAACTTGATTAGGAAATAAAATCCCTAATCTTGCAAATTAAATCCCATAGATATAATTTCCATATACATAAATCTCTACGGATTTGAATTCCATGTATATCAAATCTCTACGGATTTGATTTCCATATAAATCAAATCCTATAATAATATTCCATATATTATTATTAGGAATCCTATTTAATTAAATCTAATTTAATTAAATAGTAATAATAATTAATTCTAAATATAATTATTATTATAGTCTCCATAAATTAAATATTAATATCCCATATAATATTTAATCAACCAACTATAATTAGTAAATAACTATTACTTGTTGTGTGACCCATAGGCCCTCATATATCGAGTGATTAGTCAAACTAACGGTCTTAATTGAACCCTAGACAATTAATCAGACATTCTCAATATATGAGGTACGTTGCGAGGAAATGTGCAACTACTTGTAACTGAAACATGGGTTATTAAGATAACTTCCTTTCATTCGCGAATACTCGATTAAATCTTGAACATGATGGAGTGTCTATTCAAATAACTTAATCATATTATCTCTAATCACTAATTGATCATGTATGTCACACTTAGCACAAAGTCTAAGTTGACGTTCATCGGCCGATGACTTTGATCCAATTATGATGAGATTATGAGTATTCTGTCTAAATCCACATTGAGGAATTAATCATATTCTTGGCTCAACTACCACGCACATGCATTTCGTGATGAACTCAATCTAAGCCATATCTACCCATGGAAGGGTGCAAGCGTCGGTCATGGTCAAAGTTCATCACTCCACACATGTCGTGCCTATTGACCTCAAGTCAAAGGAGTATCGAGACACCCTTAGACACATATTGTGGAATTACATCAAAAGGTTTCTCGGATGGGTATACCAATACCTTCTAAGGTATCTCAAGATCCAAAGATGAGATACCTAGTATCTCATAGTAAGTGAGATCTTACTACACTCTCTAAGAGTATGATGATGCAGATCGCACACCAATCTCAATTGCATCATCAATATCCCATTCTTGATGATCCTTGATCGGGCCATTTGAGAATCATGCTTAAGTCATCCGAAGTTCTCACAACCTCAATGACAAAGAATGACTCATGAAACATTTGCATGAATAAATGCAAACAATCAAACATAATATTCAAACAAGTGTATTATCATACATTAATATTAAATGAACTATAATATTAAATCAAACTGAATATCATCGAGTATTATGTCCTTATAATAGATTGTCTCTAGGACACTAACACTAACAAATAATATATTTTTTTTACATAAAAAAAAGGCGAGGCACACTTGCATGAGACCGTCTCCCCAAAGAAAACGGGTATAAATTGGGCATTGACGCTTTACCATTTTGGAAGGATGTGTGTGTGATTTGTCTTTAAGTTGTATCTCATCTCACGCAAGAGTCAGCCTCATTATGAGTTTGTCTTATTTGTAAGTCTTGATAAAATCAATGACAAGATTCAGAAAGCGATGGGTATTAGGTTTTGTTTTCAAATTTCATTGCTTGTTTCTGATAGTTTCATAAACATGTTTACAAGTATTAGAGTTTGAATCACAAATGATCTTATAACTTTGGCCTTAAATAGATTTAGTCTCATAAGTTTTTTTGTGGTCGATTTAATCACAATAACTTTGACAATGTCCAATTTTAGTTCTAAATCGATCGGAATAACGTCGTTTTGCCATTTCAATTTGGGGCTTTCCAACAGATGTTTTGACTGGACTGCCGTGTATTTTTTTTAACAACTGGAATTTAGATCATATAATTAAAAAAACATTAAAAAACTTAAAATTAAAATAGAATTGATGACAAGAATTAGTCAAACAAACTTAAAAATAAATGTGGCAGTACACGTGGAAGTCCAATCACAACATTAATCCGCCGAAAAGCCCCAAATTGAAAAGAATAAATGACGTTTTTCCGACCAATTTGAGACTAAAATTTGACATTGTAAAAAGTTATTGGGACTAAATCAACGACAAAAAAACTTATGGTGCTAAATCTATTTGAGAGCAAAGTTATGGAGACTAAATCAACAACAAAAAAACTTATGAGACTAAATTTATTTGAAACCAAAGTTATATGATCATTTATAATTCAAACTCCAAATATTATATATACATATGGAAAGAATAGTACTCTATAATTAATAACGTGTCCTTTCTGCAGGTTAGGACTTCAATTATTGAAATATTCCGGTCCCCCACGTTACTTGTGACTTACGAGGGTACACTAGGAGTATTTATTAATATATACCGGGTCTAAAAATCTAGCTATGACAAGATTCTAATATCTTCAATTAGTCCAACAACTAAATTGATTATGATAATAAATTTTCATGGCTCATTAACGTGTTGTTTATATAATTGAGAACCGATCCTCTAATTTTAGGGCCATGTGCAAAAAGTTTATTGGGTCCTTCATATTTTTTGAAAAAAAAAATATAATCATTACGCGTTTAAGCATACATCATCAGTACTTATATTTAATTCATCACCATCATGTTGTTCTACTCTTTCTCAATCTTCATGTGATGATGTTTTTTTGTTTGTTCTCACCAAAAAAATCTATCTAGTTCCCTTCTGAGTTTCAATAAATTTTTCTGCATTTTTTTTCTTCTTAAGTTTTTCATATGCGGATGGATATTTCGATTAGAAGGCATCTCAAATTCTCAATTAACTATTAACAAAAAATTAAGAAATAAAAATAAATTCAAGAAATAATAATAAAGATTATAAATAAAATAATATATCATTGAGGATTTGAAGTGATCAAAATAATATATATGGATAAGAATTTAAAATTAAAAAGTACCTTATTAGAAAGACACAATTCTTTTTCAAAAAGGTCGATTAAATCAATTTCTTATGGACACACAAAGTGAAGAAGAAGAAGAAGAAAAGGGACAAAGTGATTTATGAAGATTGTGTATAGATTTGATTTGATAAATTTAAGAAAAAAAAGATTGGGTGTATATTTAATTTGAAAAAGAATAAAAAAGAAAAATATTAAAAGAAAAGGATTGAAGAAAATCTAACTGTGTGTGGGAAAATTATATTTGTGTATTTGAAAAATAGTAAGAAATGAAATGTAAGGAAAGTAGAGGAATGAATAAAATATAAAGATTTTGTAAAGATTTGGAATAAATATATAAGGGAAAAATATATGAGGGAAAAATAGATGATTGAATAATATATAAAAATTTTATAAAGATTTGAAATAAAAATATAAGAAGAAAAAATAATTGAAAATATAAAAATAATATGCAAAGATCAAGGGTCGCTCTCAAATGATCTCATAATTTTGGCCTTAAACAGATTTAGTCTCATAAGTTTTTTTGTGGTCGATTTAGTCCCAATAACTTTGACAATGTCCAATTTTAGTTCTAAATCGATCGGAATAACGTCGTTTTGCCATTTCAATTTGGGGCTTTCCAACAGATGTTTTGACTGGACTGTCACGTGTATTTTTTTTAACAACTGGAATTTCGATCATATAATTAAAAAAACGTTAAAAAACTTAAAATTATAACAGAATTGATGACAAGAATTAGTCAAACAAACTTAAAAATACACGTGGCAGTACACGTGGAAGTCCAATCACAACATTAATCCGCCGAAAAGCCCCAAATTGAAAAGAATAAATGACGTTTTTCCGACCAATTTGAGACTAAAATTTGACATTATAAAAGTTATTGAGACTAAATCAACGACAAAAAAACTTATGGTGCTAAATCTATTTGAGAGCAAAGTTATGGAGACTAAATTAACAACAAAAAAACTTATGAGACTAAATCTATTTGAGACCAAAGTTACATGATCATTTATAATTCAAACTCCAAATATTATATATACATATGGAGAGAATAGTACTCTATAATTAATAACGTGTCCTTTCTGCAGGTTAGGACTTCAATTATTGAAATATTCCGGTCCCCCCACGTTACTTGTGACTTACGAGGGTACACTAGGAGTATTTATTAATATATACCGAGTCTAAAAATCTAGCTATGACAAGATTCTAATATCTTTGATGGTCCCGATATTTGGTGTTTGGAAAACCCATTTTGCGCGTGCGGGAGCGAACGTTTCATGTGATGCATATAAAATAGGGGTGAGAGAATGGTGATTCCTAATTTTTTGCTTTTAAGAACGATGTGTGTTGTTTTGCTTATAATCAAATGCATATGACAAGTATAAACATAAAGTAGTAAAGAACACACGATATTTTATAGTGGTTCGGACGAAACCCGCCCTATATCCACTCTTCCCTTTCGGGGCACCAACTTAACCAACTTAACCTACTGGACTTAGTTTTATGTGTTAGTCCAACACCCAACAGATGTTTACCGAATTCGCACTCAAACGGGACTTATCACCCTTTCGGGAATGCCTATAGATGTTTACTGAGTTCACACTCAACCGAGCCCAGAAATCAGAAACTAGAATCCCTAGTCTGAAATCTTGAGGTGACAAACTTAACCTAACTCAAACTGATTTGGGTAAGGGTTTGTTTGGTTTCCAACTAGGTTGAGATTTTCCTTACATTTGTTTAGCCTCAATCTTGGGATGATGGAAAATCTCTCTAAGCTAGGATATAGCATTTGTGCTTAGATCTGGGGTAGAACACTCTTGACTATATCGCGTGTATTTTTGCTCATGTTCTATGGTTGAAATGCTTACATGATTTGGCTCTGTAGCTTCAATGGTGTTTTCACGCATTTCACACACTTCCACTCTTAATAATGAAGAAAGAACTTGTATTTATAGTGTGGATTTGAATGTTCTTAGTTGGAGAGAATCACATTCAAATCCATACTACTCTGTAAAACTTTTTGCGAGTTTTTTTTCAGCTTGTCGTCTTTCTCTCATTGGTCCACGTCAAATTTGAATCTAATCGGATATATTCTTGATTTTTCTTACGAGTCTCTAACGGCTATATTCTTGAGGATCTTACGAGTCTCGAGATCTTGATTCTATCTCGAGCCTTCAGTATCGAGCCTTCGGGCTATATGAGCCTTCAGTCTTATCCGAGCCTTGGTCTTATCTCGAGCCTTGAGTTATCTGAGCCTTGAAGTTATCTGAGACTTGAGTTATCCGAGTCTCGGTTACTTCGAGTTCTTGATTCAATGAGACTTCTCTTCGACCGGACCTTTTCGATCGAGGCATCTTGACGCCTTCGAGACCGAAGTTCGGTTCTTCGACTTCAGACATCGACCCTCGGTCACATTGACTCAAAGATATCGATTTCTTCTTTTCACGATCTCGATCGGCTCGACCGATCGATCAACATATCTTCGAGGATCATCTCAGGATAACATCGGTCATCTGCATCGAGTTTAGCATATCAGTTATCATATCTTATCTAGATCTAGGGTACAACACTCTTGAATATATCGTGTATTTCTTGCTCTGTGTTCTATGGTGGAAATGCTACATGATTTGGCTCTTCAATGCGTTTTTCGCATTTCACACACTTCCACTCTTAATAATGAAGGAAGAACTTGTATTTATAGTGTGGATTTGAATGTTACCGCCGGAGAGAATCACATTCAAATCCATACTACTCTGTAAATTTTTGCGCTTTTTTTCAGGCTTGTCGTCTTCCTCTCATTGGTCCACGTCACCGAATCTAATATTCTTGATTTTCTTCATTAATTTTCTTACGGAGTCTCTACTTGGTATATTCTTGGGGATCTTACGAGTCTCGGGATCTTGATTCTCTCGAGCCTTGAGTTATCTGAGCCTTGAGTTATCGGCCTTGGTCTTATCTGAGCCTTGGTCTGCTCCCGAGCCTTGAGGTTATCCCGAGTCTTGAGTTATCGAGTCTCGAGTTTTACTCGAGGAGTTCTTGATTGGCGGACTTCTCTTGGCGGACCTTATACGTCGGCATCTTTGACACTTTCGGTGAAACCGTGAGTTGATTCTTCGACCAAGAGACATCGACCCTCGGGTCACATTATTTCGAGCTATCGATTTCTTCTTGCTGATCGATCGCTCGGTGATCGGATCAACATATCTTCGAGGATCATCTCGGGATAACATCGAGGTCATATCAAACGTCGGGTTAGCATATCAGATTATCATATCTGATCTTGATCACGTCTGATCTCGATCAGTCTCATCTGCTCCTCTTCATATCTGATTTCGATCACGTCTGATCTTGATCAGTCTCTTTTGCTCATCTTCTGATCTGCAACCTTCTCTTCTGATTTGTTGGCTTTAACTTTTCTTCTCTTCTGATTTTGCTCAGCTCATCAGTTGACTCTGGAATTCATCTAACTCATCCGATCTCGATCAGTCTTGTCTGCAGCCTCGTCTGATCTCGATCATCTTCTTCTGATTTCGTGAGTTCCCCCTCAATTTGTTCTCTCGTTCACCCTTAACTTGTTATCTGTAAATTAGCTTGAATAACACAAGTTAATAATGTTTTGGCATAAATTATCAAAACTAAAATATCCCAACAATCTTCAATTAGTCCAACAACTAAATTGATTATGATAATAAATTTTTAGGGCTCATTAACGCGTTGTTTATATAATTGAGAGCCGATCCTCTAATTTTAGGGGCCCTGTGCAAAAAGTTTATTGGGTCCTTCATATTTTTTATGAAAAAAAATAATATAATCATTACGCGTTTAAGCATACATCATCAATACTTGTATCTAATTCATCACCATCATGTTGTTCTACTCTTTCTGAATCTTCATGTGATGATGTTTTTTTGTTTGTTCTCACCAAAAAATCTATCTAGTTCCCTTTTGAGTTTCAATAAAATTTTATGCATTTTTTTTCTTCTTAAGTTTTTCATGTTCGGATGGATATTTTCGATTAGGAGGCATCTCAAATTCTCAATTAACTATTAATAAAAAATTAAGAAATAAAAATAAATTCAAGAAATAATAATAAAGATTATAAATAAAATAATATATCATTGAGGATTTGAAGTGATCAAAATAATATATATGAATAAGAATTTAAAATTAAAATTACCTTATTAAAAAGACACGATTCTTTTCAAAAGGTCGTTCGTCAATTTTCTTATGGACACACGAAGTGAAGAAGACGAAGAAGAAGAAGAAAAGGGACAGCGTGATTTATGAAGATTGTGTATAGATTTGATTTGATAAATTTAAGAAAAAAAAGATTGGGTGTATATTTAATTTGAAAAAGAATAAAAAAGAAAAATATTAAAAGAAAAGGATTGAAGAAAATCTAACCGTGTGTGGGAAAATTATATTTGTGTATTTGAAAAATAGTAAGAAATGAAATGTAAGGAAAATAGAGGAATGAATAATATATAAAGATTTTGTAAAGATTTGGAATAAATATATAAGGGAAAAAAATGTATTTGAAAAATAGTAAGAAATGAAATATAAGGAAAATAGATGATTGAATAAAATATAAAGATTTTATAAAGACTTGAAATAAAAATATAAGAAGAAAAAATAATTGAAAATATAAAAATAATATGCAAAGATCAAGGGTCGCTCTCACAACCCCACACATAGGTGGTCCTTGAAGTGCGCAATTCAGCTAGCTACCAAACATTATATATAAAGAAAAAGAAAACGGGGGCCCTCGCCAGAAAGGGTCCTGTGCGGCACTGCCACCTGTGCTGCCCTAGGCCGCCTCTGATATAATCCTATTCACCTAAAAACAGTACTAACTAAATAAGTATGATCCTCAATCACGTGTTGTTTATATAATATAGTAGGAGTATGTTATATTTGGATAATTCCATTCATCGAATGGTTAACTTCTTGTGTACTAATTGTATCATTCAAATTAAAACAAATAGTATCTGTAATTGTCATATTTCGATTTTTCATAGGCCAAATATGCATAAATTTTATAAGAATCTGTAGTGGAAAGTAAAATAATTAATAGATATGCCCTTTAAAAATTACTTATTAAAATCTTTATTGAATTAAATCTAAAAGAAGGAGATTCTAAATTTATCTAAGAGATGTGATCAAAATTAAATATTTAAAATTTAATTATAAAAATTTGTGGAAGCTTTTAAAATAGTAAAATATATTTTGATTGACTTCAACTACAATTCTTTCGAAACTACAATTAAACATTTGTCATAAATTTTTTAAATAATTATAGAAAACGTATGGACAAATCTTAACATGGTAAATAAATGAATTTAATGTGGAGTTCATTAAATCTTCCAGCTATCCATTCTCCATCGTACGACGTCGGCTCTTGATCTAAAAAGGGGGAAATAAGAAGTGATGAGCAAACCACAGTTCAGTGGGGACATATTTTTCAAAATCAAATACAATAAGTAATTAAATTACCAAACACGTTAACATGCAATTTCTGCAACATCACTTCTTTTCTCCTCGTTTATAAAGGTCAAAAGACCTATTTCTCGTTTATAAAGGTCAAAAGACCTACTCCTCGTTTATAAAGGTCAGAAGACCTATTAACTTTTCAATTTCTCGTTTATAAAGGTTAGAAAGACCTGTCCTTATACATATTTCACATGAATGTCAATAAAATCATAAATCACATTTTATAAAGACCAACATAATATATAGAAATCGATCCCCACTTCGAATCATTGTCGACAAGCAGATGGATATTGATGTAGAAACACCAACTCACAATTTCAATCCCTTCATTCATGTTTCTTAGAACCAAAAACTTAACATAATATATATCAATATATAGTACTTGGTTTAGTATATATAAGGTGGCGTAAAAGCGTGGTTATTAAATTTGGGGTAAAGTATTAATTAAGGAAAAGATTCTTGTCCTTAAAAGATAGTCCAACTAATAAATTATTTATTGTGCTAATTAATAGTGCAAGATCTATTTTGAACAAAATTAGTCGTAAATGGTATAGTTCTAAACTACTAGTTAGTAGTTACTGAGAAAGATGGTAGGAAAGCACTTATTGCATCATGTGAAATTATGCACACTTAAACTCTACATACGCAATTGGGTCAATCATGTATGTCATGACTTGCACTAGGCCAAACGCGGGCCTCGCTATTTAACATCACCGGTAGATATCAACAAAATCCGGGTGAGTCTCATTTGTATTCTTTGTCAAGACCATTCTAAAGTATCTTAGATGAACTAAAGAATGTGTTTCTTGTCTACGATGGGCAGTCAGAACTAGTAGTATCTGGTTACGCTGACGCAAGTTTCCAATCCGACGGTGATGATTGCAAGTCACAGTCAGGTTATATTTCACTCTCAATGATGGGGCGGTCAGTTGGAATTGTTCCAAGCAAGAGACGACCGCAGATTCAACAATCGAAGCTAAGTACATTCTTTGGTCGAAGCCTCGGGAGGCTATCTGGATTATAGTTCTTAAGAGAACTAGGGGTAGTTCCGAATGCCAGTTGTCTAATAAAGTAGTATTGAGACAACGCTGGTGCGATTGGGCAAGCAAAGGACCCGAGATCAACAACAGAAACTAGCATGTACCCAGGCTTATCATTTGATCCGAGAGATCATAACTATAAGAGAAGTCGAATTAGAAAGTATTCCCACATATTTAATTTGGCTGATCCTTTCACCAAAACACTGAGTGTTCATGTACACACTAGACATTTGATGGTCTAGGGGTTAGACATGTAGGTGATTGACTCTAGTCTAAGTGGGAGATTGTTAGTGTTAGTGTCCTATAGATAATCTATTGTAAGGACATAATACTTGATGATATTCAGTTTGATTTAATATTATAGTTCATTTAATATTGATTTATGACAATACACTTGTTTGAATATTATGTTTGATTGTTTGCATTTATTCATGCAACTGTTCCCATGAGTCATTGTTGTCATTGAGGTTGTGAGAACTCAGATGACTTAAGTATGATTCTCAAATGGCCCCGATCAAGGATCATGAAGAATGGGATATTGATGATGCAATTGAGATTGGTATGCGATCTGCATCATACTCTTAGAGAGTGTAATAAGATCTCACTTACTGCGAGATACTAGGTATCTCATGATGGATGCAAAAATACCTTAGAGGGTATTGGTATACCCATCCGAGAAACCGTTTGATGTAATTCCACAATATGTGTCTACGGGTGTCTGGTTAGTGGGAGCGATGCGATACTCCTTTGACTTGAGGTCAATACGCTTTCCAAATTACGTTCTTTGGAATTTAGAAGCACGTAAACCACGTAATACATGCTTGTGAAATTAAAATATTCACCAACAACGAACATATAATTGCATAATTGAATACGTATAAACATAAAGAGAAACCTTACAGTAAACCGTACGCATATTTCTCTACTATGGTATCCATGTAATCCCCAATCACGGACTTGCACATATTTGCCAGCGTTGAATCTGAGACGGAATTTGCTAGGAAAATTCCTATTCTAGATTTTATGGAAAGAATTTGAAAAACCGTTTTATAGATTCCCAAGAGCTCATATATATAGGAGAGGCCCAGCTTAAATCTTAAGCTAATCTGATTAGGAAATAAAACCCCTAATCTTTATTTGAATAAATCTCTTAGATTTATTTCCTACATATAAAATCTCTACGGATATAATTCCCATGTATATCAAATCTCTACGGATTTGATTCCATATATATTAAATCCTATAATAATATTCCATATATTATTATTGGGAATCCTATTTAATTAAAATCCAATTTAATTAAACATTAATAATAATTAGTTCCAAATTAATCTATTTTTAATTAATTCTCCATAAATTAAATATTAAATCCAATTTAACATTTAATCAACCAACTATAATCCGTAAAAGGGGACTACTTGTTGTGTGACCCATAGACCCTCATATATCAAACGATTAGTCAAACCAACGGTCTTAATTGAACCCTAGACAATAAATCAGACATTCGCAATATATGAGGTACGTTGCGAGAAACGTGCAACAACCTGTAACTGAAACATGGGCTATTACGATTTCCTCCTTTCATTCGCGAATACTCGATTAAGTCTTGAACATGATGAAGTGTCTATTCAAATAACTTAATCGTATTATCTCTAATCACTAATTGATCATGTATGTCACACTTAGCCACAAAGTCTAAGTTGACGTGCATCGGCAGATGACTTTGATCCAATTATGATGAGAAGATGAGTATTCTCTCTAAATCCACATTGAGGAATGAATCATATTCTTGGCTCAACTACCACGCACATTCATTTCGTGATGAACCCAATCCAAGCCATGGTCAAAGTTCATCACTCCACACATGTCGTGCGTATTGACCTCGAGTCAAAGGAGTATCGCATCGTTCCCACTAACCGAGACACCTGTAGACACATATTGTGAACTTACATCAAACAATTTCTCAGATGGGTATACCAATACCCTCTAACGTATTTGTGCATCCATCATGAGATATCTAGTATCTCATAGTAAGCGAGATCTTACAACACTCTCTAAGAGTATGATGTAGATCGCACACCAATCTCCATTGCATCATCAATATCCCATTCTTGATGATCCTTGATCAGGGCTATTTGAGAATCATGCTTAAGTCATCTGAGTTCTAACTACCTCAATGACAGCAATGACTCATGGGAACACTTGCATGAATAAATGCAAACAATCAAACATAATATTCAAACAAGTGTATTGTCATACATTAATATTAAGTGAACTGTAATATTAAATCAAACTGAATATCATCGAGTATTATGTCCTTACAATAGATTGTCTCTAGGACACTAACACTAAAAATCTCCCACTTAGACTCGAGTCAATCACCTACATGCCTAACCCCTAGACCATCGAATGTCTAGTGTGTACATGAACACTCAGTGTTTTGGTGAAATGATTTTCCAAATTAAATATGTGGGAATACATTCTAATTCTACTTCTCTTATAGTTATGATCTCTCGGATCAAATGATTAGCCTGGGTACATGCTAGCTTTTGTTGTTGATCTCGGGTCCTTTGCTTGCCCAATCGCCCCAGCGTTGTCTCAATACTACTTTATTAGACAACTGGCACTTGGAACTAACCCTTGTTCTCTTAAGAACTATAAATCCAGACAGTCTCCTTGAGGCTTCTGATACAGCAATGTACTCAACTTCGGTTGTTGAATCTGCGGTCGACTTGCTTGGAACTATTCCAACCGGCCCCCTCATCATTGAGAGTGAAACGTAACCTGACTGTGACTTGCAATCATCACAGTTAGATTGGAAACTTGCATCAGCGTAACCAGATACTACTAGTTCTGACTGTCCACCACTGACAAGGAAACATTGTTTAGTTCGTCTAAGACACTTCATAATGGTCTTGACAGCAATCCAGTGAGACTCACCCGAATTCTATTGGTATCTACCAGTGATGTTGATAGAGTAGGCCACATTTGGCCTAGTGCAAGTCATGGCATACATGATTGACTCAATTGCATATGCATATGGGACATCTTTCATGTGCTTGATATCAGCTTAGAGTTCTCCATTGCAAAATGCTTCAACACCTTGTCTACATAGGTGAACTGTGACAGCCTCAACATCTTCTTGGATCTATCCATGTGGATCTTGATCCCTAAGATCTAGCAGGTTTCACACAAATCCTTCATCATGAAGGTATTTGACAACCAATCTTTAACGGACTGCATTAAAGGGATATTGTTTTACAAAATCAATATGTCATCGACATACACGATTATGAAAATAATATTCTTCCTGCTACATTTACGATAAACGCAAGGATCAAGAGTTTCTGATGAAGTCAAATGATTTGATAGCTTCATCGGATATTCCATCTCCTAGAAGTTTGCTTCAATCCATAGATGGATCTCTTTAGCTTTCATACTAGATTAGAATTCAGCTTAGATAATAAAACCTTCCGGTTGAGTCATAAACACTTCCTTATCAATGTTTCCATTGAGGAAAGTTGTTTTGACATCCATCTGCCAAATCTCATAATCATAGTGTGCTGTTATCACAAGTAAAATTCGAATGGACTTGATCTTTGCAATTGGTGAGAAGGTCTCGACATAGTCAATGCCTTCGCGTTGACTATAACCCTTCGCCACCAACCTAGCTTTGTAGGTTTGTACTTTTCCATTTGCATCAGTCTTACGCTTGAAGACCCATTTGCAACCTATGGGTCTAACCCCTTTAGGCAACTCAATCAAGTTCCAGACTTGATTGGTGTACATCGAGTCCATCTCGGATTTTATGGCTTCATGCCACTTCCCTAAATCAATAACTGATATTGCTTGATCAGTAGGATTGTCCTTATCCGGTATGTCCATATTATTGAGTTCTTCCAAGAGGTAACCATATCTAATTGGCTTATTACGATTCCTAATTGACTTACGGAGCTGTGGTTGTGCAGGCTGTACATTCTGATCGTGAAAATTTTGTGGTGCATCGATTTCATCAATGTCCGGAGAGTCCTCAAGAGCTACACTTTCAGATGCCTCTTGGGCGGGAGTTTGAACTATGCTGTTCTCATTTAGCCCACTTGGAGGTTCTTGCACAGGCAAGCCAACTCCAATCACGCTCCTACTGGCTGAAAGACGATCACCTAGTGAAAGACTCCTACCGTGAAAGTCACTAAATGCTCCCATTGATTCTTTGTCTTGCTTCTTTGAAAATCATCAGTCTCTAGGTTATGCTGTGGTTCTTGAATTTCTTCAAGTTCTATCATCTTACGACCTTGTTCCTTAAAGACATAGTCTTCTTCGAGGAACCTGATCTGCCTAGCAAAAATCACTGTTTGTTTTTCAGGTAAATAGAAGTAATATCCTCTAGTTTTCTTAGGATATCCCACAAGGTAATCCTTTTCACCTTTGGATTCCAACTTATCGGTAAGCATTTTTTTCACAATCGCGGGGTAACCCCACGTTTTGATATGTGTAAAAGTTGGCTTCTTGCCACACCATAGTTCATATGGTGTATGCTCAACCGATTTAGATGAAATCCTATTCAGAATGTAAATTGAGGTTTGTAAAGCGTATCCCTATAAGAATGTCGGAAGAGAGGAAAAGCTCACCATGGACCTTACCATGTCTAACAGGGTTCGGTTTCTCCTTTCGGAAACTCCATTCATCTGGGGTGTTCCAGGAGGAGACCATTGTGATTGGATTCCATGCAACTTCAGTTAAGCAGTGAATTCATGGCTAAGGTATCCACCTCCTCGATCTGATCGAAGGGTCTTAATATTCTTACCAAGTTGCTTCTCTACTTCAGCTTTGTACACATTGAATTTCTCAAAAGATTCGGATTTGTGTTTCATAAGATACACATATCCGTATCTCGAGAAATCATCAGTAAAAGTGATGAAGTAGCCGAAGTGACCTCTAGCCAGAGTGGGCAATGGTCCACATACATTACTGTGGATCAACTCTAGAACTTCTTTGGCACGAACCCCTTTCCCAGAAAATGGTGTGTTGATCATTTTGCCCTTGAGACAAGATTTGCAATTATCATAAGACTCAAAGTCAAATGGGGTTAAGTAGTCCAACTACCTTAACCTTGCAATTCTTTTTTTGTTTGCATGACCAAGTCTACAGTGCCATAAGTAAGTTGGGTTTTCATGATTACTAAGTTTGAGTCTTTTACTTTGTATATTAAGAACATTATATCCATAATTCAACAATTATATACCATTCAATAAACGGGTCATTCCCATAACCCACACCATTAAGCGTAAATAACAATTATTATTTGCAAAATGGAAGGAAAAATCCCTCAATGTCTAACATAGGAACATAAATAATGTTGCGGGTAATTAGAAGGAACAAAATAACAATTATTCTATTCTAATCTAAAACCAAAGGGTAAGTCTAAGTCCCCACGCGTTCAGTAGCAATTCTTGCTCCATTTCCACGTGTAAGACGATATCACCCGGCCTAACTGCCCTAAGACACGTGAGACCCTTCACATTCGTACAAATGTGAGAGCCACATCCAGTATCTAATACCAAGCAGTTAGCGCTATTAGTGGACATGTTTATCTTAATAACAAACATACATGTTCTAGTGCTAGACGAACCTAGTGCCTTCTTTTCAGCAACCAGAACCTTATAGTCCTTCTTCCGGTGCACTCTTCTACTTACAGTAGAGGCACACATCCTTGTCTACCCGCTTCTTCTTTTGAACATCATCTTAGTGATAGTGAACTCAAAAGTATTGAGCACGTTGTGAAGTTCAGGCATGGTCGCATCCGTCTGATTCATATTGTTGTTCACAATGAAGCAGAAATATGAATCTAGGAGCGACTGGAGGACATCATAAATGAAAACGTTGATCCTTTAGCTCAATGCCTAAATTACCAAGTTTCTCAATTAGGCCTATCATCATTAGCACTTGAGGTGAAATCTTCCCTTCTTTAGCTAACCGACATCTGAACATATCTCTCATCACTTCATAAATCTCAGAATGAGATTCAGAATCAAAGAGATCCTTCAGATGCTTGAGCATCAAGAAGAGATCCATTTTCTCATGTTGCCTATGCAATTCGGGAGTCATGCCGAGCAACATCACACACTTAGTCTGGGAAGTATCCTTTCGATGCTTCTTCTGAGTTGCTACGTCAAACGTGGCTGCCTCAGGGAACCAGCTGCATGGGTAACCGGGATTGGCATGTCCAACAGGTACTCAATCTTTTCTTGCCTTAGCACCAAACACATGTTTCGATGTCAGTCCATAAAATTTGGCCTAACCAATTTTGTTTGTTTCCAAAACACATCTCAATGACAGTTATACATTTCAACTAACCAAGAGAAATAAAATAAAATGGGAATTAAACACATAATTCCTATGATCAATATTTAGCAATCAAAATAAACATGACCCTTCTTTTGTGTTTATTTTGTCTCCATTATTTTCACATACTCAACGACCTCATCGAAAGAGTACAAATTTATATCAAAGATAAATTGTAATGGACTAGGATCCACATTCCTACTATTATAATATCTGCTTGGGCTAATTACTATAATAGCAGAACTGATAGGTCTCCAAACCAATTGCATAACTGAAATTCCTAGTTGATTGAACCTAGTTCAATCGGATGCCCCTTGACTTTCGTTTTCCTGCTTGGGCTGGTGAAACAAAGTCAAGTTGATTTACAATCATCGAGCGGCGACACTTCATGTCCCTTTAAAAGTCCCGTTAGATGTAGATCCGAGCAAAAGACTTGGGCCTTAAATACTCATTGGAACGAAATCTCCGGTTTACTTTTAACTTTGATGGAAGGCATCGTTCAATTTAACAAAAATCATATTTTAGTGAGGAACGTTTTAAAGGCGGGATATTAATTGCTTAATCGAGATCAAACATGTTAATCTACATCACATTTGAGCACTTATTGTGCGCCGCCTACCCAAACATGACATTATACGGACTAACACTTACATAGGGGCGCCAAGCACCCAAACAATTAATACGGTCCGACAATTATTGGGTCTGCCTTTACCCATACAATTATAACGCAGACTATAAAAAGCGATAACTAATTTAAATAAACAAGTTAACGAGTGGGATTAACAATTCCTTTTATACGAAATATCGAGAAATCCAATTTCTATATTCAAGTTTTAAAAGATTGTTAAAGGCCAATAATTAATCCAATTAATTATTAATAAAAGTCCAACTTTTATTACTGATTTTAAAAATAATATTATTAAATTTTAAAACATATTTTAATTGTTTGTTAGGGGCTCAAGTGCAATTTCTAAAACTTGCACAAACGGGTCCGTTAGAAATCAATTTGCAAAACGCCCCTCCCTCATCACTGTCCTGAAACCATCCGTCAATCGGGACAACAAATACTAACAATTCAACCTCAGTACATTAGGAATAATCCAATTAATCATTTGAATAGTCAAATTGGTCAAGATTCATCATTCAATCTAATTGAAGAACGAAAGCAGTGCACGAACAAGAGCCAAACAAACAAAACTAGTAGCGTGCAAAAAAAACACGAAACCAGAAACGTCGAATTCGAAATTCAAAACCAGAAAACTGAAACCAAAACCACCAGAAAACCAGAAACCAGAATAGAAAACGCATCACACGAATTGAGGTCCGACGCGAGTCGCCGTCGCCGCTCAACGACCACGGGAGACTTGCCGCCGTAAATCGAGGGGTTACGCGCGGAGGCACGACCCCGGCGAGGTGGTTCCAAACCAAAATGCAAAGAAGACGAATGAATCAGCAGCCCGCCGCCACTGATTCGTGTGGATTCCGGTGGCGGGCCGCCTCGACTCGCGTCTAGGGGCACACCACCGAGAAAAGAAATGAAGAACAGAGGCGGAGCAACGAAAAAAAATAGACGATGGCGAAGTCGCACGGGCCATGCCGCGAGCTCCCGCACGCTTCGCGAGGCCACGACGCCTAGTGCCGGCCTCGAGCAACGCGGCGTAGCATCACAGGCCGTGAGAACGAGAGATTGCAGTGGCGGGTTTCTCCTAGAGAAAACCCTAAAATCGATTTGGGGGTTTGTGGGTGAAGAAGACGACCCATCACAAACAAAATAAAGGGTGCGGCTCCTTTTTGTCAAACAAAACGACCGTGCCCCAGTTTTGAAAAAAAAAATTTAATTAAATTCAAAACCAATTTTAATTATGCAATTAAAACAAGAGCCTGGAGCTCTGATACCACTGTTGAAATTTAGAGGCATGTAAACACGTAATACATGTTCAGCGAAAATAAACAGTTCACCAACAACGAACATATAATTGCATAATTAAATACGGGTAAACGTAAACAGAATTCTTACAGCAATTCGTACACGGATTCCTCAACTATGGTATCCACGTAACAATCGTTTACCAATTCACACAGATCTGCTAGCGTTGAATCCCCGAGATGAATTTGCTAGGAAAATTCTAACTTAGAGATTTTATGGAGAAAATATGAAGTCTCATATTATGAATTCCCAAGAGCTCATATTTATAGGGGAGACCTAGCTTAAATCTTAAGCTAACTTGATTAGGAAATAAAATTCCTAATCTTGCAAATTAAATCCCATAGATTTAATTTTCATATACATAAATCTCTACGGATTTGAATTTCATGCATATCAAATCTCTACGGATATGATTTCCATATAAATCAAATCCTAGAATAATATTCCATATATTATTATTAGGAATCCTATTTAATTAAATCTAATTTAATTAAATAGTGATAATAATTAATTCTAAATATAATTATTATTATAGTCTCCATAAATTAAATATTAATATCCCATATAATATTTAATCAACCAACTATAATTAGTATATAACTATTACTTGTTGTGTGACCCATAGGCCCTCATATATCGAGTGATTAGTCAAACTAACGGTCTTAATTGAACCATAGACAATAAATCAGACATTCTCAATATATGAGGTACGTTGCGAGGAAATGTGCAACTACCTGTAACTGAAACATGGGTTATGACGATAACTTCCTTTCATTCGCGAATACTCGATTAAATCTTGAACATGATGGAGTGTCTATTCAAATAACTTAATCATATTATCTCTAATCACTAATTGATCATGTATATCACACTTAGCCACAAAGTCTAAGTTGACATTCATCGGCCGATGACTTTGATCCAATTATGATGAGAATATGAGTATTCTCTCTAAATCCACATTGAGGAATGAATCCTATTCTTGGCTCAACAACTACACCACATACATGCATTTAAAATGAACCCAATCTAAGCCATATCTACCCATGGAAGGGTGCAAGGGTCGGTCATGATCAAAGTTCATCACTCCACACATGTCGTGCGTATCGATCTCAAGTCAAAAGAGTATCGCATCGCTCCCACTAACCGAGACACCTGTAGACACATATTGTGGAATTACATCAAACGGTTTCTCGGATGGGTATACCAATACCTTCTAAGGTATCTGTGCATCCATCATGAGATACCTAGTATCTCATAGTAAGTGAGATCTTACTACACTCTCTAAGAGTATGATGCAGATCGCACACCAATCTCAATTGCATCATCAATATCCCTTTCTTGATGATCCTTGATCGGGGCCATTTGAGAATCATGCTTAACTAATCTGAGTTCTCACAACCTCAATGACAACAATGACTCATGGGAACATTTGCATGAATAAATGCAAACAATTAAACATAATATTCAATCAAGTGTATTGTCATACATTAATATTAAATGAACTATAATATTAAATCAAACTGAATATCATCGAGTATTATGTCCTTACAATAGATTGTCTCTAGGACACTAACACTAACAGTGAATATATTTTTTTTACATAAAAAAAGGAAGCGAGGCACACTTGCATGAGACTGTCTCACAGTGAAACGGGGTATAAATTGGGCATTGGCGCTTTAACATTTTGGAAGGGATGGGTGTGATTTGTGCTAAGTTGTATCTCATCTCATGCATGAGACCGTCTCATATGAGTTTGTCTTATTTGCAAGTCTTGGTAAAATCAATGACAAGATTCAGAAAGCGATGGGTATTAAGTTTTGTTTTCAAATTTCATTGCTTGTTTCTGATAGTGTTATAAATATGCTTACAAGTATTAGAGTTTGAATCACAAATGGTCTCATAACTTTGGCCTTAAACAGATTTAGTCCCATAAGTTTTTTTGTGGTCGATTTAGTCCCAATTACTTTGACAATGTTGTTTATGTAATATAGTAGGAGTATGTTATATTTGGATAATTCCATTCTTCGAATGGTTAACTTCTTGTGTACTAATTGTATCATTCAAATTAAAACAAATAGTATCTGTAATTGTCATATTCCGATTTTTCATAGGCCAAATATGCATAAATTTTATAAGAATCTGTAGCGGAAAGTAAAATAATTAATAGATATGCCCTTTAAAAATTACTTATTAAAATCTTTATTGAATTAAATCTAAAAGAAGGAAATTCTAAATTTATCTAAGAGATGTGATCAAAATTAAATATTTAAAATTTAATTATTAAAATTTGTGGAAGCTTTTAAAATAGTAAAATATATTTTGATTGACTTCAACTACAATTCTTTCGAAACTACAATTAAACATTTGTCATAAATTTTTTAAATAATTATAGAAAACGTATGGACAAATCTTAACATGGTAAATAAATGAATTTAATGTGGAGTTCATTAAATCTTCCAATATCCATTCTCCGTCAGATGACGCCGGCTCTAATCCTAAAAAAGGGAAATAAGAAGTGATGAGCAAACCACAGTTCAGTGGGGACATATTTTTCAAACTCAAATACAATAAGTAATTAAATCACCAAACACGTTAACATGCAATTTCTGCAACATCACTTCTTTTCTCCTCGTTTATAAAGGTCAAAAGACCTATTTCTCGTTTATAAAGGTCAGAAGACCTACTCCTCGTTTATAAAGGTCAGAAGACCTATTAACTTTTCAATTTCTCGTTTATAAAGGTTAGAAAGATCTGTCCTTATACATATTTCACATGAATGTCAATAAAATCATAAATCACATTTTATAAAGACCAACATAATAGATAGAAATCGATCCCCACTTCGAATCATTGTCGACAAGCAGATGGATATTGATGCAGAAACACCAACTCACAATTTCAATCCCTTCATTCATGTTTCTTAGAACCAAAACTTAACATAATATATATAAATATGATAGTATTTGGTTTAGTATATATAAGGTGGCGTTAAAGCGTGGTTATTAAATTTGGGGTAAAGTATTAATTAAGGACATGATTCTTGTCCTTAAAAGATAGTCCAACTAATAAATTATTTATTGTGCTAATTAATAGTGCAAGATCTATTTTGAACAGAATTAGTCGTAAATGGTATAGTTCTAAACTACTAGTTAGTAGTTACTGAAAAAGATGGTAGGAAAGCACTTTTTGCATCATGTGAAATTATGCACACTTAAACTCTACATTTAAAATAAAGGGAAAATTGATTTTTTTGTCCTGTAAGTTTGACCTATTTTGATCTTGGTCCTAGTAACTTTGGATGTTTGATTTTCGTTCTATAACTTTGAAAAATTTGATTTTTTGGTCCTAAGACCTGCTATCATAGATTGTCTTTCAAGTAAATCCGACGTGGGATTATTTATTTATTTTTTTATTAAAGTAAATACACAGCTGGCCGAAAAAAACTTAAATCCCTAATTTGAAGCCCGAAGCTAGCAATACACTTAAATCCCTGAAGCCCTCAAAACACAAACACGCCGTTTAAAAGCAGAACACCCCATTTTGTTGGGAAATTTATAGTTTTGATGAAAGTTCCAAAAACACATGTAATAGGACCAAATGGACACATTGGTGATCGATGTTTATATTACTTAGGAGACCGATTGATAATGATTGTATAGAACAACCGATGAAATAGATAGGTCACATATTGAGGGGGAAACTCAATATGTATAGGTCGAATCTCAAGACTCAAAGGATACCGATATCCGGCGGGCCGTAAAAGACAAGAATAGAAGATCGATCGTTCGATCCGGTCGATATCTCGACTAAAGTCATAAAGATCAAACTCAATACTCAAGATCGCACCGGAAGACCTACATCACCGAAGTCCCGCTAGTTGAAGCTAAGTCAACCGCACACTGAAGACTCTATCGGGTAGATCGATCGCCAGATCGATCGGTCACCACCAGTGAAATCGATGTTTCACCTAATCATCGTCGACGATCCGAACAAGAAGAATGTCAAGCTTAGTTGGAAGAACAACACCGAAAAGTGAGTCCGCTATCCAATAAGAACAAGACACGATGATCGAGAGCCGCAATTCGCGGATTTGATGCTACCTCTCTGCTATGCTACAAAGTACAAACTCACGCTTTCGGCCATGCCGCCTCAAGACGCCACATCAAGCCCGTAAGTCTACCAAATATAGCCTTGAAATTCAAATTGCTCTCCAACGGCTCTTTGATTTCAAGGTCTATAAATATGGGATCACTTCAAAGTGAGAATATCTAAAAACCGAAACGATCAAGAAGCTCAAGCTATAATCGATTTCCGCACAAGAACACGAACAAGAAGATTAATTTTTATTAAGTGTTCATCCCATAAGTTCTTAGCATAGAAATCTTTTCATCTAGTTTGTTAGGCTTATACTCTGAAGAAAAGATTTCATAGTTGGAACCAAAAACAATCTTACCCAAACCCCCAAGTTAGGTTAAGTTGTTTAGCAAGATTCGGACTAGGGTTTCTAGTTACGATCTCTCGGATCGGTTGAGTGTGAACTCTTTAAAATCTAGTCGGTTGTCTTGTGTTGGACTTACACATAAAACAAAGTCCAGTTGGTTAAGTAGGTGCCCTTGTGATAGGGAAGAGTGGGCGTAGGATCGGTTTGTCCGAACCACTATAAATCTTGTGTGCCTTTACTACTTTGATTAATCGATTACACAATCGCACACAACCTTTAAAAGCACATACATATTCCAAGTTGAGATCGATTAGCACCAAGCTTCGATCCGATCAAACTTGACACTTGACCAACTTATTAAAAGATTAACTTTGAATCGATTTATCAAAAACTGGTTTTTCACACGGGTAAAACTTAAGCTTCCACACACATCGCTTAAACCGATAGTTCTGAATCGATCGCCTTCAGCGACAAGTAAGTTGGTTATCGGCCCAAACCGATTCACTCACTGATCAAGTTAAACCGCCTCACACCGATTTGCACAAAAGTTTTCGAAGTCTATTCACCCCTCCTCTAGACTTACGCCCTCACAAAACCCGTTAAGGACCTACAAGTGGTATCGAGCGGTTGGTTCTATAGACCATCGACTTATGTATCATCGATTCTTGAGGAAGAATCTTTGTGGTCAACTCGAATCGATCTTGAAAACCGTTTTAAAAACTCATTCATTTTCCAAAAATCACTCAAAGATGGATAACACCTCGGGTGTGTATCATGATCTCCCAAGTTCTCAATCGATGAGTATCGCAGATTGGGCCATATATATGTCCAACCATCTAGGTTCGATAAGCGGCGAAATGATGGAAGTCATCGAAAGAGGACCCATCATCATTTATTACGACAACCCCGCAATCGGAGGAGATCCGGACTTTGCACCGGAAGTCTTGTGCGAAAAAAGCCCACCTTGATGGATGCAAGAGAGAAAGAAAGTTGCACACTCTGAATACTATTGCAAGGCATATTATCATGAAAACAATGGATAAGGTCACCAAAGAAAAGATTAAATATCTCAAAACTGCGAAAGCAATGTGGGATACTCTAGCTGAGATATGCGAGGGAAATGAACAGATAAAAAGACAAATAGTCTACAAGTTTAACCGGTGAAGTTCAAAAAACAAGATGTCATAAAACGAAAACCATCAACAAACTCGATGGAAGGATTACAATGTCTATAAACAAGCTTCTAGAACTTGGTAGAGAGATGTCTGATAAAGATATCAACTACAAAATCCTAAGGTCTCTCACCAAGAAATGGGACATGAAGGTCACGGTAATCAAGGATTGCCAAGACATTTCAAAAATGAAGCTAAGTAGCTTGTTCTTGAGTCTTAAAGCTCACGAGTTCGATCTGATTGAAAGAGGACAAGCTGATGAAGATGAGGTGCCCGCTGAAGCATCAACTTCAAAATCAGTTGCTTTTAAGGCAACCAGCAGCAGAACGAAGGCCAACGAACCTGTTGGGAATATAATGAGTCAGCGAGCATCGCATTCCGCTTACTGGAAGCTTGAGAAGTCGAACGTCCAACTTGGTAAGAATCGAAGATTTTATAAGGACTATCAACATAGCCGAGGGAGAGATAGGAGATCAGCCAACAGATCTCCAGATAGAACCAGATCTGATGATCGGAGGGATCACAGAGATGAAAGGAAAAGAGATAGTCAGATTGAGGAAGGAAGAGATAATCAATCGCATGTAAGAAGCTCGGACTACTATCGAAAAGGGAAGTCACCGATAGGTCATACATTTTGAGTGATTCACCGGAAGGAAGGGTACGGTGGATCAAGGAGCGTTTCAACCGTGAGAAGCCAGTGTCACTATAGCGCAGACGCCTGCACTGACGCCAAGAGAAAAAGGAAGAAAAGAGAAAACGAAGAGAGCAACGCTATAGGACGAAGAGCCATGGTTGCCGATACGTCAGAATTGACGACTCCTATCCGCCCTCCGAGGACTCGATGGATACTCCTTAGAAGACTTCACCGATCAGCCATCTTTGTTGACTTCTATGAAAATGAAGATCCGATATTCTCTTAAGACGATGATGAGATCTCGCTGATGGCCGGGGAGGACCAATCTGAGGTAACCTCCAAACTCGCTTGCTCGCTTACACACCGCTATCATTAGCACACCTGCTGGGGAGATTGACATGCAACTCTATTCTGAGCAATTGCTTGAGGATCTCTCCAATGCAGTAGACACTTATGATATAGTGGAAGCTGAAAATGACAAGCCGAGGACTAGAAATAATCACCATAAAGAAAATGATCTCGAAAGAAAGCCTCCGAACTTAGATCAAATTGAAACTTTCGAGTGTAATCGAGGAATTTAAAATTCTCGGTTAAAACTTCGATCGAGAAGCGATCAAAGATCACCGGCAATTAACAAGCAACAAAGTCGATGACTTCAAAATCCCGCAAGCAAAATTCGATGAGCTATTCCAAATGCATGAAAGTCTGAAATCATCTGAGGATAATCTGCGTAAGAAAATAGAGGTTTTCACAAAATCATCTAAAACTGTTCAAAACATGAACACCTATTTTCGAACAACGATTAATAAGAAGGACTTGGCTATGAGAACCCTTCCACATCCTCAAAAGCCCCTACCGATTCATCTCAAAAAGGTGTAATCGACGAAGTTTACGACAAAGATACACCAAAAGCCAAACATGTATCTTATAGGGGAAAAGGACCAGTTGAGCGGTAAAGGCGGTGCCTAACGTAAGGGGAAATGAAATGGACCCCAACTGGTAAAGCATCAGCCGAGGAATCAACAGAAGAACCCAGTTCTTCTGAAGAAACCTCAACCTAATCAACAGATCAGGAATCAGAAAAGACAACCTGTAAAAGGGAAGTCTAATCTGAGACCCAATCAAGGTCACCGCCTTAATAATAAGCATGCTTCGTAAACTAAAAAACCACCTATGCCAAAAAGATATGAATCTTTTGATGGTAGCAATCGTACCTACCCCTATAATCGAAATCTAGGGTCACGCTTTGAACCAAGACCGGATAAAAAAGAAGACAAATGAAAAGATAAATCCCAAGTCTTCTAAGTCATCCAAGGTTCACACTAATAATCATACAAAAATGTAGCATATAAAGAGATGTATGATTATGTTGATGTATGGGAGACAAATCGGCCTTCGATCTAACCGATCACAATAGAAGTGCTCTGTTTGTATGGGTTCCCAAGACTAAACCTAACCCCTCAGGACCCTATCCTAAAGGGGTACCTAAAGCCTGATCTGATTGCAGGTTCGCGTGGGTCTGCCAACAAAGGAGGTGTGCAAGCAACTATCCGGTACATCGATAGTGGATGTTCAAGGCACATGACAGAAGCAAGCACCTCCTCATTTCATACATAGAATGAAAAGGCCCGCGTGTACTCTTTCGGTGATGATAACTTTGGTTATACCAAAGGGTTCGAACCTTAGAGAATGATGATGTACAAATGGCGAGTCTCGATGTCGAAGGTCCGAAGCACAACCTCTTATCGGTTTCACAATTTTGCGACAAAACGATTTGATGTTGAGTTCTTGACCGATCAATGCACTATCAAGAATCGAGCCACTCAACAGATTTTGCTAACTCGTTCAAGGAAAGGCACGATCTACACTACAGATTGAACAAATTGCCCAAGAAATGCATGCCTTTTGATTGTTAAGAGTTCCAAAAGTAGCGGTGGCTCGCACAAAAAGAATGAGCCATCCGAACTTTAAAACTCTTAATAAGATAAGCAAGGATGTCTCTAGTGGAAGGACTTCCGAATGAAGTATTCTCAAAGGATCGGACATGTCTTTGCATGTCGAAGGGAAAACAGTCAAAGCTTCATTCAAAGGAATTCTGGACCCGGATCCAAATCTTTACTCGCAAATTCTTCATATGGATCTATTTGGACCGATTACACCGGTCGGTCTCAACGACGAATACTCTCGTAATCGTGGATGACTATTCCAAGTTTACAGGGGTTATATTCTTACATAAGAAGAATGAGACGACAAACGAAGATACCCGAAATTTGCTAAAAAGATTACAAAATGAGAAGGGTGTCAACGTAGTAAGAATCGGATCGAGATAAAGGTACATAATTTACAACTCTTTTATTACCGATTTTTTGCTCTAAGTTTGGTATACAACATGAAACATCACCGCAAGGGCCGCCACAATAGAATGGAGTAGCGAACGGAGGAACAACAAACTCTCAAAGAAGTTGCTCGCGCACAATGTTAGTTTGAATATGCAATACCAAGCCGTTTTTAAAATAAATCAACACCGCATGTCATACTCGAATGTATGCCTTCGACTAAGGCTCACTACAAAACACCCTATGAATGTGGAAGGGCGTAAAACCTCGTGTTTTCTTACTTCCATGTTTTTTGGGTGTAAGTGTTTCATACACAACAATGGGAAGAGTCGGTTGAAGACTTTTGAGGCCAAGTCGATGAGGGTATATTCTTAGGATATTCCTCATCTAGCAAAACTTCGGGGTTTACAAATGCATTTAACCCTACTTGTGGAAAAAACACCCCATGTAGTCTTTGATGAAGCATCTTATGATCAAGAGAAATCGCCTCGTAACAAGAAGATCATCAACCGTAACTCGATGTTCGTAAAATGGATCGACTAACGATCAAGGAAAAAGAATCGAAACCAGAATAAAGATACATTCCGGATCTAGCTGATTCACCGATCATTCAGATCCTAAGGTACAAAAAAACTCGCCGATAAAGAAGTTGATTCAAATGAGATAAGAAGAATCGAAACCATCCGGTTCGAGGGGAACATCTGAAGTTCCCATTTAATGCATATCGAGACATGATGAGTCCAACATCAGCTGAGACTTGTTCTTATCAAGTGGACCATAACTCTGCACCACTCCCAATCACTAGTAATGAAATTTTATCAGAAATGGACGATGTTCTCCAAACCAACGAAAATCAAAACAGAAGGACCTGGATAACCAGTCATCCAACTGATCTGATCATCGGAGACCCATCTGATAAAGTTAAAACTAGACATCAGATTGGTGAAAGTGCCATGTATTGTTCATTATCCGGCTATGAAGGAACCAACAACAATAGAGGAAGCTCTACAAGACGCTAAGTCGGATTCTAGCCATGTAGGAGGAGAGCCGAACAGGTTCGAGAGAAATCAAGTTTGGGAACTGGTAGACAGACCAAATCATCAAGACGTAATTGGCACAAAGTGGGTTTTCAAGAACAAGAGAGATGAAACAAATGTCATCACCAGAAATAAGGCAAGACTTGTTGCTAAGGGGTATTCACAATCAGAAGGAATTGATTATGATGAGACCTTTGCACCAGTCGCTCGTCTAGAAGCCATTCGGCTATTTCTGGCATATGCTTCCCACAGAGGGTACACTGTGTATCAGATGAACGTAAAGAGTGCTTTCTTAAACGGGGTACTAGCGGAGGAAGTTTATGTCGAACAACCTCCGTGCTTTGAAAAGGGCAAACCAAAAATACCGTTTAAGAAAAACTCTTTATGGCACGAAACAAGCTCCTCGAGCTTGGTATGATACACTCTCTCGGTTCTTGATCGACAGTGGGTTCACTAAAGGAATGAAAGGATGAGAACCTTATTCGAGAATAGAAGATGGAAAAAGATATTCTAAGGGTTCATTTTACGTGGACGACATCATCTTCGGATCTCCTAACAAGAGTCTATGTGAAAGATTCAGCAAACTAATGCAAGGGAAGTTCGAGATGTCCATGATGGGTCAGATGAATTACTTTCTGGGTCTTCAAGTAAAGCAAAGTACGAAGGGATATTCATCTCGCCAAAAAGTACACTAGGAATTTATTGGCTAAGTTTGGAGTTCAAAATTGTAAGGAAGCCAAAATTCCTATGATGACCGGATTCAAGATGGATCCGATGAGGATGGTCGAAAACAAATCGGAAGGAATATAGGGCTCTCATTGGATCTCTACTATACCCGACGCCCGCCAGACCCGTGATATAACCTTCGCAGATAGGTGTATGTGCGATTTCGTGCAAATCCAATGATAAGTCACCTAGAAGCGACTAAGCGGATTCTTAAGTATCTGAAGGACAATAAACCTTGGTTTATTTTACCCATCGATGATAATCTAGAGCTTAGTGGGTATTCTCGATTACGATTATGGAGGTTGCAAGATTGATGAAAAATCCACCTCGAGAACTTGTCGGTTCTTAGGAAGTAAACCGATCTCGTGGTTTTCAAAAGCGGATATCGGTTGCAACATCCACTCTTCAAGGAAATATATGGTCGCAGGAAGTTGTTGTTCCCAATCGCTTTAGTCGACAATGAGGGATTATAACATTGAAGCTAAGAATGTACCTATTTTTTCGTGATAAATAGTCTTATTGCAATCACTCGAGAATCTGTTCTCACATACAAGATGCAAGCATGTGGATGTCGACATCATTTTATAAGAGATCATGTTGAAAAGAAGAATATCGAATGAAAAAGATTCATACCGATATACTGTAAAGTCGATATTTTAACCAAGCCACTATTTGAGATCGATTCGCAGAATTATGCAATGAGCTAGGGCTTCGGATCTTGGAGAAAGTACACCTAAAATGTTTGATGGAATGATCTCCGAACCGGTACCGGTTAAGAAACTAATCGATTCAAGTGAAATCGCTTGAATTTGGTATCTCAATCGATCGTAAGATCGATCAAGAACGATATGAGAAGGTCTTGATCACGATAAAGTTTATCGATTAAATGAACTGATCGTTTAAAGGATTATCTGATTAAATCTGCTCGGTTATACTTTGTAAGTCGATTAAATTTGAAATTCAACAAGATTCACAAGTGGTATTCACAAGATTAAAGCTTAAAATCGCATAAGGATACATGAATTTTACACAACAATGAAATAATGTAAATTTTCATTAATGAAGACCCAAGGTCGTTTACATTAAAAGATACAAGTACAAGAGGACCCTTGAGGTCAAAACATAAACCCTAAACCCTAAACCGAAGACCTTAACACTAAACCCTCATCCTAACCCTTGAAGAAGTGGAGAGAGAGATTTTAAATCGACGCCTCATTTTCCCCACTTAACAAGGGTGAGAGAGGCTTTAAAAATAATCCTAAGCCGATCATTTAAGCTAAAACCAAAGGGAGCAGAGCGGCCTTGATAGATTTTTTTAAGCCGAGAGCCCCAAGAAAGAGTCGATTGGGCTCTCCAACATTAAATGGTGAGTTGATATACGGGCATCAAGTTTTGTCCGATCAGCATCGTATGTCAAACTCATGTTCATTTTCGCATCGAAATCCGGTTGATCACGGGTTACGCTATCTCGATAGACACACAAGGTGCATACGGTTAGGAGAAGTGTCTTCTCAGTTGCTTGATAGCAGAACCGCCGCCGTGATGGTAGAGAAGCTTTGCAACAATCGTATGTGAAATCTTTGATGACGACGAAAACAAAGGAAAAGGGACGACAGGTTGATTTGAGAAGTTGAAATCATTGAAAAAGGGGGTAAAGGTGTTTGCTTTTAAATTTCACCGGAAAAAGGGTTCACCAGATACATGATTCTACAAAGAAGATAAGTATGGTGAATGGGTTATGTTGTGTAAAACAATTGGTCCAATTTATAGAGGCCAAGCAAGGGTGCAAATGCAAATTTGATTTCAAAAAGCCTTTTAGAGAAATTTGCATCAAAAGGACAGCGTGTAGAAATCACGCGACTGATAATTGGAGAAATTTACGGCGGATTGACATATCAAGATTTGCAGATGATAATTACGCATGTCAAATCACGCCAACCTAGGGAATAGAAGCTACTGTTCTAGACTAAGTTTTGGCGGTAACACTTATCCCAAGAATTGGCTTGATCTGAGAAGAATCAGATTAGGTCAACCAAAAAATCGATACATCTGGATCGATAAGGAAGATCAGTTGAACTTGAAACTCCAACAAATCAGATATATCAGTCTATGGGAAAACATAAATATCAGTTGAAGGGAGAACTTCAACTAATCAAGGAGGATCAGAAGGGAAATCAGACGTATTCAAGGAAGATCAGTTGAACTTGAAACTTCAACAAATCGATCTGAAGTGAAGAAGATCGGTTAAAAGGATCGGTTAAAATTTTAAGGCTTAGGCGGAATTACTAAGATCAACAAGTGAAATCAACATGGACAAGTGGTATTGACCGATTACAATATCGACCAACCAGACATCTTTTTCTTTTCTCTTGTTCTTTGCTTATTTATCGGATCTTATCGATATTATTTGCCTTTTTGTACCCATTATCCATGTGACGTATTCCTTCATTTAATGCGGACGTGGGAACATGTATTAACCGCTACTAAATGTGCTTTTAAATCCAAAAGGTTTTCAATGCGTGCCTTTTCCTCGACCTACGATCAAAACCGCTTAATCTGGAGCGTTTAATCTTTTCAAACGGTTGATCTTCAAAATCTTGTCTTCTTTTTCCCTCCTCGTCTTTATAAAGTTCATCAAAAACATACCAGAGTTTTCCATTTCACAAACTTGCGATTTATTCTCTGAAAACTCTAGATTACTTCTCTCAGATTCAAAGTATTTTTCCTAAGTTTCAAAATCATATTTCCGAAAAACAGAATCTGGTAATTTATGTTTATTTGATGTATCTTTTTTTAAATCCATTGATCTTAAATGCTTTTATCCTGTATTATGCTGTATTATTTCTTAGTTTCCGCATATGTGATGTTCTTATATATATATATGCACAACTTTAATCGGGTACATCCCTTTGTAGATGGCCACCCACGGAATGTGAAAGATAATGTGCAATTATGCGGAACTGGCAACAAGGATTGTGGATGATAAATTCATACAGTTCAATATCACTCAGGATCCGGAATCCATGGAGGTCGAGCAAATTCTGCGAAAAGCAGGCCTTGAGAAATTTTTCTTTGCTCACCGCAATCCAAAGAATGCAAAGATGAAGCACTAGAATTCCTAAGGAATTTAAGAGAGGATACGGACGTTCCAGGAGATGAACTGCTCTCAACAGTCAACGGAGAAGAAATCAGACTGATGAATGATGATATAACCCGCTTGTTCAAATTTACCAAAAGGATTTAATCTCGCCACTCACTCTGAGGAGAACCAAGATGAGCTGATCAGAAAGAGCTTTTCAGAGAGGCCGACAAACATCATACGTCAGGTTTTGTCAGGCCAATGCTAAAGAGGAAATACCGATTGTTGTTTGACATATTGTCAAAAAAATTTATGGGTATTGCATTCAAATTTCGCATGCTCTTACATCCGTCAAAATGTACAAAGATGGTCAGCAATAATTGATGAAGCCAAGAACATCAATTGCACGGGGTTTCAAGGCCATTCTCGCTCCAAGAACATGAGAAATTTGGAGTCAATGAACTGAGGCAGGTATATCCGAAGAGAAAGATCGCCAATCTCAACAAGGTTGCGGTTATTCAAAGATAAACCGACTAATCTTTGAATGGAACCAGATTGGATCAAGTCCTATAAGGCCTTTCTCACGCCCACTTCACCATTTTTGGGCCACCAGACGATGATATCGCGCCAACTCCCCCAAAGTCAAAAAAGGGAAAGCAAGAAAGCAACTTCATCTACACCCGACAAGGGCGAATCACCGAAATTGGTGAAGGCCCCCTGAAGGCCCACCAGATGCCCCCCGAAAAAAAAAAAAATTGGTGAAGGCCCGGAGAAGAGGCCGAAGAAGGCGGTGCAAGCCTCCATGACTCGATGCTTGAAGATGAGTCGATGAAGAAATAGCGCCAGATCGATCTGTTGCAAAACAAAAATCAGTGAAAAATCGACAGCAGTTCTCAAAATTTGAAGCCGAGAGCTCGCCAGATCATTCCGAGGAGGAAGCCAAGACGATCGATCTCCTTCTCCTCAAGATCGAGCTGATTCACCACTTCGGACTAATGGGTCACGAGCATGTCTCTCCTATCCTTCCACCTGCCCGCACAACTCGAAATCGCATCATTCGCAACCGTAAAGCTTACCTGATGGAACCGTAAGACTTGTTTCCACGTAAAGAACCTCTCCAGTTTAACCGATCAAACTTCCGCCTACTCAAGCACAAATCCGTAACCTTCCACATCTCATCAAACCAATGCAGACAGATAATTCTCGAGTCCAGATCAACAATGATCATAACGAAACCGATCGAATGCGAATCGAAAAGAGAAATTGATGAGTTGTATCCGAATCGGTCGCCCATCCTCGCCATAAGAGAGGAAGTTATGGAGATCCTCACTGGAGAGATCTTCGATTAAAAAGCTTCTCGATTTTATAATAATTATTGAACAATGGGCGGTGCGGATGAGTTTGCGGATTTCGACATGAGGAAATCCTAAAGTGGGATCACCAAACACTGATAATCGCAATCTGTCAAAGCTCGATCCACATGAGCTTTCTTAACAGAAGAATCGAGATCACGACAAAGCTCTCAAGCAGATGCCATCATGAAGGATGCGAGTCCGCTGATAGTAGTGGAGTCGGTGTCTGCAGCTTCATGACCAACCACCGGAGGCACAAACAATCGAATCGGATCAAGTGACACCCAACATTCCAACACCACACGCCATTCTTGATCAACTTCGGGAGATCAAATCTTGTCTCAAAGATCTCCGAAAGAAGAAGTTGAGGGATCGATAGTTGATCAAAGGCGGTGCCAACAAAGAAATAATGACCAAAGGGAATTGGCTATTTCCCGATTGGGGCAATCAAAGATCGATTCTCCCAAATCAGGTCATCATACCGAATCGATAAAGACCGTTGATGCCAAATCGACTCGGGAACAACAACAAGTTTTTTTTCGATGCTCAATGACAAGCTAGGATTGACAGAAGAGAAACTTGACAAACCGACATAACACTTCTCTATAGCCATGGAATCACCAAGATCGAAATGATATCGAAGATTCAAAATCTAATTGCTCAAACTCAAGGCATATCATTGCAAGATCTCAACAAAGCGATCGCAATCAACTTTGGTTCTCTCGACCTCCCACCTCAATACTCTTTTTGATCAAACCAAAAAGGGGAAGGACAGAATGAGAAACCAATCGACATAACAAAAAAGGGGACATCAAAAACTCGGACCGAGATAGTCACAAGAAGAACCGACCCGGATCTGAGATGCAGATAAGATATCTTGGTGAAAAGATGTCCAAAGAGCATAGAAATAAGAAGCCAAAAAAGCCAAGAAGAAGAAGAAGGCGTAAAAAAAAATAGAGGCGTAAAAATCAAAAAGAAATTCAGATTGAGAGCGAAGAAAAAGGAAGGGCGGAAAATCCGCATTGTAACCTAAGCCGCCAAAGAAGAATTGATGAGATCATCCCAAAAACTGCTGCAAGATGCTAAGAAATTTGAGGAATGGAATAAGATCGAGAGAATGGCTTCGATGCCTTTTGTTCTTAATCTTGTTCCACAAGAAGAATCTCCTTATGAAGAATTCCTCAACCGTTTACAAAATAAATACCCGGATTTTACAAGTATCTGGAAAATGAGGCCAATCTTATCAATGTAAAAATAACTCGCCAAGAGTATGATCCGTTGGAGTACTCGAAGAAAGGCAGATGGCTCATTTGACAGATGGCATTTCAAAGATTCTATTTTGACATCCTGCAAAACGCGACATAACCGATCCTCGGGATGATGTCAAATGGAAACTTTATCGATTTTCAACGTACCTCAAGATCAAAGAGAGATGCGAGGAAGGATACAAGCCTAAAGAGTGAAGAATCAGAAGACTACTCAGGATCAGCTGCTCTTATTTTCAAACTTTTCTGATGTAACATGTAATCAACATCTTTTAATGAGAAAAGTTTATTTTCTGATCCTAAGACAAAGTCTCATTGTCTTCTGATTATATGCTCTTAATCGTTCTATTTTTTTCAACCGAGTATTTGGTTTCTCAAAGTGTTTTGGTTTCATCAAAAAAGGGGAAATTGTTGGGAAATTTATAGTTTTGATGAAAGTTCCAAAAACACATGTAATAGGACCAATCGGACACATTAATTAACGATGTTTATATTACTCGCTATAGGAGACCGAGTTGATAATGATTGTATAGAACAACCGATGAAATAGATAGGTCACATATTGAGGGGAAACTCAATATGTATAGGTCGATCTGAAGACTCAAAGGACGGTGATATCCGATGGGCGGATCGCAAGACAAGAATAGAAGATCGATCGTTTTTGATCCGGTCCGATATCTCGGCTAAAGTCATAAAGATCAAACTCAATACTCAAGATCGGACCCGGAAGACCTACATCGGTCACCGAGTCCGCTAGTTGAAGCTAAGTCAACCGCACCAAGACTCTATCGTAGACCGATCGATTCAGATCGATCGAATCACCACCCAGTGAAATCTGATGTTTTACCTAATCATACGTCGACGATCTGAACAAGAAGAATGTCAAGCTTAGTTGGAAGAACAACACTGAAAAGTGAGTCTGCTATCCAATAAGAACAAGACACGTATGATCGGAGCCCGACAATTCGCGGATTTGATGCTACCTCTCAGAACGGCTACAAAGTACAAACTCACGCTTTTCGCCATGCCGTTCTCAAGCACGTCACATCAAGCTCCGCAAGTCTACCAAATATAACTCGAATTCAAATTGCTCTCCAACGGCTCTTTGATTTCAAGGTCTATAAATATGGGATCACTTCAAAGTGAGAATATACGGAAAACCTGAAACGATCAAGAAGCTCAAGCTATAATCAGATTTCCGCACAAGAACACGAACAAGAAGATTAATTTTTATTAAGTGTTCATCCCATAAGTTCTTAGCATAGAAATCTTTTCATCTAGTTGTTAGAACAACTATACGCAAAAAAAGATTTCATAGTTGGAACTAAAAACAATCTTACCCAAACCCCCAAGTTAGGTTAAGTTGTTTAGCAAGATTTCGAACTAGGGTTTCTAGTTCGATCTCTCCGATCGGTTGAGTGTGAACTCTTTTTAACATCTAGTCGATTGTCTTGTGTTGGACTTACACATAAAACAAAGTCCAGATTGGTTAAGTAGGTGCCCTTGTGATAGGGAAGAGTGGGCGTAGGATGGGTTTGTCCGAACCACTATAAATCTTGTGTGCCTTCTTCGCTTTGATTAACTGACACACAATCGCACACAACCTTTAAAAGCGATACATATTCCAAGTTGAGATCGATTAGCACCAAGCTTCGATCCGATCAAACTTGACACTTGATCAACCGATTAAAAGATTAACTTTGGAATCGATTTATCAAAAACCGGTTTTTCACATGGTAAAACTTAAGCTTCCGCACACATCGCTTAAACCGATAGTTACCGAATCGATGCGCCTTCAGCGAATCAAGAAGTTGATTATCGACCCAAAACCGATTCACTCACTCTGATCAGGTTAAACTGCCCTCACACCTGATTTGCACAAAAGTTTTCAGAAGTCTATTCACCCCTCCCCTCTAGACTTCTGCCCTAACAAAACCCGTTCGGGACCTACACATTTCAACGTCTCCTGCCTCCGAATTGCCACGCCGGTGGACCAGCTGCCACAAATCGACTCCCAGCTCGCCCAGTCCCAGCACATTGACGCCAAATACTCCGTTCTCGGAAATGGTCAACACTCCATGGATGATAAAGACCTCGACAATTTCATGGTACTATTTTCATTTTTCAATTTTTAATTTCCCAATTTGTTTACTGCTTCTGAATTCCGCCTCAATCTCAGTTTGGGGCTTCTGCCAAGGGTTTTTTTAATTTCCTATAGCGTTTTTTTGGTTTTGGATGAACCAATTTGTAGCGTTATTTGGAAATTTACTGTCCTCTAGTTTGCAGGATTGAAGCTAATTAGATCTCTGTTCTTGCCTCACTCTGTTTGAGAATGAGTGAAAATTGTGTTTGTGTTCTTGGGATTTAATTTTTATGTGTTTCTCTTTAATTGATGAGTCCTGTTTTTTTTTTCTTGTTTTTAATAGTATTCTAGGTGTTCTGCTTTTAATCCGCGCGTTTGTGTTTTGCGGGCTTTAGGGATTTACATGTTTTGCGGGCTTCGGGCTTCAAATTAAGGATTTAAGTTTTTTTCGGCCAGTGTTGTAACATGAATATACCCGACCCCCGATTTAGCAACGTTAGCAGCAAGTCGTCTGCAGACCATCTGTACCGGTGCAACCTGGGACCCAAGGAACGGGAAGGACCACTTGTAACCATCATTATGCCATGCCCAAGTGCACTCGATCCAAGTCATAAAGACGGTAGGTTGCAAGGCGGCTTACTTCCAAGCCCTCGGCTGGTCGCGGGGCGACTTACATTTCAATCCTTCTCAGGTCGGAGGCGACTTAGATCGAACCGAGCTCACGCATCTCGATAATCAAAGGAAGCTCCCGACAAGCCCTAAAGTCCGCCCCGCGACTGGTGCACATTAAAGAGGGCGACTTCTGACCCGGCAAGGCGGAATCGGTGGCTCACGAGATTGAAGCCCCTTTTAGGGCATATTTCCTTATGTAAATCTCGACCCAAGAGGTGAGATTCGTAGTATAATAGGCCTATATGGCCACATTTGTAAGAGGTTGAAAATTTTAGAACCTTAGGCACATATATTATAAAATACCTGGCCTGGAAGCCCCCAGACGTAGTCCTCCTTACAAGACGAACTGGGTAACAAATCTTGGTGTCCATTTTCTTCTCCTTGTCGCCTATTTTTCATTCAGCGAATTAACTTAAGAATTATTGTTATATTGGCTTAAATATAAACCAATTACAACAATTGGCGCCATCTGTGGGAAACTTTTATGTTGAATTGTTCATAAATTCTTAAGAAGACCCACTCGATCTCACTCATTTGGCAATGACGATCAATCAAGGTAACGCTACCGGACACGAAATGGACGCCCGCGATGGTGTCGCTCACAACGCACCTGCCCCGCGGCCCCGGCGGTCACTCCTGACTGGTGGAACCTAGTTCAGACACCAGAAGACGCGAAGGCCGTAATGGCCATTCTCAACAAGAAACGCCCCGCCTTCGACGGCGAGGAGGGGCAGCCTCCGGTCAAAAAGACCGCCCACGACGCCGGAACCTCTAAGGGTAAGGGCGCCCTTAACGAGAAGAGACGGTCAACAGGCCAACTAGCTTATGACCCGGCGAAACACGCTATCGTCTGAAATCTCCGACTCCTAGAGAAACCGATGGGGTCGAACACCGTGTTTAACCATCTCGGGGACCTGGGGGCTCAAAAGGTTCCGATGGTCGTCGAGGAGGAGGCTCAGTCTCAGCCTCGACACGCAGACCAGGTGGAGCGCGACCTCGCATTGGCTTTGAACATACATCATGACGAATTGCCGAGAGGCTCGGCTGTCCACCACGATGACCCACATGTGGCCTTCCCTACTGGGGACCATCGCGATGTTCAAGTTGTGGTGTTGGCACGGAGGGTCCAACGACTTCTCGAACGAGTGGAGAATCAAAATGGGTCGGCGGGGACAAACAATAACCTCGTCATCCCAGATTCTCCCCTTGGGACCATGGTTACTCTGGCGCCTACCCAGAGAAAAATCAGCATAGCGGCCTTAGATCGCTACAGTGGAAACTAGAACAAAAGTCCATGTGGCGAAGTACAATTCCTACATGGCCTCCATGGGCGCATCCGACGCTACCAAGTGCCGGTTATTCTCACTGACCTTGAGCGACCAGCTCGATAGGGTGTTCTTGAGCCATTTCACGACACTTTTGAACAGCTCGATAGGGTGTTCTTGAGCCATTTCACGACACTGGCACCCCGACCTGCGACCAGGCAGTGCCTCATGAACACTCTACAAGGCGAAACGAAGTTGGATCGATCCTATGTTAAAAGGATCGACAAACTCATCCTTGAAGGAGACTCCATAGGGGATGAGGCAAAACTGCTTAGGGTCGTCTCCAACCTCAGGAAAGGGACCAAGTTATGGCGGCGCATGACCGCCGAATACCCGACTAGCTATGCCGACTTCCGAAGGCGGGCTAGTGACCTGATTTATAGGTCGAAACTGCTGGAATCCCGACTCTCTGAGAATAAGGAAGTCGCGGACTCAAAGAAGGGCTCCAACAAAACTGGGGGTCACTGCAAGGCACCTGGCAGCTTCAAGCTATTCGAAGAAACCATCCCGATAAAGCTGATGGAGGTGTTAGGCATGACACCTGGGCATGTCTACACTCATATCAAAGGACGGGAGCTGCTCCTCCCACCTCGCCCTATCAAAAATAAGGGCAAGCAGAACCTTAACAAGTTCTGCCATTTCCACGAACAGGTGGGTCACTACACGAGCGAGTGCAGAGACCTGCTCCCACAACTCTAGAGGTTGTACGAAGATGGGTTGCTAGACGAATTTGTCAAACGACCTCAAGGGAACCACGAGCCTAATCCAAGAGGTCGCCAACAAGGCAATCGTCCCAGACAGGCGGAATAGGCCCAAGGGAATCCCAACCTAAGGGCAGGGCAAGGGGAGCGACCCGTCCCACCTATGCCAGAGGATGCGGGAGGTCGTGTCATACATACCTTTTCTCCACTTGGAGCAGTAGGGGTACTTTCTTCGACATCCTCGTCAAAATGACGAATGAAGGCCGAAATCAGGGAGATGGAGAATGCCAGAAAAATGGTACTACCAGTCTTCACGGTGTCAAAGGAAACCAATAAAATTGAGTTCGGCGAAAAGGATAAAGCTGGGATAATCTACCCGAACGTCGACCCCCTGGTGATCAAGGCTAACATCATGGGGACCACTGTATGCCGGCTGGTGGTGGATGGAGGGGATGTTGGGGAATAAGTTGCACGGATCTATTCGTGATAAATATTTAAATACAAATTTAATTATGATAATTATTACTAGCATGAATTAATCCTATATTAATTCAAATAATAATTCAACAACAAATCATGCATATAATCAGTTCACGTAAATCCTACGCATGCGGAATTTCTACGAGTTTACGTACACATACCTCTTGGAATGGTAATGGCCTCGTTGATTAAACACACCGAAAAACCTTCCCAAGTATTCCCTTAATCCTTGCTCGAAAATCCGGTGGTAGGATGCTTGCGAACAATTAACAAAAGAAAAATAAACTATGTTGCACCACCTTTGTGGATTTACTAATTTTTCCAGCACATGGAATTGTACTTGGGAATGAAACACCCATCCCCTATCTATAGAGGGTGTTAGTCAAAAATTTTGGGATAAAATAATATGGGAAAATCTTTTTCTTGATCTCCAAGAAATCTTGAATATATCTCATATACTCTTTTCTCCATAATTAAAATATTCCACAAAATCCCAACTCCTCTTTGTTATGGAAATTTCGAAATATATAGATCAAGATCCAAGATTTGGATCTTCTTGAATTTATGAGATATTCTTGTATTTCAAGAAATACATATCTTTCATAATATCTTTTCAAGAAAATCAAGAAAATCTTTCTTGCCCTTTATATTTCAAGATTTTTGAAAAATACTATATGGATAACCAAGTGGGAGATTTCTTGAATTTAATGAGATAATCTTGTATTCCAAGAATACATATCTTCATTCCATAACAAAATTCAAAGAAAATCTTTCTCCCCTTTTAATCCATAATTTTCGAATTTATGAGGAAAAATAAGGAAACAATATTTATTTTATTTTAAACACCTTTTTCAGTTATTGGACTTTATGTTGGGCTACTTAGGGGGCCTTTAGGAGAATTAAGATTGGACCTTCCAATGGATCTTGAATTATCAATATTGAGCCACAATATTATTCAAGCCCATAAATATTAATTAATCCCACTACATAATTATTATTGCACTATCCATCTTAACCCATATTACAGTCAATATGGCTCCCGGTTATTATTTCCCGTGTTTAAGATTATCTAGCCCATTAATTAATTCAAGCCACTAAAATAGCTTTCCATTAATTAATATCTTTTGTCCTTGGTTAAGGAACGGTTCAACATTATTATCCATACCGGAAACTAGTTCCACTTGCAAGATTTGGTATGATAAATCTTATGAACCTCCCAAGGGGGCAAATCGAACAAGCGTACTTGCACACGATTCTCCGTATTAAATCTTAGCAATCACATGTGACCAATAATATTGCCCAAGATAAAAAGTATTGAATCTCGTTGATTCTCTACCCATGATAAGTCAAAGCAATAGTCACCAACCACACGTGATCCTATTTAAGGGACGAAGATTAAGAAATAACGAACCACTAAGGTCTAATTCTTCCTCGTTCAGTTCTGAAGAATTTGTCCTCCTGTAGGTCCTTATTCAGTGCATCAGTCATGCACTAGTGTAATCTCTTGGTCAAGACAAGTCAATCTGAGCCTTACACTTCAACCTTTCACGATGGATTGTTCATTTCCATCTAGGTCGTGAATGGTGTACTTTTGGTTACAAGGGACTATTAATTTAATCTTCCGTGATCTGGTATCACTAAATTAAATACAATTTAACACGTACTATTTATTGAACAATTATGCAGTAAATATATGTAACATTCGATGATATTTAAAGCATCAGTGATAAATAATTTATTTCAGTAAATAAGTCCGAAATTCAGTTTTGATTATACAAAGTAAAAGCATACTTTCCAGTATAATCACAACAGGGGATTTCTGCAACATCCTCTTCAAGAAGACCTTAGACCAGCTCGGGGACTATGATGCTTACATCACCCCATGCGACCACGTCGTAAAAAGCTTCGGGGATGCGACTGTAAACCATCTGGCTGTCGAATTGGTGCCTACCCTAGATGAGAAGGTTAGGGCCACCAGGCTTTTAGATTTCCTCGTTATCGACCTCCCGAGTTCCTATACGGTTTTCTCAGGAGGCCATTTGAGCATGAGTTTGAGGCTACGTCCTCTAGCGTTTTATTCTGTGTAAAATTCCCCACCAAGAGTGGGTTGGTCGGTACCGTTAAGGGCGACCAAGTGGATGCAAGAGGTTGTTTGGTTTATTCTTCATCTCATTTCAATTCATCATTAGTATCTAGCAAATAAATATTTGTAACAGATAGTGAAACACAATGTAAAGAATTGAACAATGGGAAAGCGAACAAGAAGAGAAGCCTCGACGATCTCGACCCAAGAATGGGACCGAAACCTGAAGAGTTTCTACTCGAGGCTGAAATCGACGATCCTCGTCAAGAAGGCCCAAGGGCCATCCAGGGGGAAGAGCTCGAGAAAGTCAAAGTAGACCCAGTGTGGCCAGATCTAGAAGTCATCATAGGCTCCAAGATACCAGGCGACCTGAAGGGCCAAATCATCGACTTTCTCAAAAAGAACTTGGATGTTTTCGCATGGTCACACAAGGATATGATAGCTATCGATCCAGAAGTCGCATGCCATCGGTTACATATAGACCCAACTCAGAGATCGATAGCCCAAAAAAGGCGGAAATTCGGCCCAGAAAAATATGCAGTACTTGCCGAAGAAGTGAAGAAGTTGCTGGATAACGACCTAATCATGCAGGCCGACTAGCCACAATGGGTGGCAAATGTAGTGTTGGTGAAAAAATCAAACGGAACCTGGCGGCTTTGCATTGACTTTACCGACCTCAACGAGGCTTGTCCAAAGGATTTCTTACCCATGCCTCACATCGACCACCTGATAGACAACACTGCTAGTCATGAGATGATATCATTCATGGATGCCTTCGCAGGCTATCACCAGATAGCCATGCACGAACCATATCGGCAAAACACCTCATTCCTGACAGAGAAGAACCTCTATTGCTGGAAGAGAATGTCATTTGGCTTGAAGAATTCGGGGGCTACGTATCAAAGATTGGTTAACCACATGTTTGTCGATCAAATTGGCAAATAGGTGGAAGTTTATGTAGACGACATAGTCGTCAAGAGCCTGAAGAAGGAGCATCACCTCACCCACCTTGCACAAACTTTCAATAACCTAAAGAAGTTCAACATGAGGCTCAATCCCAAAAAGTGCAATTTTGGAGTTGAGTCGGGGAAATTCATGGGGCATTTGGTCAGCAAGCGAGGAATAGAGGCGAATCCAGCAAAGGTCAAGGTCATTCTGGATATGGGAGCACCTCGAAGTGTGAAAGAAGTACAAAAACTTACAGGTTGCCTGGCCGCCCTGAATAGGTTCATCTCCCGAATGGGGGATAAATGCAAACCAATGTTCAACATGATTCGAAAGAAATTAAAGTTCGAATGAACACCCGAAAGCCAGGAAGCTTTTTGTGATACCTGGTCTTTTCATTACTAGTTTATTAATATAGATATTACGTGTTACTTATGCTCTTGTACTATTTAACTTGATTTTTTTTAAAATATATTAAATAACTTATACTTAGTGGGAATAAATAACCCTATTATAATTGGTTACAACTTTAGGAGAGCTCAAGTGTATTATTTCGCTAATTAAAATAGAGAATAATACATAACACAATCAAATTTAAAAATTAATGAGTAATGGTTAATATATTATAAGCACAAATGTGTATACATATGATTCACCATACATGACTACTTTGGGGATATGGCCGTTTATATGGCTATGTGAATTAAATATTAAACTAATGCCTACATGCTTCCTTAAGCCACCTTTCATATAATAAATAATAATTTTAGTTTTAATTATAATATTGTATTAGTAGATATAAGAAATAAAAGAGGCAAGCTTACCAAGAAAGGAACTGGAGGCGGTGCATGGTCGGTCAAATATATATATGCACACAAATCTCGATTCTTCTTCACAGAAGAATAAAAATACACACACAAAAAGTTTGCTCCTAAATAGGATAATTGAAAGAAGAAGAAAGAAGTATTAGCCGAGGAATAGATTCACATAGGGAGCTTGTGAAGTAATCAAGGAATTCAATTCATCACTACTTTTCGAGCTCGAGGTAAGTAGAAATTTATCTACTACTACAATGCATAAACTTAATATTTTGTGAATTATTTATATTTAATTGGGGATATGTGAGTATTTAAGTGTATAATGATAGTTGATTGTTGTTCAGTGATTATCATGAAATAAACTTGTGAATTTAATAATTGTTATGGTATGAACATGTGAGTTTCATGTTTATTGTGGATTGAACCTGTGAGTTTAAATGAGATGTGAAATATTGAATGTTGCATTGCATAAAACATGTCATACATGGACATGAATATATATATATCGGTGTACGGGTATGCATAAATGATCTCCGGATAAGAGGATCATTGTATCAGTAGAAGTGGATTAGGTGATTTGTATTGGCCACGTGGTGGTCTGTGTATTGGGTTTATGCCGACATACAACAGTAAGTCTGGGGGCCCCAGCAAATGAGTAGAAATGGATAGGGTGATTAGAAATGGATAGGGTGAATAGAAATGGATAGGATGAGTAGAAATTGATAGGGTGAGTAGAAATGGATAGGATGAATAGAAATGGACAGGATGAGTAGAAATGGATAGGGTGAATAGAAATGGATAGGATGAGTAGAAATTGATAGGGTAAATAGAAATGGATAAGATGATCTCAAGAGCGAGAGTTTATGAGAAGGTTTCCTAAACAATTTGATGTCTTGTATAATTTCTGCTTACTGAGATTTATCTCACGTAGTTTATGCATTGTAGGTAATTTTGATGAGATGTGCCGAGCTGGCTTTACTGGACAAGTTGTGGAGCTTCTGCGGGTTTTGAGTGGCTGTGTACATAGATGACGACCTGTTGGGCATACCGTGGCTTATTGTGCATCCGATAAAATATATTTTGTCTCTTTTATATATGTATTATGTTATGGTATAAAGTCTAGTGTGTAAGATGATATTGATGTCATAATTGTTGAAAGAAAGAAAAAATATAGCAAGGTTACAAGTTGAATTATATTTACATTCAGATAATATTGGGTTAAATAAGGGTGGTCGTGACAGCTTTCGATAAAATCAAAGCTTATCTGGCAGACGTGAGCATTCTATCCAAACCTGTCCTGGGGGAAAAACTTTTTCTATATCTTGAGGCTTCAGAGAAACCGCTTTAAGTGCAGTGCACATTCGGGTAGAACGTCAGAGTCACTTTTCTATCTACTTCGTCAGCCAGATGCTAAATGAAACCGAGCAGCGCTATCCCATTCTGGAAAAATTGGCATATGCACTAGTCATGAGTGTGAGGAAGTTGAGACCATACTTTTTCGACCACCAAGTCAAAGTCCTAACTTCCTTGCCCCTAAGGAACGTGCTTCACCGACCTGATACAACAAGTCGATGCCTCAAGTGGGCTATTGAGGTCAGACAATACGGAGTAACATACGCACCTCGACCTGCAATTAAAGCTCATGCGCTAGCCGATTTCATCGTCGAACTTACCTTCCCTTCAGAGGCCGTTAGTTCAGCCAGCCCACCTTGGCAAATGTTTATAGACAGGTCAGCGATTTCCCACAAGTCAGGTGTCGGGGTGGTCCTGATAAGTCCGGAGGGCATTTCGTTTTTGAATGCCATCACTTTCGACTTCCTAGCGACAAACAACGAGGCCGAATATGAGGCACTCATCAGCGGCCTGGAGATGTCAACGGTAATGGGTATCAAGAGGCTGCAGGTACACACGGACTCACAGCTCGTAGCCAACCAAGTCTCGGGGGAATATGAGGCCCAAGATGATAGAATGGCATCCTACCAGAAGGTGGTCAAGATACTATGTCAGAAGTCACATTAAGTTAGTTCCGAGGGATCGGAACTCACGAGCCGATGCTCTAGCACGACTAGCGACTTCAGAGGGGCCAGCAGAAATGAAGGATATCACCATCACAAGGCTCTCCCACCCCTCCACTACAAACATAGTGATCGCGACCCTAGACATCCCACAAGAGAGCTGGATGACACCCATCTTCGAATATCTGAGGAGTGGCATCCTGCCACAAAACAGGGTTCAAGCTCGACAATTGCAATTACGAGCCACACGGTACGCCCTGATCAACGACACGTTATATAAATGAGGTTTCAACACACCAAGGCCATTAAATTGTTTTCCATTATCCGATATGATCGCTTGTCGTAAACCGAACCTGCAGATGATATTTCGCCATATGAATTTGATGATGTGGTCTTGATCTATGGTCGCCAGAGCCTCATCCTCGGCCCATTTTGTGAAGTAATCCACAGAGACTAGGGCGTATTTGACCGATCCTGAGGCCGTTGGGAGTGGCCCAATGATATCTATCCCCCACCTTGCAAAGGGCCAATGACTGAGGATGCTGGTGAGTTCTTCTGGAGCAACTTTAATCGACGGTGCAAAAATTTGACATTTATGGCATTTTTTGGCGAAGATGATGGTGTCTGCCCTCAAAGTTGGCCAAAAGTATCTTTGCCTTGTGGTTTTGTGAGCCAATGCAGAATGAATTAGAGAAGATTTTTGACATGGGAAAAAAACTTTCCACAATAAAGTCACCCAACAAATTACAACCAGGTACAAAGTGCAGAAAATTTGAACTAAAGTACGATCCTTTAGTTCAAATTTTCTGCACTTTATACCTGGTTGTTATTTGTACTCAAATCTTGTATCTAGTTGTAATTTTTCCTTTTGACATGGATTAGAGTTACTTGGACGACGCCCAAATGAATTCCATCGCTGAAGCGGTTGTCAAAACATGGCTAAAAGCGCTTGAAGCTGCGGTTTTTTACTCTGATAATACTTTGGAGTGATTTAAACCAAAATCGTCTCATAACTTTTCACCTTTATTGAAATGGTCCCATAATTATCAACTTTTCCAATTTAATCCCACATGTATTCAATTTGATCCAATTTAGTCCCAAACCGCCGGAGGTCACTCAAAATTGTCCAAAATGATGTCGTTTTGGACACGTGTTTTATATATTCTGGTCAAAATTGGGGGCACGTGTAGGACACATATAATGGGTGTGATTTATTGAAAGGTATTAGGTGTTTTATTAAAAGGTATAAGGCTTCGGATGAAACTCAGGCTGGGTGTGATTTTGGAGCCAGAAGTGGGTTTTGTATTGCTTAAATTTTCCTCAATTCATGGTTGTTTGTTTCATTTTGTAGCACTTACATTTCTGGTTCTTGTTTCAAGTTATAATGGAATTCACCAATGAACATCAATATACAAGTGCAAACCATTCTCACACAAAATGCAAACTATTCACGCATTAGTGCAAAATATTGACACACAATTGCAAATCATTCACAAACCATTGCAAAACATTGACAAACAAGTGCAAACCATTCACCAAAATTAGAACAATTATTAACTTTAAAATTAGAGTAATTATGAAATTTAAAATTCAAATTTAAAGAGGTGCAGAGAATTTATTTAAAAAAAAGTAAGATATAAGAAGAGGGAAAAAAAAGATTAAAAAATGAGTCAAAAGTCAGACACAAAGATTTGCACTATCGGTAAAGAATTTGCAAGAACTGTTCAAATTTTGAGCACTGTTCACTTGTGTCACATCCGTCACATCACTGCAGTCTGCAGCAGGAAATTGTGAACAGAGGGGCATTTTTGCCCAAATTGTAGTGAATTGAACCTCTATTAAGTTTTTGTACTACTATATATGTAATAAATTTAGGTGTATTGTACTAGGATGTAACTACCCCAAATTATTATCAAATTTTATTTATAACATATATAAATTATTTTAGGTGTTTTCCAATCCAGCTTGTCCAAAATTAGAGAAATTGAAAACTTAGTGTCCCTCTTTTGTCAGTTAGAAAATTTAGTTTCCTTCTTTTGCCGGCCCAAAAACTTAGTGTCCTTATTTTGCCATACCTTTTTTTTTTTAATAGAAGCCATATCCTTATAATTGATGGAAAGGGAGGGAAGATTGCGATTTCGATCCCACTCACTTCTGAGATTGCGTTTGATGGAAAGGGAGGGAAGATTGGGAGTCTCTCCCGGAGCAGCTTCAACATCTCACTTCTCTTTCCTATTTAGCTTTATTTAATTTTGGAATCGAAGAATTGCCTGAATGGCTCGGGAACCTCTCCTCTCTCAAGGTATTACGCCTATGTTTCTGCAGAAAGTTGAAGCATCTGCCCTCTGTGGAAGCCATGCGACGCCTCACAAAGTTAACAAAATTGGTTATTAATGACTGCCCGCTACTGAAAGAGAGAGGCATTGAAACACAAAGTGATGATGCTGATTCTGAGTGGCCCAACATTTCACATCTCCCCAACATATGGGTTGATTACGAACACATTCGACTTAATGGTCAGTATCAGTAATTAATGGATTTCCCATCTCCCCTTCATACATTGGACGATGACATATCATTGCCTCCATATTTTACTTTTCTTTTGACTCCCTAGTTAGTAACTAACGGGAAGTTAGATTATTATATAAATTAGATTAAGAGTGTTGTTATTAGTTTGAGAAGCAGACGTTCACATAGTAAACCTCTCATACTTTATCTAATTTTCTCACGCAATTTTTCATGGAGAAGATAACTTCATACTCTCTTATGCATGGATTGCTAAATTCTTAATCTAGACATGCATGATTGAGGATTTTTTTCTACACAATCTAAGATTTAATTAGTTTTTCATTCTCTTTCACTCCACATTATTTATATATCTTCTGTGTTTGATTACATTGTTTGGTGAATTGTTTAAATTGATCGCTTATTAAATTCTATGATCGTATTTAGGGTTGTTTACTGGTTAGAGAAATAATTAGAGATTGCATGTTGATTATCGAAAAAGTAAGGAAAGACGGGTTGTTAGGTCGTACCAACAACTATAAGAAATTTAGTGTTGAGTGAAAGAGCGACTTTTGCATCGATGATCAATTGTGTGTGAACCATTTCTATAGTTATCTTTTGGCTAGATATTTTAAGGGGCAGTGACTCTAAGGTACAAAGTCACTCCCCAAGTGACTCTAAGGTACAATTCAATTTTATTGTGACTCTAAGATACAAAATTATAGTTAAAAAGTCTAAGTTGACCTTTTGTTCATTTTCTGCACTTCTGACACGTTTTCTGCACTTCTGACGCATTTTGACTTTTTATACTTTAAATTTTTAAAAGTCCAAATATTTTAATTTATTAAATTAATTAAATTATTTATTAATATAATTTCATTATTTATTTCAAAGTGCATTTTATTAACTCATTTTGCAATTCAGAAAATATGTAACTTTAAAAAAATAAATTCTTTTAATTTTTACACCTCTAGTCTAATTTTGGAGTGCATTTTTTTAAAAAAAAAATTGTATTTTGATCAATTTTATAGTGCATAATAATTAATTTATACACTTTTGAGTCAATTTTGGAGTGCATTATTTTTATTTTATTGTACTTCTAAACTATTTTTGGAGTGCATTTTTTTCTCACTCTAGAGATTACAAAAATAAAACATACAATAAATAATTACAGAAAACTATAAAAATATTTACTTTTTCTATAAAAAAATGTACTTTCCATATAACAAAATACAACTAAAAACACATAATATCATAAAAATTTGCAAAAGTAATCTGCAGAAATTAAACAGATTGCTTAAAAAATAATCTGTAAAAATAAACAAAAATACACAAAATCAAAAACCTGATTTGCAGAAAATCCTAATAAAAAAATTACACCGTAATCTGCATATATCCTAATAAAATACCACCTAATCTGTGAAAAATTACAAAAAATTTATAAAAATCCTAATTACAAATTAGGCAAATCTCCAAAAATAAAAACATAAAATTACAAAAATATCAAAACAGAAACCCTAATTCTGCATCGCTGCCGCCACCATCTCGCAACCCATCACATGCACAAAGATATATCACTCAAATTCTCAGATCTAAACAAATACAGAAAAAATAAAAACAAAATAAGTTTTTAAAAAAACTAGTCTTCTCCATCGCCCCCTTCACCGTGCCGCCCCGCACAACCCACGCCTCCGCGGCACAACTACGCCGCCGCGGCACAACCAACGCCTCCGCGGCACCTCGCCCTGCCGCCTACCACCAACCCCCAACCAACACCCCAAAACCCACAACCACCGTCCCAAAACCGTCGAATCTACCCACCACCACCACACAAAACCACCACCAAACACCATCTTCACTTAAAAAATCCACCATCTCCGAAAACCACCACTGCAAAATCCCACAATCTCGAAAAACCACCAAGTGCAGAAACCTTTGCCTCCGTCTGCAATTTTGGGAGGGGAGGAAGAGAGGAATTTTGTGAGGGGAGAAAGAGAGAGACAGTGGCCAACAAACATATCTAAAAACAAAAAGAAAAAAAAGCTTACCTTCCATGGCCAACAAACACAACCTAGGCAGCCGCCGCTCCCATAGAAAAAACCGTCATCTCGTCCGACAACCACCTCAACCCTAGGAACCTCCGCCCCAACGCCAAATCTTCGCCTACACCGCAGAACACTCCGCTCACCTCCACCGTCTCAGATCCACCTCACCCCAAATCTGTTCAAACCCCGCTCAAACTCCACTCACCTCCGCTCCACCGCCTGCGGCCCTAGATCCACCAAACACCACCGCCTGCCGCCGTCCTATCGCCACAAAAGCACAACCCCACAACAAACACCGCCACGACCCTCACACCAGTCGCGGCCCCACACCGTCGTGAATATACCCTCACACCGGTCGCAAAATGAGAGCGAAGAGATCATTTTAAGAAAATCGATTTCAGAAATCTTATGGAAAATCTTATGGGACTAAATTTATCGAAAAAAGGACCAGTTTGAAATTGACTCATTCTCTTGGGACCAAAAGTGCAATTTACTCCATTTTAGACAAGCTTCTCAGGCATGATAGAATTGAAGAGCAAAAACTTATGACACATGCAATGAATTAACAACACTTTGCATATATCTCACAAATTATATATAGAATTCCTGGTGCATGAAAATGCATCAACTTTTTCACAATCTGCACAAACAGTACAACTTAATTTGTTGTCTTATTGTAAAAAAATTTAAATAAAGACTAGCATTTACTAAAATATGTACATACATATATAAATACCCCAAATAACGATGCAACTTTGGTTGTAATGAATTGTCATTTAGTAAAGAATAAAATTGTCAATTCATATCAACTATACATGGTTTCTCTCTGCATTTACATTAATAACTTAATCAATCAATACTGCTCTTAACTACTAGTAGATTTTATATCTAGTTGGGCTTTCACCTGCTTAAATACCAATTTAATTTCTACAAGTCTGCATTTTCCCAAGTTTGCATGTACAAACCATCTTCTTATTTTTTAAGTTTCAATTTTATCTTTCTATATAGTAATTGAAACACAAAATCTGCCTTCATTTTCAAGAAAGGAGAAAAAATATTTCTCCCCTTCTGCATCTCTTTTTTTAATCTGATTTTGCATTTTTATGTAAAAATACAACAGAGCTCTTATGTTAAAAGCTTTTGACTAAACCACAATTAATTATCATTTGCACAAATTTAAGTCAGAAATCTGGACCTTGCTTCAAACGGAGATCAAATATAAAAAACAATTCATAAGACGAATATTTATTAAAGAGGCACGCTTGCATTAGACGGTTTCACGGTGAGACGTGGAATAATTTGGAAGGGATGGATGTTGATTTGTGCTAGTTTATATCCCGTCTCATGTATGAGACAGTCTTTTATTTCTCACCTTCCATCCTTAGTTTTCTTCTTTACTCCAAAGAGATCTCCAAGATGATGTTAAGAACATCAACACTTTCACATATATATATATTGTATGATCATCGTTTCATGGTTCACTCGGCCCGAGTGGTTCATGGTTCATCCGGCCCGAATAAGACATGATTTAGGGTTCATTATTTAATGTTTAGGATATAGATGGTTCATCCAAATTAAAATTTATTCCAAATTTTCATTTTTTTGAATTAACTAGCATTAATTATGTTAATTAGTAGAAACTAAAGGGATGATACTTGACGAAGATTTAACGGTTAAATGATAATGAAATAGTAGATGAAACATATTGTGAAATAGGGAATCCCATCTGCTTTCTTTTATCTAATTTTCTAAGTTCTGTTATTCTCACGCAATTTTCCATGGAGAAGATAACTATGGGTTGTTAAATTCTTAGGGCTGGTTTGATAGCCTGGATGATTTATCACCAGGATTAGAGGGAGTAGAAAACATGGGAAGATTATGCGACTCAAGATTTGAAATATATGGTTTGATAGCATCCATTCATAGAAAAGATTAGTGCGTGTGTGTGATCAGAGGAAGTAAATTACAATTTTGTCCTCATCAATTATTTAAAACCCCAAACTACCCTCATTGTAACTAAAATGAATAATAAAAAAATTTCACAAGGTTCACTCTTTCATACAGCGCAATTCTGAATCTGAATCTGTGATTCACTCTTTCAAGTTTCAAAATCGCCAACATACAGTGGATCAGATCAACAACAAAATAAGGACCAATATCCAAAAAAATATAATGACACAGTACCAACATATGTTCATACAAAATGAGAATACAGAGTATATATGCACATACAAAATGAGAATACAATCATAACCAGAAGCAAAATAGTTATTTCCTGGTTTTAACAATTCGCCTCTCCTGGCAATTTAAGTAATAAAAAAAAAAAAAACCAGGATTCAAAGGTTATAAAAGAAACTGGGATCATACATAAAATCATCACATACAAAATATATCGTAAACCAAGTAAAGATATTTTCACTAATTACAGACAGGCCTTTAATCATAGAGCACACAAGCTGATTAAGGAGAGACAATTCGTAAGGTTAAAAATAGTTCTAAGCAAACCGAACAAAAAAGGAACTAACTAAAGTGATTTTTATCAGCACCCTCTTCTTGATGGCTCAACTGACTGAATTCAAAGCTCTATTTTTTATAGCAATTTGTTATTCCATTTTGCAAAGTGGCTTCATTGCTTTTTGAGTCCCCAGAATCTTCTTGTGTAGTTTGGTTCTTTGTTTCTGCTAATTCTGCTGCAGCTGTGTCAAAGACATCAGTCCCAACAACAATCTTGTGATTCCCAGCAACATCGGAAAAGTTGACGATGGGCTTTGCAGTCAACCCAAGGCTAGTGTTGATTCCAGCATTCTCGTCAAATATTTGAGTTCTATCTGTTAACTTAATTATCAGAAAGACCCAAACTTTTAGTTCGATTGGATAGTTCACATTGCAGTAGTACAAAACAATAAAAAAAGGATATGAAGAACTCCAAAATTCAAAAAATACTGATGTTAATTAACACAAAAAGAAATAAAATTACCGTGCCAGACATTTGATCAGGAGCAACGAAGGTAAAGATAGCCTTCACCCCAGGAGCAGGCTCATGAATAATGATGATTGTGCAAACCTAAATAAGCCATCAATATTTTGGTATAAGGTGAATGGCCTCTCTTTATATATATTTGCCAATCAAAATAGGCCGTAAACTTGATGACCCCTCCCCCTCCAAACCAATAATTTCCCTCCAATTAACCAATAATTTATTTGATATTGCATCCAGAAAAAAAGTATCATATCTTAATGAAGCAATTACAGATTTCGACTTAATGCAGATGTTGATGAAGCACAACGAGTTTTTTACACATTTGGTCCGTCTTTTTTGGTCCCATAGGATTTTTAATCAACAAAATCGTGTGAGGGGTCTTTTGGAGGAAAAAACATGACACTTTTTTAGGCCCAGAATTTTTTTTTTCAATTTTTTCAGTAAAAAATGAGCAACACTAACTACAAATCACCTGCTTCTCCAAGAAAATAGAAACAAAGACTTTTGAAGAACTCATAACACTACAAGAAAATGGAAAAGATATAATATTTGATACCAATGACTTTTGGTATCAAATATTTTTTCTGATACACATTTAATACCAAAGACTTAAAACCAACTACTTATGATGCTCATAATTTTAACTAAAAGAAAACACACACACACAATAACAGAAGCCTCAACAAATTCTAAATGAAATAAGAATTTTCTATGAATCTATGAATCTCTTATTTTTGGCTCTTTCCCTCAATTTCCCATAAATTATTAGCAAATTAAAAACACAAAAAAGGTTAAATGCCCATTCTCGCACTAAGTTTTAAAAGAGAGAGAATATATATGCATCAGATCAGTTTACATTACAATATTCACACTGAAAATTTTCAATGCACAAACCAATCAAGTCTCTGCCAGATATTATTAAACTCATTATAGATGCAGTCGAGATTTACCACCAAAAACCATCTTATTAGTTTTACTACTTGATAAAACCACTGTTTAACATATAAATATTTAACAAAATCGCAAGTAACAATTCCGTTTGAAATTACTCAACCTAATTAGGCTCTCTCTTGAGCAATGTGAAGAATCAATCAAACAACAATTTGTTACCTGATCCTATAGAGAAAAGGCTAAGGTCGACATTGTTGAAATTGACCTCTTTTTTTTTTTACGGGATTGTTGAAATTGACCTCTTAACATTACCATTTAAATTACAAATCCAGAATTTGGCCAAAAACACAACCTATGAACAGAATAAAGAGAAATAATGAACACAATTAAAATTTAAACTGAAGAACAATTAAATATTAAACTGAAGAACCTGATAGATGGGGGAGCAGAGATGTTCAAAACAAATGGGGGAAACAGCAAATCCGGATCCTCTAGGGTCATGGAAATCCGTAACTACAGCTACTACATTTTCAGTTCCTATACACACATTACAATTCCGAGAAACTATCCAGGACACCAAATTAATTACTAACAAAAACACTACACAGGGTACAAGGCATTTTCTTCCAAATCTTAAATTCTTTATCTAAGATTATGCCCCAGGAGGAGGAGAAAATCAAAGGCAAAACAATTAATTACTACATTACAGAACAACAAAAAGCAAGCCATAATTTCAATACACACGGTACAAGCATTTTCCTCCAAATCATTTTTATCCAAAGATTATGCAGAAAGATTCACATTCACAGTAGGAACGGATATGAATAGAGTTCAAACAATTAATTACAATATTACTACAACCTTCTTCCAAAAAACTAAAAAATTCTAGAGGACAAAGTCTAGTAAGAAAATTTTCATACATGAAAAAACTTTAATTTACAACCAAATTCTGTAATTCTGTAATTGGTGAAGGTAAGATAAAATTGAGTGGTTCATGGTTCATTGGTTCATGGTTCACCAATCTTCTGCAGTAAATTCCTAGCTAATAGGTCATAATTTAGGGTTCATTATTTAGTGTTTAGGGTGTAGATGGTTGATTTAAGGCAATTTTATAGATTTTCATACATGAAAATTTTCACACTAGAACTACTCTTTCTAGAGATTAATCAGAAAAATAGCGCAGTTATAAATCCAAACAAAATGAAGAGGAGAAGAAAAGAAAAACACTAACTATATACATCTATCGAAATACTGGCAATTAATCGAGATCCTCAGTCTCCAACCACGCCCTAATCAGCTGCATCGCCCTAACCCTAATCTTCTGCTCCATCCACAGATCATCAACCAGTTTCACTATATCCTCAAAAAATTTCTCCAGTTACTCAAAAGGGACTGCAGTTATTACTGTAGTTACTCATTATTCATTAATCAAACATACCTCATCAAAATAGACATCTTATTATACTGTTTTTTTTTTATTATAGTATTGTTATCTTATTAAACTACTATTGCATTATTACTTAATACATTTAATATATACTATATATATATATATATATATATATATATATATATACGGGGCGGGTTTGCCTAATATCATGACTCGCCCCGCATCCGGCGGGTTTCCGTTTGACCAGATTTTAACCCGCCCCATCCGGGGCGGATTCGTGCCGGGTTCGGGTTAAAACCCGCCCCATTGTCATCACTACCTAATCCAGGCTATCAAACCAGACCTTAATTTAGCCATGGATGATTGAGGATTTGGGTCCACATAATGTGAGGATTCTGTGTTTGATTACATTGTTTGACGAGTTGTTTAAATTAATCACTTATTCAATTCGTGAAAATGATGACTGTCAATTAGAACTTTAAATCTGTAATTGTTTAATTGTTCCGAATCCTTGTGGCGAATGACATTAATTGATTCTAACCAGGGATTTGATTACTGTTATGGAGATATATAACCTAGTTTAAATGAACCTACATGTGTATTTGTTGGCTAAAATTGAGTTTCAAGATCAAATGCTACTGGTGAATTAAATTCTATGATCGTATCTAGGGTTGTTTACTGACTAGAGAAATAATTAGAGATCATGCCCTACTTATCGAAAAAGCTAAGGAAACACTGGTTGTAGGTCGTACTAACAACTATAACCAATTTAGCGTTAGAGTGTAAGAACGACTTTTGCATCAATGATTAATTGTGTGTGAACCATTTCTAAAGTTATCTTTTGCTAGATATTTTAATTCATTAAATTACCCCAATTTAATTACTTTACTTGATGTTTATTTCAATTTAGTTAAATCAAAAACTCAAAGCCCCATCTTTAGTTTTATAGTTACTATTAGAGGGATAAAGTTATTATCAATTTAAGATATTATTGTTAGTTTCCACACCTATCAAGTCATCAACCAAAAAAGACATATGTGCATGTGTACATGCATGATAGAATTGAAGAGCAAAGACTTATGACACAATGAATTAACAACACTTTGCATATATCTCACAAATTATATATAGAATTCCAGGTGCATGAAAATGCATCAACTTTGTCTTATTGTAAAATCAGCATGCTAGCTAGGGATATGCATTACAAGGCTTCGCTACAATCTGCACAAACAGTAAAACTTAGTTGTCTTATTGTAAAAATTGTAAATAAAAACTAGCATTTATTAAATTAAATATGTATACATGGTTTCTATCTGCATTTACATTAATAATAACTTAATCAAAACTTCCCTTAACTAGTAGATTTTATATCTAGTAGGGCTTTCACCTGCTTAAATACCAACTTTCTACAAGTCTTTATTTTCCAAGTTTGTATGTATATATAAACCATCTTTCTTATTTTTTAAATTTCCAATTTACCTTTCTATATAGTAATTGAAACACAAAATCTGCCTTCTGTATTTTTTAAGTTTCAAGAAAGGAGAAAAATTATTTCTCCCCTTCTCTTTTAATTTTTAATCTGATTTTTTTTTTTTTTTTTTTTTTTTTTTTTTGTAAAATTACAAAAGAGCTCTTATGTTAAAAGCTTTTGACTAAACCATCATTATCATTTGTACAAATTGAGGCACGCTTGCATGAGATGATCTCGAGACTGGGGTATAATTTGGGAATTGAACTTTAACACTTTAGAATGGGTGGGTGTTCATTTGTGCTAATGTGTACCCATGGCCGTGCCTTTTATGAGTCGGACGAGTCGTCCGACTCCCAGAAAATTTTATTAATTTTTAGGGGCCCATAATTCTATATGCATTTATATATATAATATTATATATTTATACTTGTAAAATTATTAATATATTGTGAAATGTCTCAGTGGAAATGACAAGTACTTTATTCTATTTTGTCTAGGGTTCAAGTCCCACTTTTTGCAAATCCTTAATTTATTTTTGAGCACATGCTTTATCCAAAATAAATCATTTAAACACCACAAGTCCACAACTATTTTAATTTAAGTCCCACCTTTTGCAAATCCTTAATTTATTTTTGAGTCCATGCTTTATCCAAAATAAATCATTTAAGCACCACAAGTCCACAATTATTTTAATTTATATCCCACCTTTTGCAAATTCTTAATTTATTTTTGAGTCCATGATTTATCCAAAATAAATCATTTAAGCACCACAAGTCCACAACTATTTTAATTTAAGTCTCATCTTTTGCAAATTCTTAATTTATTTTTGAGTTCATGCTTTATCCAAAATAAATAATTTAAACACCACAAGTCCACAACTATTTTAATTTATTTCTTTAAATATATGACATACACATAATTAAATCTATCCTAATTTTTTTGATATAAAATCTGGCCAAATAAATTTTGTTTCGAAATAATTATCATTTTTGCTATATTTTTGCAATTCTCACTATTAATTTTACCCTAAAAATCAAATTTATTATGAAAAATACATTTTCCGTCACAAACTCTCACCCCTCTCTTTTATTTTCATTGAATTAAAAATTTATCAAAATTTTTTATTTTTTATTTTATACAAACCTCAAAAGTGACAAATAATTAATGTGAAACGAGAAAATTTATTGCATACACATAATAAAATCTTTGCAAATCCTTCATTTCATATTAAGTTCCATTAGTTATTATTCAATTTTTATATTATGAAATACGGTCAATTTTTATAATTTTTTTAGTTCATATATGAAGGGCCCAAATTTTAAAACCGACTCAGGCTCTAGAATTTTTAGGATCGACCCTATTTGTACCCTATCTCATGTATGAGACAGTCTCATGCGAGTTTTTATTTTCGAAGATAGCTTCCACAATTTCAAATTACAAATGACACTACTACACATTTAAACTTGGACAACCCTTTTTAATAACCGCACTCCAAAATTATCTTTGGAGTGCAGTTTCACACAAAATATTAAAAAAAAAATTATTAGAGTGCGGTTATTAACCGCTCTCGCTGTCTAAGTATCAATTGGACGGCGGTTGAAAACCGCATTCAATTTTGCCTTTGGACCGCGGTTATAAACCGTTGTTCAACTTGTTATCCATCGAAGGTCAGCTTATTCAGTAGCCTCCGTCGACCTCCCCGGCCTAGTATTACTTGCATATATAAAAAAGTATAACTTGTTAAATGAAAAGTATTACTTGTTTAAATAGAAAAATATTACTTGTTTAGATAGAAAAATATTACTCCATACCCACTATTCAATTAATCTCTTATCACTCACTTCAACCTGTACCAGTATTATGTTAATCCCGTACCATATTTATTTCAACCCCGTACCACTATCTCATCAACCCATACAACTATTAAATTAACTCCGTACCACCCTTATTTCAACCCCGTACCATCATTATTTCAGCCCGTACCACTATCATTTAAGCCTGTACCACTATTATATTAAAATCTTGTACCGTACTTATTTCAACCCCATACCACTATTATTCAAGCCCGTACCACAATTAAATTCAACTCGTATCATCATTTTTAAGTTTATATCATAATTTAACCCCTTACCACCATTTAATGAAGCCCGTACCATTATTTTTTTAATCCTTGGATTTGGATCTTCTCCCATACAGGAACGTCGAATGCAAAATTCCTATTCCTTAGCTTCAATAAATTCTATCATTTCAGCTACTCATTACATTTGCCAATGGTTTCAATTATATATTGGATTTTAGAATGTTTGATCCAGCCATTATTGCTTATGGAAAAGGACAGCTTCCAGCTTATGTGGCAAATCCTGAAACGGTTATTGACATTGTAATCCAGATTCCATTAAAATTTAATTTCATTTTTTTATTATAGCTCGTATATATAATTGATTTTCGTAAATTTTAAATGTGGTATATATGATCAGATACCAGTGGATATGGTTGCAAATACAATAATTGCGGGTATTGCAAAGCACGCGAAACTACACAAGTCACGTGACCTCAATGTATACCACGTGGGATCTAGCTTTACAAATCCTCTAACAATGCATGACTTCACTGAGTACGTATATGAATACTTCAAACAAACACCTAATTTGGTTGAGTCCCAGATGATCCCTAGAATTAAAATTTTCAACAATTTCAGTGAGTGCACAAAATACACAAGAGATGGACTCTTCAGACGACGCACAATCAACGGTCAAGATGAGAAGATGATTTTGAAGATAAAAAAACAATGCAATGTCATAGCTACATATGCTGAGCAAATGTGAAGATGTATGAATTTACAACATTCTTCAATGCAAGGTATGCATATCTACAAGTCTTTATAATGTACATTAATGTTAACACGAAATGATTTTACAAAGTAGTGTCCTGAATTTGTGTTGTAGCATATATTTAATAATTACATTGGGAGCTGTGTTTTTAGAACCGGATCGAACCGGCTGGTTCAACTGGTTGAACAGGGAAACGACCATGAAATCAATCCGATCACTCTAAAAATATTTATTTTTACGTTAACCAGCCTAAACTGGTAAAACTGGGAAACCAATAGAATCCATTATTTTTTTTTTAAATTATTATTTATTAATTTTATTCTTAATTCTAATTTTTATTATCCTTATTTTAAATTTTAGTATTTTGAATTGTGTCGTGTTGTGTTGTTCATGACTCTATTGCGTTTATTTCAATATGAAATTTATAATTTTTAAATTTTTATAAGTGCATATTTATTTTATTTTCTAATGTAATATGGAGAATATTTTTTTTAAATATATTAACGCACTACAACATAATTGACTTTATGTAATACTTTATTGTAACCCATTTAGTTTATGCAACAATACATTATAGTAAGACTATTTTAATTTATATAATATGCAACACTTTATTAATGTGTAATACTTGCATGTAACACTTTTAAATAGGTAATACTTATGTAACACTTTTACATATGTAATATTTCTTAGGTAACACTTTAATATTCTAGATGCTAAAATATTAAATAGAAAAATAATAAATAAGAAAAACTATAATACTCTAATAAACAGCGATCACGAGTGATGGCGCATGGCGGAGGTTCGTTCACTGACTGACGTGATTCTCTGGCGCGAAGGTTGGAGGACGAATCGGTTGTGCTGCTGAGCGGCGGGAGTGGTTGGTGTCGGGGACGGTTCGTTTGTGGAAGCGGCAATATGTAGCACCGCGTTCGAAGGGGCACCAAACGTAGCAGCGGTGTGAGGTAAATGGATCGCGCGAGAGGCGGTGGTGGTGTGGAGGCAACATAGATCGGCGACTGGTTGGAGGCGGGGGAGGTTAGTGGTGGTTGGCGGTATGTCGGGTGTGTTGCTCGGTTGGCGCCGGTGATGGCTGAGTTGCAACCGTGGTTGGGTGTGAATCGTGGTGGATGGTGGCGTCTTAAAGGATTTATGCCTTTATATAGGAATACATGACACTATTTATAAAAAATATATATCACTACAATAAGTTTAGGGATTGAAATCAAAATGGTCCCGTATATATCACATGTTTCAATTTAGTCTCGTATGTTTTCAATTTGTGCCGATTTAGTCCCAAATCGCCGGAGATCGGTCAAACTACCCCAAAACGACGTCGTTATCACACACCCCCCCTAATTTTGATCGGAAAACACTGTATCACGCTCCGATTTAGTCCAAAATTACACGCGCCAAAAACTTTGCTGGTTTGACCGGTCTCCGGCGATTTGGGACTAAATCGGTACAAATTGAAAACATAAGAGACTAAATTGAAACAAGTGATATATACAGGACCTTTTCAATAAAGATGCAAAGATACGGGACCTTTTTGATTTAACCCATAAGTTTAAGATAACCTAAAATATTTATTCATGATTGATTATGAAACATCTTAATTTTATGGTTTGTCACTACATCCTTCAACCTGTGTACGCAATAACTCGCCCAATTAGTTCATAGTTCATACATGCATTTTGTACTATCTAAGTGCATGTATTTGTTTTAATCAAATTCATATTAATCAATTAATTACTTGAATTTGTTAATGGATTTATAAATATGTAGTATAAAATGTATTATATAGAATATACTTTTTTTCTAAGAAATAATCAATATTTTTCCATATAAAACTCTATTTAGAAATAACTTCTCTATACTAATATTTTTTTCGATCCCGACAATATAATTGTATACGGTTTTTACTGTATAGAAGTAAGAATTGACTACTTATGAAATATTTATCATTATTCAGTTGGTAAGAAATAAAAATCTGAAATGTGAAAAGACCATATATATATTTCTCTTTATTTATTTTTTGACAGGTATATTTTTCTCTTTATTAGCTGTGCGATCGATATACAGTATTATTTATTTCTTATCCATTATTAAACTAGAATAGAAATAACTTTTTATCTTTGTTCAGGTTCCATACAGGCAATACTCAAAAATTGATGAAAGAAATGTCGAAAAAAGAACAACTTGAGTTTGAAGTAGATGCAAGGAAAGTAAACTGGAAGAAGTATTTCCAGGAGATTCATGTCCCTGGACTCAGCAAATATGTAATTAGTAATACCAACAGAGCATCTATTTAAGGCATTCTATCTTCTATTAAAATGAATTGTTGCTACATTTATAACTCTAGAATGAACTCTAGACTTTTACAGGAGGTTACGGTGTAATAATTCATTAACAAATAATGATAATTTCTGATAACTCATGTGATTTCAAAATATTAAAAAAAATTATGTTCTGATGTGATTCATTTTATTCCACGTAATTTATCGGGTTTTTAATTATTATTACTTTTAATTATTTAGTTGTGCCAATGTATTTTACATGTCTCTGAATCCAAAATTATTATTTATTTCAATTACTCTTGTAGTCAAAATAATTAGCGTACAAAAACAGATTTGACTATTTGTAGAACAACTCAGAATATTAATGACCCAACAATTTTAAAAGGCCAAAGTCCTCACTTCATTCGCGAAAAAAAAAAAAAAAACTCAAACTCTCCAATGAAACTTATTTAGGGCCTGCTTGTGTAAAGACCCAAAATCTAGTTTTCAAATGATGTTGCTTTAGAGCAGAGGCGTTGCTAAATAAAATATAAAAGATCCACTTCGAGAATCGGAGGAATGATATATTTATTTTGCAAGCGAAAGATTTGTCTAGTTTGAAAATAGTAACCCCAAAGCAGCTAAACCTCGGGATGACGAGTAAACTAATAAACTTCGCTCACAACTAATTATTATACATTGAAAGCAGTAAAAGTTAAATCTAATTTGTTACAAACGGTTCAAAACCTTTATACGTGTACTAATTAAATAGAAACACCAAAGTGTTATCATTCGAGTAGTAAAAAGTAATATTATACTTTATTAGACTACTCATAAAAGCTATGTGTCGCATCCCAGTCGTCCTTCCACACCATCCTCTGGATCTGTAACAATAAATATATGGGGGGTGAGTGTTTAAAATACACCCAATGGAATAAACTCAATGATTGCAATGATAAAAGGTATATGCATGTAACATATAACATGAAGACGTAACTCATGAGAATATGGAATGTATTATCACTTCACGGGCATCACCCGGCTTAGCATAGTCACGGGCATCACCCTGCTTGGTATATATATAATTAGATTCACGGGCATCACCCGGCTTGGCATAGTCACGTGCATCACCCGGCTTGATACATATATAATTAAATTCACGGGCATCACCCGACTTGGCATAGTCACGGGCATCACCCGGCTTGGTACATATATAATTAGATTCACGGGCATCACCCGGCTTGGAATAACTCAATCTTCACTATTATTGTATAATCATGGCATATATCATTCACATATCACATATTAACATATCAATCATAACATTGAATGTTAAGACTCAATTAAGAGTGGAAGTTATCCCACCTGAAGTGACGTTTCATGTCTGGGAGCGAAACTACGTTCTAGGTCTCCACATCCTCTTCGAAACCTACAAGAAGAAATCTTTATGGAAGAATTATAGGTTAATAACTAACTTATTATAACTATACTAAAAGTTTCCTGGAGTTTTAGGGTTATTAGGTTGAGTTTGAAGGTTGAAGGGCAAATCAGTCTTTTCCTACACGTCATATCGTTCAATTAATTCTTCTTATAGTCAAAAGGTATATTAACTAGTCTCCTAATAAAAAGAGACATATTTGGACTATGTGGGAACGTGTTAGGACAAAAATGAACTTTAAAAAGAAGAGTTTAGATAGAAAACAAGAGTTTACGACCCCTAACCATCTAGGAGTAAATTGGTCATTTTATGCGGACTTCGTCATCTGAATTTAGTATTAACATGTAGGTCTTTGTAGAAGAGTCTCACGTTTGTTTGGGTCAAATCGGATAATAAATGAAGATTTTACAAACATTTGAACTTGAGTGGCAAATCTGTAAATACTGAAGTTGAACCTCTGACCCGTTGACTGGTCAACAGCTAACAGAAACTCTGAAAATTGCACAGAGGCCCCTGGACTCTATCTAATTCTGTTTTTCTACCCCAACAGTTTCAAGCTTTTGTATAAATCATCCCTTCCGGCGTTTAACACCTCCGACCGGAAAACCGAATGTACCGCCGGAATCCCTGCGACTCCGGCAACCTCCCCCCCCCAACAATCGAACCAAATGACCACCGACGTCGAGTTACCATCTCGTCCTACTTCACGTCATATTTTCTAATTGATTTACACACCGATTGTACAATTAAAGGGTAGGATAATGCTCTACTCGTTACGGACTTAGAAACGGTATAGGGTTCGCCGCCTATCGCTCGCCGGAACGGCGGTGGCGAACGGACTGTAATTAAAATTCCCGAACCTTCAGCGCCAAAAAACAGACGCTACAAGCGTCGAATCCACAAACCAATTATAGATTATTAATCTACGAGTAACAAAGATCAATTTGATATGTAAACATATAAGTTCGATCACCGTCGCGGGTAACCGTACGCGGCGGCGCAAAGCGAAAATAATTTTTCTTACCTGGGTTGCTCACGGGGAAGGACTTGGGTTGGTGGTCTTAATTCTAATCTTTTGTGTCCAACCTTATTAATATATGTAAATTGTTTATCTATATCCACCCTCGAGGCTCCAATTAACCAATTAGAGTCACACAAGTTGAGTTATATACATATAATATCGGTCCGGTCCGATTCGGACATCACTGCTTATTATTATTATATTTTAACTAAAAGAATACTTAGTTTTAAGAAAAATAAAAAAAATAAGAAGTTAAATTACTTAATTTTAAACTAAGATCTAACAAGTAATTTATTAGAATTAATGCATATATATATATTTTAATAATTTACACCTTGATTTTGGGGTGTTACAGCTTGGTTGGGGTAATGGAAGTGGATAATGAAAATCACTCCTATTGATGTTGTTTGGTAGTTTTGATACACAACTAATGGGAATAGAAGTAAGCAATTGATTACTCTCACTCATTCAATCCACCTCACATGATATCTATTATTTATGTTCTAACCAAGCAATAACAATGCAATCAATAACTCTTAGTAATTGACCCCTCAATGATACTCATTACTATTATCATTCACAAGTCATACTAAGCGGGCTCTTATACTATGAAATTAATATCATTACACTTATATAGGGCGGGAGACACATTGATGTTTGGGTCAGGTTTGATGAAAAGAATCTCTACTACTATTTGGGTTGGTATTATGTGGTCAAATTGGAGAAGTAGAAATGAGTTAATATTCAATGGCATTTCTCCGAATATCAGTCGAGTTATTGATGAGGTCAAGGCAAGAGTCTGGTCATGGTTGTCAGTTAAAACTCTGAATTTAAGATCGTGCACGTTCATGGAATGGCTAGTAGATCCCTGTACAAGCTGTGGCATTATCTCATAATTCACAATAGGAGCTATTCTGGTTTTTATTTCAGTACATGATTTGGTGTCTTCTCTTTGTATTTCATAATTAAATGTATAAGTCGAAGTACCCCTTGTACTTCAAGTAATACAAGTCCCTTTTTTTGCTGATAATTTTTTTTATTTATATTAGAAAAAGAAATGACATAGAGGGTAAATAAAGTGTATATTGTGAGGTTAAGAGTTTATCAGTAAAATTTCCCTTTTTGAGTGTGAAAAATGGTATAGGACCTACTATTAAGAAAAATTAGAAAACTGATTTTTGACGGAGGTATTATATATTATTTGGAAGTGAATAGTAATGACTCGCCTAGTCCAAACTTCATGGCGCGTGCATAAGGCCTTGGCACAATATAGATCGCACATTTGAAACCCGCATCTCGCATACAAAGGGTTAAAATTGTGAATAAATATAGCTCTATCCGTATATTTACTGGGAGACAAAAACTTGTATGGAATATTGCATACAAGTCTTATGTGCAATTTGAGTGTTTTTTGGCTTAAATGCTCGCGGGCCTTTTTTTGTTCCCGCGGGTAACCGGTTCGGGTCGGATTCGGTCCGACCCGCGAGTTTAATTAAAAAAATACCACTTTTTCAAAAAATTTCGTGTCAATCCGTTTTGTCTTCTCGTTTTTTTCTCTCTCTTGGTTTTCGCGCTCCTGGTTTCTCTTCCAATTTTGAAGGACACGATCTACGGTTTTCTACCGTTTTTTCTTCGTCGCCGGTTTCTTCGTGTTACGATTGCGTCGTCTTAGTATAAGGAGGGGATTTTTAGAGGAGGATTGTGTTTTCGAAGGAATTTTTTAACTGATAATGTAAGTTTTAGAAGGAGTTTTTGTTTACGACTGTTTATGTATGTGTGTATGTCGTATTTTCGATCATAATGTCTAGTTTTACTGTGTTTCGTTTTAAAAACCCTAGGTTTTCTATAAATTTATTTTCGTCTTTTAAACCCTAGGTTCGTTTCTGCTATTCTGTTCTCCTGGTGGTTTATGTAGAGTGTTTTGATGTGTTTTTATGTAAGTTTTTTGCTCATATATTTGATAGCCTTTTATACGATTTTCTGGCTTTTTTTATTTTTATTCATATTTTTTTGTTGTTTTATGTTGTGTTTGATTTCCAGGTTTTCGTTTTTTTTTGTGTGTTTGGTGTTTTCTATTTGAATTTCGCGGCTGGTTTTGTTCTTTGAATTTTAGGCATGTAGTAACATATACAATGTTTTTGTAGTAACACTCATATTTATATGTAGTAACACATTAATTTGTATGCAGTAGCAAATGCATATTGTCTATTATATAATAACATTCATGTTTATATACAATAGTTAAGTATTTGTCTATTTTTTTAAGAACATTAATGTTTTATTTTTTCCAGTGGTAACAAATTCCTCTTTGGTTGTGTTTTTTGAATTTTAGGCATGTTGTAACATATACAATGTTTTTGTAGTAACACTTATATTTGTATGCAGTAACATATTCATTTGTATGCAGTAGCAAATGCATATTGTCTATTATATATTAATATTCATGTTTATATACAGTAGTTAAGAATTTGTCTATTTTTTTAAGAACATTTAATGTTTTATTTTTTCCACCGGTAATAAATTTATGTTTTTAATATAGTAATATGTGTTATTCCAATATGTTCTTTATGTAGCAACACTTATATTTTTGTTTTTTTGTTTTTTGTAGTTTATACAATGGGTGAAGGAAAGGAAGATAGTTCTCCTGTTCTTTTGCTACAATTTGGTGGGCATTCTGGTGGTGGAAAACGAGGGAAGAGGGCAAGAGATTCTCCTGTGGGAAAAAGAGGAGATGTTAAAAAGAAACCAAAAAAAGGATCTGATACTGTTGATGATGACATTAAAAGTATGTATGTTCTTTTCATAATACTGTAGATGATGATATTTTTTCAAGTATGGCTTTCATGATATTTCTTTTTAAGTGTGATACTGTGTTACTGTGTTTGTTTTAATGTTGCCCACTTTTGTTACAGGGAGTTCACTCCTCATGGTAGGCCAAAAGGACTGTTTGACTTGATAAATAATCTAAGTGAAAAGCAAAAAGATGATGTCCAAAGTATAGGGTTTGGTGGTTTGTTGGATCTGAAGTTGTCTAAGCTAGTTGATTATAAGTTGCTTCGTTGGTCAGTTAATAGTTTTAATCATAGTAGTTGGATGTTCAGTGTTGGTAGGAACCGTAGTTTCCTGTTGACCCCCGATGATGTGTACGACATCTTCTTGATCCCTAGGAACCCAGGGTCCGACGTTATTACTTACTCTATGGGTGAGAGGTGGTCTCTTTCTGATAAGTTCAATCATGAATATGGTCTGTCTATTGCTGGGAAGTTGTCATCTTTGGTTAAGCTATTCGAAAAGATGCAAGATGGGGGTGATGATTTTAAGCGGTTGTTTGTGTACTACGCGATATTATCCTTATTTGCCCCTGCTGCGAATCATCTTCTGTGCAGTGGTGTTTTGAAGTCGCTGGAGGATGTGTCAATGATCCCGAAGCTTGACTGGTGTTCGTTTGTCTTTGAGGAGTTGTGCGATGTCGTTGAAGTTGTTAACACCAATGGTGTTAACAATGTTACTGGATGTTTGCTCATTCTTCAAATTGCCTACATGCACAGGATTAAATGGCGGGGTATTGCTAAACCATCTAGTATTCCTCTCATTCAACACTGGACAGATGAGAAGATGCAGATTCGGTGTTCTCAAGAGAGTCGTGCAGGTGTCTACGTTGATGGTGATATTGTAGAGGACGTGTATCCCGTTACTGTGAATGGGCAGTCAAAGGAAACTACTGGTTTTAAAGGATTTTTTAGCCAGTCTTCTTTGGACAGCAAAGTTTGTTCTCTTTGTTTTATCTGCAGTATGTTATTCTACCTAGTAACACACTGAAATATATTGTAGTAACACATTTCCCCCTCATTTTTTTATGCAGGACCCTGGTTCTATATTGGATTACATGATAAAGGACATTTCTGCACTGGGTTCTACATGTCAAAATTGATTTCATTGAAGAAGTCTTTTGGGCGTGTTCCGTGTCAAGCTGATAATCCTGTAGAAGCTGCGCCTGATTCTCAGTTCAATTCAAACGACAACATAGTACTGTATCAGAGATTGTTGATGATATTTGTCTTATCTTCCATCGTGCTAGAGAGCTTGCTGAGGGGATGCCTAGTTTTGAGCTCTTTCCTGATAATCCCTTTACTCATGTTGCACGGGGCAAGGCTGAGGATGCAACCGATTTGGATAAGGAAGATGAGAAGGATGAGGCTGGAGCAGGTGTTGATAAGGATGATGACACTGATAAGGATGGTGAGGATTATTCTTTTGCTGAAGTAGAGATTGATGCGGGGAATAGTGAGGAGACGAGCCAGGAGAGTAGTGGGGACAGTGGGGAGATTAGTGGTGTAAAGATTAGGAAAGGTAGCAATGAAAGCGAAGAGAGCGACGGTAAGACTGACGAGGGCATGGGTACAGAGGGTTGTACTGCTGAACAGGGTGTTGACTTTGAGGTTGATGATCCTTTTAAGTTATTTCTTAATAAGTTTGAAGTCGAAAGCGGTGCTGGTTATGTTTCTGAATTTATGAAAAAAAATGGGTTGTTAGTGGATTACTTGGGTACTGCAGCCAAGGAAGTTCTTGATTACGTCTTTTATTATTCTAATGATAAGGGGTACATTTTGCTAAACCCTTTTCTATCTATCTCCCTATTTTTGTGTTTTATAATCTCTTAATTTTTGCATCTATTTTGCAGTGATGTACTTTTCAATAGTAAACATTTGTTTCATATGGTGACGAGGGATGATTTGCTTACTCTGTCCCCGAATATTGAGATTTCCAGCTGTGTAGTTGATGCCATCTGTATGATGATCAATGTTAATTTGTCCAAATTTACTAATGTATTGAAGCTGCCTCATTTTGTATTCAGCACTGCTTGTAGTGTAAGTAATTTTAACAACACTTTTTTGTTTTTTTACAGTTACTCATGTGATTTGTTCTTTCTGATATGTATATATATTTTTTTCTGTCATTTTTTTGTGTAGTCCCCATTGTACAACATTTTAACTTCCAAGGCAAACACTATGAAAAAAGAGTTAGAAATTCTTAGTGCATTCGATGAATGGGTCAGCTTGTACCCTGATGTTAACCTTATTGATGCTGAACTGGTAACTTTTTCTGTTCTTTGTAGTAACACATTTTTAGTCTTGTAGTAACATATATATATTCTATTTTGATTCATATCTTCTATATTTGTAATACAATTGTTGTCTTTGTAGTAATATTATTTCTCTGTATGCAGATTTTCATCCCTTTTGTTGTTCACAACCATTTTGCTTGTGTTGTTGTGAATTTTTCTGTTGAAAAAATTCAGAATCTTGACAACATGAAGCATGTCGATCCTTCTTCCTATGATAAGTGTGTGAAAATACTGTTCAGTGTTGTTTGTCTGTCATTTTTCTATTCTTTTTGTCTTTTTGTCTTTTTGTCTTTTTGTCTTTTTTTAAATTATAATATTTATTTCTTTTTTTTCAGCATAAGGTGATCATTAGGTTTCTGAAGACAAAGAAGCATATCAGTGCTGGTGATGTTGCAATGTATGAAATTGAACACATCAATTTCCCATGGCAGAGTGCTAAATCGAACAAGGATTGTGGTGTTTTTATGATGCACCATATCATTCACTTTGACTGCATTCCCTATACAGAGCCCAACCTCTTGGAGGTGTGTTACTGTTCTTTCCTTACTTGTAGCCTTTTTTTTTTCTATTTTTTCTGGCTAAGGTTTTTATGTTCTATTCATATTGTGTATTTTTTCTTATTGGTAGGCTAATATAAGGTCAGACCTTAGAGGTGAGATATGTGCAAGGGTCGTCATGTCTGATTTGAATGTGTATAGGGAGAAAATCATGGATAAGGTGTATGATTTTTATACGGGCAAGCCTGATTTTGTGAAACGGATTAGCGAGAAGGAAGAAGATGCCTTGAAAAAGAAAAATGAGCAAAAAATTCTTGCTGAAAATCGCAGGAAGAATCTTAGGCAAAGGCCACTGAAGAAGTAGTGTTTTTGTAACAGACTGATAGTTTCCTGGGCTTTTTAGGCTTATATGTTTTTGTTTTGTTTTTAGACTGATATATTTTGGTGGTTAGGATGGGTGGAATTGGTTTTTCTGACAAAAACTGATCATTTTTTTAGGGTTGTTTTGTTCTTGTGTTTTAGGTTGTTGTTAATGGTTTAGGGGCTAACAAATCTCTTTTGTTGATGATAGTATTTTAGGTTGGGGGATGTTGGTAGCTAACAAGGCCGATTCCTTGTTTAAAAAACAGATCATGTCTTTTTGTTGTTATATATGTTTTTGTTTTTGGTTTTTCTGTTTTTATAAGTGATGTTATAACCTTTTTTTTTTTTTTTTTATCGCGGCCAGGGTGAAATGTTATCATTTAACAAACATGAACTATATACCTGCAACAGGTATATAGGTTTAATTTTTAATTCTCTTGTGGAGTATAGTAACATTCTTATAGTGATATAGTAACACACGTTTAAACTGTCTCACTAGGAACAAACTTGTTTACAAATAACATATAATCTATAATGAAGATTCTGGTGCAGTAACAAATCCTTTAGGTAATTATCATTTTTATATTTTCTGTGGTTTTTGTTCTATTATAGTAACACATATATTAAATATGGCGAACATATATGTAAATGATATGTAACACATGAATAGGATATGATTCTAACTGTGTAATACAGTAACACAAAATGCAAACATGTGGTAACACATTCTTTATACACTTTCCATACATGAATAAACTATAGAATTTTAATGAAGCCATACAGTAACACACTTTTCAAGAAGTGGTAACACACACATATATGATGCAGTAACACACTGATAAACACATGTAAATTAACACAAAATGCAAACATGTGGTAACACATTTTTAATACACTTTCCATACATGAATAAACTATAGAATTTTAATGAAGCCATACAGTAACACACTTTTCAACAAGTGGTAACACACACATATATGATGCAGTAACACACTGATAATCACATGTAAATTAACACAAAATGCAAACATGTGGTAACACATTTTTAATACACTTTCCATAGATGAATAAACTATAGAATTTTAATGAAGCCATACAGTAACACACTTTTCAACAAGTGGTAACACACACATATATGATGCAGTAACACACTGATAACCACATGTAAATTAACACAAAATGCAAACATATGGTAACACATTGTGTCCAGACATGAATAAACTATAGAATTTTAATGAAGTCATACAGTAACACACTTTTCAACAAGTGGTAACACACACATATATGATGCAGTAACACACTGATAACCACATGTAAATTAACACAAAATGCAAACATGTGATAACACATTGTGTCTAGACATGAATAAACTATAGAATTTTAATGAAGCCATACAGTTTTACTATAAGAATATATCAGAATAAATGAGGGTTTGGTGTTCTTGATCCAAATTCATTGTTTTTTGATACTGATCCATTTTCTGCTTCCAATTCTTTCTTCTTCTTCTTGTTCTTTTTGAAATGGCCTTTTATCCTTTGACTTCTTCCCTTTGTTTTTGTGTGTTTAGGGTCTAGTATAGTTGTCCCTCGTGTAAAATCAACTGAAGCCTCTGGACTTTCTTCCCGATGGTAAGGCACATATAGTCAGATAATTCTGTTGTACCCTTCCTCTAATATCTTCCTTGCTTCCGGCTTCCTTTCACTTTCTATAATAAGGTTATAACTCTTTGTTATCATCTCGTGACGCCACAGAATGCAACTGTCAGCCTTCAAGCTTTCTTTTGTGCCCTTGTTTCTGTTCCAAACTTCCAACTTTGCAGATTTAGTCCATCTTTTCCTTATGTACAGTGCTGGTATTCTGTTTACAGAATTTATGTGTAGTACATATAAGCAATGGCTGCACAGTAGTCCACATTCTTCAAACTTTTTGCAGGTGCATTCTACATATTTCATGGTAAAATCATAAGTGACATTGTGTAACTCATCATTTCTAGTTACACCATACACCATCGTTGTGTCCATAACCTTTTCAATCGTTGAAGTGCATGAAATGCTTCTCAGAAACTCTCGTTCAAATTTTTTGTATAGAGAAAGTGTGTATATTTCTGCAGCGTGTTTCACCATTCCATTAATTTGTAGTGAAGATTCTGGCTGTACTGTTGTGTTCTTGAAGTTATCTTCATCTTCTGCTGCCCTCCAAGCTTTTACTACTTTGTTGAAAACACCCCAAAAATCTGTCAAGCTTGTTGTTTTGTTTGTCTTGAAAGAGATTGAACTGTTTGTACTCTCACTCCTTTGGGAAGACAATAATCCTGCAGAGAAGAAGTCTTTGCTCAAAGCAGTGCACCACTTGTCTTTCAAACTGTAGATTCTCGTAAAATACGAGTTATTCTCTAAGCTATAAGTTGTAATCATGTCCTTCCAATATCTTTCAAACTCTTCCTCCGTAGCACACCTCGATAAGCATTTCTTAAACGTTTCTTTGAATGTGTCATCACATTTCAGTTCTGCAAACTTGCTCACTGCATTCTGTTGCAGGTGCCATAGACGGAGCATGTGTCTTGTTTCTGGGAACACCTGAAACAGTACAGATACAGTAACACAATTATAAATATATAGTAACACTATATTGGTTAATACAGTAACACACATCTTTGTAGTCAGACATTTATTTTTTTATAACCTTTTCTATTGCATTTGAAATGGCTGGATCCTGATCAGTGAATATTGTTGTTGGTCCTTTCCCGCCCATTGATTTTCTGAACACTGTAAATAGCCACTCAAATGTTTCTGTTTTCTCGTCGGATAAGAACGCACAGCCAAACATTGTGTTCTTCCAATGATGGTTTATCCCAACAAACGGTGCACAGATCAGATGGTATCTATTTGTTCTGTATGTTGTATCAAAGATCATCACATCACCAAATAAATCAAAATCCTCCTTCATCATTGAATCTCTCCAAAAAATATTTTTCATCCTTCCTTCATCATTCATTTGAACCCTATAGTAATACAAATTTTCATATAAATAGCATATATTAAAATAGGCTTTTTAAGAAAAAATCTGTAACACACCAGTAAAAGAACTCATTTTCCTCATCCTCTTGGTTTTGTATTAGTTCCATGAAAGTTTTTGCATCTCCTCCTTCTATGTTCTTCATCTTTGAACGGTGTACAAAGTTCAGGTGGTCTTTCATTGTGTGTCATATTTGATCCTCACCCCTACACTCAATGATAGATATCTGTATGAATCAGATGGTCTTAATCCAGATGAGATGTCATTTCTGTGATAGCAATTGCTTTACCCTCTTTGATTGCTCTTTCGGAACGGTGCAAATGATTCCATTCTCTTCTTGTCAATGGATGACTGTGTTCCTGTAGGTGTTTTACCACCTCATACTGTCCATCTTCAGTAAGTTTTACCCTCATTTGAGCTTTGCAATTGGTACTAGTAATTCCACACCTTTTCCTCTTGAAAGTTGTAATTTGCTCTTTATTTCTTGATCTCTTTTCACCAGTACAAGAGCATACAAACAGCTTGGATGTCAATACCATGTTGCCATCTTTAGACAAAATTCCTGTTGATTTTCTAACACTAAATCCCTTTGACCGTGCATGTTTACGGTATAGGTCATACATCAAGCATACTGTCCCTCTTTTCATCCCAATTAATGAACCACTGTATTCATCAAAATCAGTGTTTATTTCTTCAGTTGTGTACTCTAAATCTGATGATTCTGCTTCTAGTCGTATAATGGTTGCATTGCCTGTTTTTATTTTTTATGTAGTAACATTTATATTAGTATACAGTAGAAAATTAACTATGGGTAGTAACAAGCAATAAACACAATCTAATGAAGTAACACAGTTTTTGTATATACAGTAACACAGTTTATGTATATGCAGTAACAATTAAAAGTTCATGAGCTAACAAAGTTTTGTTACATACAGTAACAATTCAGTAATAATCACACATGTTTTCCTAATCGCTTTTTTTTTTAACAAATTGTTTATTTTCTATAGTAACATTTATTGCGAAGTATGTATGCGTTTTTTACCTGGTACTGATGAATTACTTGATTCTGCTCGTGTTACTATCAAAATTCCAGAATCTCCCATGTGTTCTGAGTTTTCCATTCTTATGATGGTGCTTTTCTTCTTGATTTCTTCTTCGCGATGTGTATTTTTCGATCTGAGATGTGTATTTTTCGTTCTGCGATGTGATTTTCTGATTGTTAATTGCGGTGGTTTCAGCGACGCCGCGATTTGATTTTGTGTTTTGACCTATGAGATGCGTTTTACCCTTTTCCCGTGGCCCATTTTTTTTTTTTGGCGACCCGGGTCGAGAGCGACCCACAAATTTTTTAATTTTTGCCCCTTTTAGCTGGATTGCACATAAGGTTAGTGTGCAATATTTCACACAAGACTCTCTCTTACTGGGATTAGCACTAGCTCGGGTGGTGGGCGCCTTGGCTAGTCGCCAACCCAAATGCTAAAATTTTTAATTTGAAAATCTAGCGAAGGCTAGACGCCCTAGTTATTAACGAGGGCTGTCAATTAAATTTTCCCAATTATTATAAAAAAAAAATTATCGAGGGTAAATACCCTAGTTATAACAAGTGTTTTTATCCCTCGAGAATATCGAGGGACCTAGCGAGGGTGATTCGTTACCAGAGGACTCGATTTACCGAGGGCAAAAGATGGCAAAAGACTCGTCAATACCGAGAATTACTTTGCCTCACTAATACTGATGAAATTTTTGAGCCCCGTTAAATCCTTCGAGGCCAATGTCGAGGGGCAGGCCCCTTCGTTAAATCCCTCGCTATCCAAATTTAACAAGGTAATGTTTTCGTTATTCTCCTAATTAAAACTGCATTATTTTTGTGGTGCTCACACAAGACTAACTTACCGGTAAAAATTAAAGAAAACCACATCTGATTGTAATCTTCAATTTCCTTAATTCTTTTTTTGTTTTTTTTTTCTCTTTTTGGGAAATATGATATTTAGAGTGTGTTTGCAAACTCTAATGGAGGGGATAGAAGCACTTATTTTTTAAGTTGCTCTCTCACAACTTTAGCTTTTGAGAAGTGCTTCTAAATTATGAATAGAGTTTGCACACACACCCTTAGAGCTTCTCGAGTGGGACCTGGATCTTCTTCAGTTTTATGAACTTGAAAATTTCCTAAATTTCTCTAAATCTATACCCTTTATTTAAATCAATGTCTCAAATTTTTCCATATCACTCCATTAACAAAATTTGCATTTCTCCCTCCACAAAGGTTGACCGCTTCCTAAATCATCTCAAGTTAAATATTACCACTTCAGAGCCTACTATCCACGTCACCTACTATATATCCACATCACCTAATACCTTCAATATTTCTTAATTTAATATATTTTTTAATTTATTTCGTTATTAATTATATTAATTTATTTAAATCAATAAAATAAATATTTATGTCTTTATGTAAACAGATTTAATTAATTGTTTTTTTTTCGGAATTTTTTCCCAATGAGTTACAAAGGTTAATTTGTTTGTAAAAAATTCTGCAGCAAAACTTTTAGCTGAGTTTCAAAGATTTATTTGTAAATTTTGTAAAAAAAAGATTTGTAGCAAACCTTAAAAAGAAAAAGATATTTGGTAAGGAGTATTTGATGCACATTAAATATTATGATTTGGAAATAGTAATGGTAATGAGTAGCATTGACACCACAGAAAAACTGTTATTTAAAGAGGGCGTTAATGAGGGCTTGCCCTCGTTAAATTGATTTAACGAGGGCGTAACGAGGGGGAATAACCTTTGATAATTTCCTCATCGCTAACACTTAGTGAGGGCACTCACAGATCCTCGGTGTTAACGAGGGCAAATATTTCCTCAATATTAGTGAGGGGCAGTTTTTAACTCGCACATCAATAGGGTTCGAACCCGAGACCTTCATCTCCCAAAGCCCCTATGTGCTATAACAATGCCGTTTGATAATTATTGATTTAGCGAGGACGTTAACGAGGGTGAATAACCTTGGATAATTTCCTCCTCGTCAATATTAGTGAGGGGCAGTTTGTGCTATAACAATGTCGTTGGAAATTGAAAAAATTCCTTCATCTCCCAAAGCCCCTATGTGCTATAACAATGCCGTTTGATAATTATTGATTTAGTGAGGACGTTAACGAGGGTGAATAACCCTGGATAATTTCCTCCTCGTCAATATTAGTGAGGGGCAGTTTGTGCTATAACAATGTCGTTGGAAATTGAAAAAATTCACGCAACAGTGGGGCTCGAACCTAAGACCTATTGGGTTAAAAGCTCTTACATACTCTAGCATTGCCATTAGGCTACATGACTTAATGTCAAATTTTAACTCCTAATAAATATGTATCATATGTTTTCTATATTTTTAACTAGGGAACTGTGCCCTTGTTATTAGCGAGAGTAGCGAGGGCTATTATGATGCTTGTTAAATCCCTCGGTATTAACAAGGGAAAATTTATTGCTTGTTTACGCCCTTGTTAGTAACAAGGGCTCTGAAATCCCTCATTAGTGTCGAGGGTTATTAGAACCCTCTCTAAAGCCCTTGTTATTAACGAGGACTTTTATAGCTCTCATTAACGCCCTCGTTAAATGTGAGTTTTTTTGTAGTGTGAGTGATCAATCACTATTTGGTTATTGATTGTATTGTTATTGCTTGGCTAGAAAATCAATAATGAACATTATTTGGGTAGGGTTGACTAAGTGATTAAATGAGAGTAATTTACTTATTTCTATTCCTATTACGGGTGTATCAAAATTGTCAAGCGCGTATTAACTGTGCCAACCAAGCGGACCCTCAAAAAATTTCTCTCCTGCCTGTGCCATGTGTAATTTGTAACCATGGTTGGAGATGCTCCTACAAGTGTACTAATTAAGCGGAGGAACCTCGTGGAACCAGATCCTAACATTCTCTATAATAATAAAAAAACAATTTTCTTTGTTGAACACGCATAAAATCGGACAAAATTCTGATTAAATATTGTGATTTTATATAGAACTCTCAATTATTATATCAGATTGTTTTCTCTTTTGACTAAATCTGATGAGGAATATTTTGGGCACGAAGCATACGCGTTTTTCTCATGAATTGATGATAACTGGAATCTGAAATGTAGCCACGTACGTTTCCTAATTATACAAAATTAATTAACGAGATATATATTTTTCTATATTTTTTGCCTGAGACGATTTCATATATGAAATGTCAGGTGGTGCTCAACTTAAACATTTGAATCGAATTTGGATCCTTTACTGGTGTACAGCTCCTTCAAAGTGGCTGTTGTATTGCTATATCAATACAAAAAAAATTGTTATTTAACAAGGGATGCCCTTGTTAAATTGATTTAACAAGAATATTAACAAGAACGGATAACTCTTGATAATTTTTGCATCACTAACATTTAGAAAGGGCAGTCTCAGACCGGGATTTAAATCGATTTGGTCCCATAACTTTGGACCTTTATTGAAATGGTCCCGTATGTATCGCATGTTTCAATTTAGTCCCGTATGTTTTCAATTTGTGCCAATTTAGTCCCAAGGCGCCGGAGACCGGTAAAACTAGCCAAAACGACGTCGTTTTTTGGGGCTTGTTTTGCAAGCGCCCCTAATTTCGATCGGAGAAAGCTGACTGGCATCGGCTTGAACACGTGGCACGCCACGTGTGTATCGCATGTTTCAATTTAGTCCCGTATGTTTTCAATTTGTGCCAATTTAGTCCAAAGGCGCCGGAGACCGGTCAAACTAGCCAAAACGACGTCGTTTTTTGGGCGCATGTTTCAATTTAGTCCCGTATGTTTTCAATTTGTGCCAATTTAGTCCCAAGGCGCCGGAGACCGGTCAAACTAGCCAAAACGACGTCGTTTTTTGGGGCGTGGGCGTGTTTTGCACGCGCCCCTAATTTCGATCGGGGAAATGCTGACTTGCATCGATTTGGACACGTGGCACGCCACATGTGTATTTTGCCAATTAAAAAAATGATAAAAGAAAATAAAATTACACATCATTAAATAAAAATAAAATAAATCACTCCCCTTTTCTCTCTCTCTCTCTGCAATTTTACCCAACGAAACGCTCAAAAAAAATCACCCATGTTCCCCGCGCTGATGTCCACTGTTGGGAAATGAATTTAATAAAAGAAGATTTTGATTAGATCCCAAAACCCCTGAGTATGACATGTTGAGGATAATCTTGATAGATGAGTCAGGATTCAGTTTTAGAGTGTTCAGGATGTTATCTGCACCGTGTATAGTCGGCAGATATAGATTAGGTTAGATTCTGAAGCCTCTGTAAGTTTCTGAAGAAACTGAAGTTTCAGTATGAAACTGAAGTTTCAAAGACTCGAATCAGAAATCGAGAATCAAGATTCAATGATGAAACCGAATTTACGAGACTTCGATGTGAAATCGAGAACACGAAGACTCGATGATGAAATCGAGAATCAAGACTCGGTATGAAACTGAGAATCTGAAGACTCAGTATGTCTCTGAAGACACTGAGACTCAGAGAATCCTGAAGGCATAGTAATTACTGAAGACTCAGTAATTACTGAATACTCAGTACAAACCTGAATGTTCCGAAGCGAAGAAACTGAGGAATATAGCCGTTGGAATCCAGCTGACGTGGACCAATGAGAGGAAGACAACCAGCCTGAAAAAGCTGCAGAACTTACAAGAATAGTATGGATTTGAATGTGATTCTCTCCAACGGTAACATTCAAATCCACACTATAAATACAAGATCTTCCATTAAATTAAGTGTGGATGCGTGGAGAATATAGCAAACAATGCTACAGAGCTAAGAAGGCATATACTCAAGCATTCCCACCATAGAACACAAGTCTGTAGATATACAAATATATTCAAAGAGTGTTCTAGAACTCAATCTAAGCAACCCACGATGTATCCTAAGCTTAGAGAGATTTTCCCAACCTTAGCATTGAGGCTAAACAAATGTAAGGGAAAATCTCACCATAGTTGGAGACAACACCAAACCCAAACCCCATTCTCATAAGAGATAACTAGTGGTGAAGTGAGATAGTTGTTTGGCAATTCCGAGAGATTTTTTATTTTTATTTAATGATGTGTAATTTTATTTTCTTTTTTCATTTTTTTAATTGGCAAAATACACACGTGGCGTGCCACGTGTCCAAATCGATGCAAGTCAGCATTTCTCGATCGAAATTAGGGGCGCGTGCAAAATAAGCCCCAAAAAACGACGTCGTTTTGGCTAGTTTGACCGGTCTCCGGCGCCTTGGGACTAAATTGGCACAAATTGAAAACATACGGGACTAAATTGAAACATGCGATACACACGTGGCGTGCCACGTGTTCAAGTCGATGCCAGTCAGCTTTCTCCGATCGAAATTAGGGGCGCGTGCAAAACACGCCCCAAAAAACGACGTCGTTTTGGCTAGTTTGACCGGTCTCCGGCGCCTTGGGACTAAATTGGCACAAATTGAAAACATACGGGACTAAATTGAAACATGCGATACACACGTGGCGTGCCACGTGTTCAAGTCGATGCCAGTCAGCTTTCTCCGATCGAAATTAGGGGCGCGTGCAAAACACGCCCCAAAAAATGACGTCGTTTTGGCTAGTTTGACCGGGCTCCGGCGCCTTGGGACTAAATTGGCACAAATTGAAAACATACGGGACTAAATTGAAACATGCGATACATACGGGACCATTTCAATAAAGGTCCAAAGTTATGGGACCAAATCGATTTAAATCCCGTCTCAGACCCTCGATGTTAACGCGACAATTTTTGCTCTTATTAAAAGACAATTAAATTTTTTTTTGCACTATCTGGGCACAGGGGTGGACGCAGGAATGTAATCCAGCCAGACAACAAAAAATCGATGAAAAATATATAAAATAAAAAATAATTTATAATTAATTAATAATTTAAATTACAATTGACCACGATGGTATGCTAAAGTATTATTCATTCATTCATTATTGTATTTAATTTTTATACCACAAGAAGATAATTGACTTTTCTAATATAACTAAGGAATTTTCCAATAAAAATCCATCCTTTAATATCCTACAAATTGCCTACATATTGTTTTCGCTGTCAAATATACCATTTGTGATTTTTGATGAAATCTGATGAGGAGTATTTTGGGCACGAAACATGCATACGCGTTTTTCTCATGAATTGATGATAATTGGAATCTGAAATGTTGCCATGTACGTTTCCTGATTATAAAAAATTACTCCCTCCCTCCCAAAGAAACGTGAACGTTTACTGTTTTCACGTGCTTTTGCAAGCGAGTTTTTTTATTAGTATTTGAATGATAAAATAAATTTTAAAGATGCATGCAATAGATGAGAGGTAGATCTATAATACCCCTCTTTAAGAATCACTTTATCATTTGAAATACTAATAAACAACTCGCTCACAAAAACTCAATAATAAAGTAGGTGTGCACGCTTTTATGGGACGGGGATAATAGTTAACAAGACATATTTTTTCTATATTATTTTGCATAAGACGATTTCATACATGAAATGTTAGTTGGTGGTCAACTTAAGCATTTGAATCGAATTTGGATCCTTTACTGGAGGCGTGCAGACCCTTCAAAGTGGCCGTCGTATTACTATATAACTATAAAAAAGAATTTATTTAATGAGTGGGCCGGGGGCTCTATTAAATTGATTTAACGGGATATTAACAAGGACGAATAATTATTCTTGATAAGTGTTGTTATTGGGCTGGTATAATTCACTCAATAAATAAATTCTCACTTTTAAAAAAGATGTATCATATATTTTTTGTATTTTTTTATTAATAAATGAACATGATATTTTTCGTATTTTTTTTATCCTTAAATGAATCCTATACCTCTTGCACAGAAAAATCTAATATGCTCTAGCATTGTTGTTGGGCTAGGTAACTCATTTATTAATAAATTCTCACTTCTACTGGATTAGGTAACTCATTCATTAAATTATCACTTCTAATAAATATGTATTTTTTATATTTTTCTTATTCTTAAATGATCATGATATTTTTTATATATTTTTATTTTTAAATGAACCCTAGACCTCTTGCGCCCAGAAATCTAATAGGCTCTCATTCATTAAATAAATTCTCACCTTCAAAAAAAAAAAATTCTCACTTCTACAGAGCTAGGTAACTAATTCTTTAAATTCGCATTTTTTAATAAATATGTATCATATATTTTCTGTAAATTCTCACTTCTACAGGGCTAGGTAACTCATTCATTAAATTCACACTTCTAATAAATATGTATCATATATTTTTTGTATTTTTTTTATTTTTAAATGAACCTGACACGCTATAGCTGGGTTTCGAACCCGACTTCTTGTGCGCAAAGCTCTTATGCGCTCTAGCTAGCGTTGTTCTTAGACTAGGTTGTTCATTCATTAAATTATAACTTCTAATAAATATGTGTCATATATTTTCTGTATTTTTTTATTTTTTAATGTAATTAATTCAAAATAAACATGCCCCAACACCCAAGACCTCTTAGTCGCAAAACTATTATGTGCTCTAGTGTTGTCACTAAGTTAGGTTATTCATTCGTTAAATTTTTACTTCTAATAAATATGTATCATATATATTTTATATTTTTTAATGAAGGGACTCTGCCCCCAGTATTATCGAGGACTATTAAGGTACTTGTTAAAGCCACGAGGAGAAATTTATTGCTCGTTAATGTTCTCGTTAGTAACAAGGGCTCTGAAATCCATCCTTAGTGCCGAGGGTTATTAGAACTCTCTTTAAAGTCGTTGTTATTAATGAAGGCCCGCACTACAAGAAAATGTTAAATACCGACGAATTTTACTGACGGACATAAAGCCGTCACAATTACCGACAGGTAGCAAATACTAATAAATATCTACGAAATTACCGAAGAAAATATTTCCGTCGGTAATTACCAATGGCCTTTCCGACGAATTTTAAAATAATAATTTTCCGATGACATTAATTATCGACGGATTCCCGACGAATAGCAAAAATTAAAAAATAATTATAAAATTAGCGACGAAAATATTTTCGTCAGTAATTACCAATGGATTTAAAATATTCCGATAACATTACCGACGGACTCCTGACGAATAGCAAAAATTTAAAAAATCATTACGAAATTACTGACGGACTTTAAAAAAAAATCTGATGACATTGCCGTCCTGATTTTCAATGAATAGCAAAAATAAAAAAATTATTGTGAAATTACTAAAGGCCCTTTTGGCGGATTTTAAAAAGTTAAAAAAGGAGTCTATAAAAGTTATAAGTCTTTAATTAATAATACAAATTTGGAAAAAGTATATATATGTATATTGCATGTGTTAAATATGTTGATATGTGTTCGAAAAAAATTATGTACACATAATATATATATATATATATATATATATATATATATATATATACTAAAGAAAATATAAAATTTTTAAAAAATCTAAGTTTTTTAAACTATTACTACGAGGATGCAAATGTGACTAAAACAATAATGTCCCAATAAAAAACTGAAGAAACAAAAAAAAAAAAAAAACCTGAAAAAAATATATAGTGAAAAATTAAAAACAAACTACAAATCCTAACAATTCGGTCAAGAATATAAACTAAACAATCCTGTGTCCCAATGGCCGTGAGCTTCTGCATGCCTCCATCGACCTGGGTTTGAATCCCCTGGACAGCGATAATTAATATGGTTTCAAAGGAGGAGCGTAGCTTCATTAGCTAATTTTGAATTTTTTCAACAAGTTTTAGAGACGTCTTAGAAACTTTTAGTGATGGCTTAGATCTATCGGTGGTTACTGATTTGATTTGTTCGACGGTAAATTTTGTGAAAAAGTTTTAAAGACGGATAATCAGTCGTCGGTAATCCATCATTAACCCAATTTACCGATAAAAATCCATCGGTAATTAACAACTTTTTTGTAGTGAGATCTTGTTAATACCCCGGTTAAATAGTGTTTTTTTTTGGTAGTACTATATTTAATATTTATTTCGTTTTCTTCAATATTTTTTGTTTGCATGCGCCACATTTAGTAAGGGAATAATATTTTTTAAGGACAATAACTTAAAGGGGGTTGTGTTTTAAGGACATTAATTTTACGGGCTTGGAAATGTAGGATAATATATTTTAAAATTTATAAATATACGACAATATGTTTTAAAATTTGTAAATATAGGACAATAATATGTTTTAAAAATATGTAAATATAGGACAATTGAGCCCAAACCTCACATGATATTTCAGCCTGATTTGGGATTATTCGGGCTCAATTGTCCTACATTTACATATTTTAAAATATATTATCCTATATTTACATATTTTAAAACATATTGTCCTACATTTCCAAGTCCGTAAAATTATTGTCCTTAAAACACAAATCCTAAAAATTATTGTTCTAGAAAAACATTTTTCCCCATTTAGTATAGTAAGCGATATTTTATTCTCTCATTTGCTACTTAAATGTACCTTTTTTTAAGAGTAACACTCATGTGATAAGTCTATATATGAACTATATCACTGTTATGTACATAAATTTAATTACTGTTATGCATATAATTACTATCACAATTTAAAAATAAAATATTATTTTAGACAATGATAATGTTTATGCATAACAGTGATAAAATTTGTGCATAACAATAATAGTACATATACATGATATTGATATTAAAGAAATAGAGTTCATCGTGAATTTGAGTTCACATAAATTTTTGTCTTTCTCATTATTTCTCTTTTCCATTTCAGCGAAGATTTTCTTTTTCTTTAATCTTTTGTTTTTGTTTTTTATATTTTCTCAAATAAACTTCACATAATATTCATGATACACGTACCTAACACAATAAAAGATGAAAAATATAAAGTATATAAAATTAGAATAGCTGGAATAACTATAAGTGCATACGTGTCTTAAAAATTACATGTAGAGCATTTTAATAAATGAGACAATTAAAAAATATATTGGATGTCTTTGCTTTCTTATAATAAATATAAAAAATTGAGCTACAGTCTCATGAAAGAATTCCGTCTCAGTGTATAATTTTATGTGGGGAGTTTTTGCTATCTTTTGAAAATGAGAGTGAGCACGAGGCTCTAATACCATGAAAGAATTTCGTCTCATCTAAAAGCTCGAACTTGTAAAGAGGTGGAGAATTAATTTTTTTGTATATAATTCCCTAATATCTTATATATGATGAAAAATTCTCTTTTTTAATACTTCTATGAGTCGATCGCGAGCTGAAAAATAGGAGTTTTATACAAGTTTTACACAAGAGTTGCTAAAAAATTAAAAGCAATTATAAAATAAAAGACCAAAAGAAAAAAAAAAAAAGCAAGTCTCTTTTGAACCAAGGTTCAAGTAAACTTTTACTTTTTATATCACTGTTATATATATGTACTATCAATGTTATGCATGCAAAATGTAATTAACTATTTAAAAAATATTTAATTTTAAAACAATGATATTTTATACATACAACAGTAATAATACACGTATATAATAATAACTGTACATTGCGTAACAATATCAAGAAGAAAAAGAGTTCACGTGAACTTGAGTTCACTGAAGCTCCAATTCTCCCTAGAAAAATATTAAAGTAGTACTCCCTCCGCTCCGGGATGATTGCAACACTACTTTTGGACCGCAAACCAAGACAAATTGACTTTATTGGATTTGAGTTGAATAAAGAAGGGGTAGTGTGGGTATTTAAAGGTGGAGATTAACTTTATTATTAAAGTTAACCTTCACCCCTAATTAAAACCTGCCCAAGTACTGTTCACAAATTCCTGTTCATACATTACAAATCAGATGCTTAAATTGCTATTCATATTCTACAAGTACTGTTCGAAAATTACTGTTCATACATTACAAATCAGATGTTTAAATTACCGTTCATATTCTACACGTACTGATCATATATTACAGTTAAGAATTATTGCAAAACCCCTCAGAACAGTCTCATCATAGGGGTCTAATCAAACTTAAGGCTCCAAAATTTGCTTCCAAACCTTCAAAATTTTCAGATTCCCTCCCAACATTCAAATTTCAAATTCCCTCCAGCATTTAGGGTTATAAATACCCTCATTCATCTTCAAAATCTGCATTAAACCCTCACCAAACAGTCAGCCAAATAATCAAAGCATTAACTCAGATATAATAACAATATGGGCATACAAAGCACATTTTGTCTGTTTTTTGAATGGTAATGTGTTTTTTTATCATCACCCTCAGAAAAGTTTCACATCCAGATCAGAATTCAGCAAGTACACAAGTAAATGTTGCAAGTTATGACATTATATGAACCCCCTGAACAATTTCATCATTGGGTTAAGCCCAATGATGTAAATTCAGCCTCCTAACTCACATAAATGTGAGTGGTGGCTAGAATTACATGAATTTACCCAACATTTATCACACCCAGATCAGAAATCAGCAAGTACACAAGTAAATGTTGCAAGTTTAGACATGATATGAACCCTCAGAACAATTTCATTAATGGGTTAAGCCCAATGATGTAAATTCGGCCTCCTAACTCACATAAAAGTGAGTGGTGGCTAGAATTACATAAATTTACCCAACATTTATCACATCCAGATCAGAATTCAGCAAGTACACAAGTAAATGTTCCAAGTTTAGACATTATATGAACCCCCTGAACAATTTCATCATTGGGTTAAGCCCAATGATGTAAATTCAGCCTCCTAACTCACATAAATGTGAGTGGTGGCTAGAATTACATGAATTTACCCAACATTTATCACATCCAGATCAGAAATCAGCAAGACACAAGTAAATGTTGCAGGTTTAGACATGATATGAACCCTCAGAACAATTTCATCATTGGGTTAAGCCCAATGATGTAAATTCGGCCTCCTAACTCACATAAATGTGAGTGGTGACTAGAATTACATGAATTTACCCAACATTTATCACATCCAGATCACAATATTGCAAGTTTAGTCATCATATGAACCCCCTGAACAATTTCATAACCAACAAACCCCATAGAAACCAGCATATCAGATAAAATCAAGTCTCCTAAACTAGGAATTTCCTAGTGGTGACTAGAAATTAACATGTAATCATCAAATGAAACCAACAAAACATAAATCGAGTACCTCAGTTCAGGAAGATACATGCATAGCAATTCAAAAGTATGTCGTTTCATTTCATCGCTTTGATGGTGGGCATACGGATCATGGCAGGGTAGATCACCCTCGAATTTGGCCAACTCATTGAGGGTATCGGGTGCCCTGTAAAAGTACCCATCCCTCTTGTATGGAACCAAATCGGGGGCGTCAACCAGCTGAGGGGGTGGTTCATCAAAGGCGGATTCGAGAACCATTGATTCCAAGCACAGATCGGGCTCAAACTCACCAAAATCGGGAACCATGGATTCATCAAAGGCGGATTCGGGAACCATGGATTCATCATCAAGATCGTGCCGAATTCGAAATAAATCGGCCATTTTTTTCCTCTGAAGCTTCAACCACTTCGGACTTACCTTTCTAAAAAAAGAACTCGGCGAATCGGAAGGTGTGGGGGGGGGCTATCGGGTGCGACCATGTCGTAAAGAGAATCAACAATTTCAAGATTCATTATAGTGGGGAGAAAGAGAGAGAGATGGAGGTAAAGATATTAGGGTTTCAACTTTCAAGAACATTCGAGAGTGAGAGTGAGAGAGAGAGAGCTGCTGAGTGATTTAGATATTATGGTTACGTGAAATGGGCAGGGGGAGTAATTGGGCTGGGTGGTTTTATTTAATTGGGTTTGGGTTAGATTTGGTTAATTAGTGTTTAGAATAATTAAGTAGAGCTGACTTTTTTTTAATTGTGTTGAAAGTGAGTGGCAATTTTGAAATTATAGTGATGTTGTGGGGGTATTAATATTGTGTGTTATTTCCTTTATAGGAGTGTTGCAGGGATTTAAATCGATTTGGTCGCATAACTATGGACCTTTATTGAAATGGTCCCGTATATATCACATGTTTCAATTTAGTCCTGTATGTTTTCAATTTGTGACAATTTAGTCCCAAGGCACCGGAGACCAGTCAAACTAGCCAAAACGACGTTGTTTTTTGGGGCGTGTTTTGCATGCGCCCCTAATTTCGATCGGGAAATGCTGACTTGCATCGATTTGGACACGTGGTACGCCACATGTGTATTTTGCCAATTAAAAAAATGAAAAAAGAAAATAAAATTACACATCATTAAATAAAAATAAAATAAATCAATTTTCTGAAAATTAAACCCATTTTCTGAAACGGTCATCGCCGCCACCGGCACCGGCACGATTCCGGCCAATTTCACATCGCTAAATATTTCGCTACGGAGCTCAGGTTCAAGCATGTCGGTGCCCTCGCAGCTTAGATCTACCTATTTTAACCCCAATTACACGTTTCCGCCGCAACGGCGAGGGGTATTTCCGGGAATCGGATTATCGACTGAGAATTCATCGGCGACGGTGCTCAATTTTCAATCGGCTGCAAATTTAAACCCTAATTTGATGAAGCAGGAAATTAGGGAAAACAACAATTCGATGGATTTAACCGAATCGGTAGATCAGGATACAAATTTAGGGCGGAAGCGTAGGGCGGAGCAGGAATTCGGGCCGCCGCAGCACCACCAGCTGAGTAATTACCTACTGCAGTCGACCACCGGTGCTATGCCGGCGACTACGCCGGCTAATTTCTGGATGGTGGCGAATTCGAATAATAATCAGGTGATGAGCGGCGATCCGATTTGGACGTTCCCCTCCGTTAACAGCGGCGCCGCGGCGGTGGCGCTGTATAGGGGGACGATGTCGAGCGGGTTGCATTTCATGAATTTTCCGACGCCGATGGCTTTGCTGCCGAGTCAGGGCGGCGGGAATGGGACGGGGGAAAGGCAATTGGGGATGCTGGCGGGATTGAATCAGTATCGAGGCGGCAGAGGAGTTTCGGATTCGTAGGCGAGCAGGTCGACGCACTGCGGAGGCGGCGATGATCTAAAGAAGATTGATTTATTTTATTTTATTTAATTTTCAGAAAATTGATTTATTTTATTTTTATTTAATGATATGTAATTTTATTTTCTTTTTTCATTTTTCTAATTGGCAAAATACACATGTAGCGTGCAACGTGTCCAAATCGATGCAAGTCAGCATTTTCGATCGAAATTAGGGGCGCGTGCAAAACACGCCCCCAAAAAACGACGTCGTTTTGGCTAGTTTGACCGGTCTCCGGCGCCTTGGGACTAAATTGGCACAAATTGAAAACATACGGGACTAACTTGAAACACGTGATATATACGGGACCATTTCAATAAAGGTCCAAAGTTATGGGACCAAATCGATTTAAATCCCAAGTGTTGCAATAATGTTGGGACGTCCCAAAATGGCAAGTGTTGCAGTAATGTTGGGACGGAGGGAGTAGTACGTAGTAGCAAAAATGACACTACCTTTACAGAAGAAAGAAGAAAGAAAATACAAAGTCTAGTATGAAAATTTTTATACATGAAAAAACATTAATTTACAATCAAATTCTGTAATTGATGAATGTAATACAAAATTGAGTGGTTCATGGTTCAATCGGCCCAAGTGATTCATGGTTCACCCGGCCCGAATAGGTCATAATTTAGGGTTCATTATTTAATGTTTAGGGTGTAGATGGTTGATTTAGGGTAATTTTATAGATTTTCATGCATGAAAATTTTCACACTAGACCTACTCATAAAAAAATCATCTGTAAAAAAAAAAAAGGAATAAAACAATCCCTAATAAAATGAAAAGGGGAAGCAAACAAAAACTAAAAACGTGACATACTTACAGATCTGAACTTTCACTTATCATAATTTATACATTTTATATTATAAATTATATCTTTTAATTATTACTATCAATACCCTTTTATAATATAAAATTATATCCTTTAATATTATAAAGTAATATTATTTTTATAGTAACACATCATACTCCTCAATTATTGCGATTAATATATTTTAATAATATAAGTTTAGTGTGAAACTTATTTGCGGTATACTTTGCATCATTAGTAAAAGTATCGCAAACCAAGAAACAAGAATATTCTAATTGGATTTGTTTAAATCTTCAACAGATCACATTTCTCAAGAAAAGTCAATGCTCTTGCAACTTCATCGCCATCATATAGATATGAATCATCCTTTCAGGAGAAAAATGAATTTATTATTAGCGTTTACTTAAAATAAAACCCCATCTTGTACACACGACGACAATTAATAATTAGCTGAGGAAACCATCGTGAAACCACATTTTAAATTATAATAATAAAAATAAATTTCTTCTAATTTGCTTGTTTTGTCTATAAATGGATCATCTTGCCTAAATTGCACATTCACGAACTAATTTAATTTTTGAAGCAATGTCGATAAATCAAGTATCATTTTTCAGGCCTCCAGTAGAGTTAATTTCTTCTAGAAAATATTATTACCAGAATAACAAAGTTTTGTTGTTGGGTAGTAATGAAGAGAATAAGGTAAGGTTAAAAAGAAGTGGAAAATTGGGTGTAAATTATGACGATTATACCCATACAACTCCAATGAAGGTGGAGCCCGGATATGATGTGAATGTGAATGAAGGTGGGATAGGGATTGATAAGTTCTTCCAAGGAAAGAACATTTTCATTACTGGTGCAACCGGTCTTCTTGGAAAAGGTACATACATATATATAGTAAATTCTTACTTGAGACAGTCGTACAGTTACCATGCACTCACTCTTTTTTAAAGTGTTAAAACATCATTCCCAAATTATACTATGTGTTACCATAAGACAGTCTCACGCAAAATCCATTCTACATATATTCCTATGATTTTTTTTTTAGCGCAACAATGCTTAGCTCAGATTATTGAAACCACAAGAGGTACAAATAAAATCGAGAAGGCCATCCAAAAACTCAGGAGGCTCGAACCAGATATGGGGGCTCGGATAAGATCTCGAGACCCTAGCATATTCCTATGATTGTAGAATTTGTATTACTATTTAATGCTACGAGTATTATTGACTACGTAAATATCCGGGGCCGGGCGAAGTGGGGGCGTTAAATTCTTTTACCTTTTAGCTTTATGAAATTTTTTGTCCCAAAGTCTTTTTTATACGTATATAAATTTTTTTATTTACACTTTAGATTTGTAAATCTTTTGTTTTTTTGGCCCTTTGGAGCTTGAATCATAAAATTTTAATCCCTTTAATTGTATGAAAAATTTCGCTCCCGTTCGGACAAAATAATTTTGGAACCCCGTGTGGCCTTGTCTAATAATAATTCTAAATCCATCTCATACGATGAAAATTATGAATAGCGAGTTACAATAAGATTAATGATGATAATATATATAGTTATAATTTTCCTCTAATTTTTAAATAATTGCAGATAAAAATTGTTTATTTTTTAAATTAAAAAAACAGGGATAATATCATCATTATGTCGACCTTCCAAACAACCTTTCTTTCTTTCGACCAATTCCATGATCTACCTATCAGTTCAATAGTTTCATCTAAATTAAGGCGAGGAATATATTATAAAATGATTGAGAAGAAATGGTTATAGAAAGGAAAAATAATTAATAAAATGGGATAATAATTAATTTATTTTAAGTTTGATTTAATTACCTCGTTTGAAGTATAATGAGGGTGAATTAATCATCTTTTATTTTCCTTAACTACCTACCAAAATTGTTTTACACTTTTTATCTAGGAATTTTGAACCAAACTGTCCCCTGAATTTTATAGAGTTACATGCAACTTGCAAGACTCATATATTTCAAAATCGTAAAGTGAAGTCTTGAAACCAAATTTGGACAAAATATATAGCATCTCTAACAAATATATATTTTTATCTTTGGCAGTGCTGGTAGAAAAGCTATTAAGATCGACACCCGTTGGCAAAATTTACTTACTTGTGAAGGCAGTCGATAAGGAGGCTGTGCTAGATAGAATTTCCAACGAAGTATGTTTTTTAGTTAATCTTTTACCTATTCGATCAAAATTAATTTACTCACTACTTTGTCACCATTGTTAATAATTTTTGGGTTAATTTAATTAGATTATAGAGTCGGAGTTGTTCGAATGTATTCGAGAAAAACATGGGAAATCATACAAAGAATTCGTACAAGCAAAGGTGATACCAGTTGTTGGGAATATTTGTGAACCAAATTTGGGAATTGATTCATACACTGCAAATGCAATTATGGAGGAAGTGGATGTGATAATAGGATCTGCTGCTAACACAAACTTGATTGACAGGTATATATAGAGTTAAAAAGTGTGTGATCCATAATTTAATTTGGTAAAAAGAAAAGATTTTTTATTTATTTAGTCTCAGTATTACAAAAATTGTCCAATTTGGTATAATATATAGTCGAAAAAATGAAAATGGTATCTTTTATGTCACACGAGGACTGTATTGGGGTCAAAACTGAGAAATAAAAAAGTTATAGGACCGAAATTGAACATTTATGCAATACGAAACACAATTTTCATTTCTGGTATGGGCCAAAATTGGAGTAATTTTTTAATTAAATTCTGGACTATATCCAAAAGGTTAATATTTTGTTATAAAATAATAAAGCTTGGACAGAAAATAAGTTATAGGACCAAAAAATATTTTAGTATAAGTAATAATCAAATAAATTTCAACTTTGCTCGTAAAATTAAAATTTATGACTTTCTGAATTTTGTCCTCCTGTGTATATATATGTATATATCTTATATATATATATATATATATAGGTATGACATTTTACTTGATGCAAATGTGAGTGCCCCTCAACGGCTAATGAGATTTGCCAAAAGATGCAAGAACCTCAAGCTTTTTGTGCATATTTCAACAGGTACATGTACAATATCTTAAAATAAAACAACTCCATTTATCTAGCATTTATAATTATGAAGTAATTTGTAATAATGCAGCATATGTAAATGGGAAAAGAGAAGGGGTAATCCATGAGAAACCGTACACCATGGGAGAACATGGCAGAAACTGTACAAATTGTGATCATGAGTCATCTTCAAAAGCTCCATGGTTGGATTTGAATGAAGAATTTAACTTGGCCATGAAATCGCTCATAGCCTCAACCAACCATGATACAACAAAAATTCTGAAAAAGCTAGGCCAAGAAAGGTTATATATATATATATATATATATAAACCAAAATGGTCCCATAATTATTAATTTTTTCAATTTAGTCCCACATGTATTAAATTTGATCAAATTTAGTCCCAAATTGTCGGAGGTCGCTCAAAATTACCCAAAACGACGTCGTTTTGGGCGCATATCCTACACACACCCCCAATTTTGGTCGGAATATGTACGACACGTGTCCAAAACGTCGTCGTTTTGGACAATTTTGAGCGACCTCCGGCGGTCTGGGACTAAATTGAATCAAATTTAGGGGGTGTTTGCAAACACAAATGGAGGGGGCATAAGCACTTATTTTTAAAGCTGCCCCCTCACAGCTTTAGGTTTATAGAAGCACTTCTAAGCTATTAATAGAGTTTGAAAATACTCCCTTAATACATATGAGACTAAATTAAAAAAATTGATAATTATAGAACTATTTCAATAAAGGTGCAAAGTTATGAGACAATTTTGATTTAAATCCCATATATATCCTTTATAAAGTCTAAATCTTAATTTAGGGTTGCATTTTGTGACAAATATATGCATGCTTCAATTTCTCGTGCAGATGTGCATTCTACGGATGGAATAACTCGTACACAATGACCAAGGCTTTGGGAGAGATGGTCATTAATGAAATCAGAGAAGATGTACCGGTTCTTATTATGAGGCCCTCTGTTATTGAGAGTACCTATAAAGAGCCTCTTCCTGGATGGATACAGGGAAAAAGGTTTGAGTTAGCTTGAATTTTGTTTAGGTTAATGTAGGACTATTTTGCACCTTCAAAATTGCTAAATGCACACCATTTGAGCAATCTTGTTAAAAAAGAAGAATCAAAATTAGCCCTAAAATGATTTTGTTTTATGTATTAAAAGTTGTCCATATTTTTCAAAAGTTATATCTTTCACTTTGAGACTGTTTATCTTCAATTCTTTTACATAAAAGATATATATAATCTTTATGAAAAATAAGAAAATGTTTGAGGATGATAATTCACCCAATTTTAACCAAATGATTGGTTTGTACTTTATATATTAAGTAAACTTTATTCTAAACCAACGCTATTTAAATTACATTAAAGTAGTTTTTTTTTTGTTAAAGTTGTTTAGTTTTTTTCTCTTTTAGCCAAGTGAAGTGTTTTTTTTTCATTATGCTTTTTAGCTCGTACCATCAAGCCGGCCCATACAACTATGTAAATAAGATTGTACCATCATTTCATTCAGCCTATGCGGTATAATCATTTTTAACCCCGTATCATCATTTAATTATGTTGTACCATCATAGGTTAAGCATGTATCATCATATATTAAACCTATACCAAATTTTAATTCAGTTCATATCATCATTTTTAAACCTGTGCCACTGTTTTTGACACATTATTAAGGATATAAGTGTCACAAAAAAAAAAAAAAAAAGATTCTTGGCTAAAAGAGAGTGATTTTAAGCTCCGTGACACGATTTTTTTTTTTTTTAAAGTTGTTTAGTTTTTTTCTCTTTTAGCCAAGTGAAGTGTTTTTTTTTTCATTATGCTTTTTAGCTCGTACCATCATGTAACTCTTAGCCGGCCCATACCAATATGTAAATAAGATCGTACCATCATTAATTTCATCCAGCCTATGCGGTATAATCATTTTTAACCTCGTATCATCATTTAATTATGTTGTACCATCATAGGTTAAGCATGTATCATCATATATTAAACCTATACCAAATTTTAATTCAGCTCATATCATCATTTTTAAACCTGTGCCACTGTTTTTGACACATTATTAAGGATATAACTGTCACAAAAAAAAAAAAAGATTCTTGGCTAAAAGAGAGTGATTTTAAGATATGTGACACGATTTTTTTTCTATATTAAGCTATGTACTTATATATTCATCACTTTAACAATTTTAGGCTACAAATGGTGCTAGCATTTATTCAAATATTTAGATGATGATTTCACTAACTAATTATAATGTTATTCACATATTCAAATGGTGCTAGCATTTTTTAATGTTATAGGATGATTGATCCAGTGATAATTGCTTATGGAAAAGGAGAGCTTCCCGCTTTTTTAGCAAATCCACACGCGATTCTTGATATGGTAATTACATATGATACCAATTAATTAATTTTTAATTCTGTTAAAAATTAATTATTTTCATTTATTTATTTATATATATGATCAGATACCCGTGGATACGGTTGCCAATACAACAATTGCAGCTATCGCGAAGCATGGAAATCTACACAAGTCACGTGACCTCAACGTCTACCACGTGGCGTCCAGCACAATAAATCCTTTAAAATATTCCGATTTTTTTGAATATATTTACGAATACTTTAGTGAAACGCCTCCAATTGAGTCACACCGTATCTCTCGAATTAAATTTTTCAACAATTTCACTGATTTCTCAAAATACACAAGAGATGAAATCTCCCGACGTTACATAATCAACGGTCAAGATGAGAGGGCGATCACGAAGATACAACGACAATGCAACGCCATAGCTACATATGCTGAGCAAATGTGCAAGATGTATGAATTTGCAACATTCTTCAATGCAAGGTATGGAAGAATGCGAATCTTAATTTAGAATTTAATTTGCGAGTAACACTCCTGTGTGAACCAGGTCTATGCATGAACTCTATTACTATTATGCACAAAAAATTTCACCGTTAAAAAATATAAAACATTTTCTAAACATTGATTGTTTTTGTGCATAACAGTGATAATTTTTATGCATAACTGTGAGAATTTTTGTATATAACAGTGATACTAAAAAAATCAAGTTCATGGTGAATTCGAGTTCACACAAAGTTTTTGTCTTAATTTGCATATTACTTCTTTAATTAATTCATCGGGAAAAAAATTTGAGTAGTGCATAACATATATTATGCATTGCCATGGAATTGAAACGAAATAATTATTGCAGAAATTTTGGATACAAAAAAGTAAGTTTCCGTTACTGGAAATATGGTTCGAATACAAAAAAGTAAGTTTCCGTTACAGGAAATATGGTTCGATTGACAAAACATCGACTCTCTAATTTTTTGCGAAGTATTGTGTTTATATATATTAATGCTAGTCATATGTAAAATAGCTTTACCGCGCAACTGATTTACAATCACTTTGTTGAAATAAAAAATATCTTTTAATAAATTAAACAACTAATACTATTAGGATAACATTTTAACGAAATAATTAATATTATGCATATTCATAAAAAATATAACTAATTGGACGATAAAATTGATTTACATAGAATTTTGTATTATGTATATATATACTCCACTTGTTACAAAGTAAACTTGGTTATAGCAAGTTTCACAGTTCACACATATTAAAGAACACCATAAAATGACTAATTTAGCCTTATAAGTGTTTTGTTTGTATGTTAATCTTTTTCTAGGATTGTGTTTTCCTTTTTCTTCATAGGGCATTTGTGGAAAATTAATGAAAATTGTCTCCTGAATTCTTAAAACAACGCTTATATTTAAGACATTTATTTTGGAATGGAGCACTATATATTATATTTTGATTATGTGGATTACCAATATTAATTAATTATGTAGAAAAACTTATTCTTTTCACCTTAAAAAAAAATTATTGTCCAGATTCCATACAGGCAATACTCAGATATTGATGGCAGAAATGTCAAAAAAGGAGCAACTTGAGTTTGAAGTGGATGCAAGGAATGTTAACTGGAAGAAGTATTTTCAGGAGATTCATGTCACTGGACTGAGAAAATACGTAATCACTAATACCGACAAAGCATCTATTTAATTTAAGGCATTTGCAATAATATAAGGGGTTACATGTAAAACTCGGGTGTAAATTGAAGGGTTTTGCTTGGGGTTCTTGGTTTACTTGTGGACTTCTTGTGCAGTTGTGGTTTTGAAATTTAAGGTTTTGCTGAGAGCAGGCCTATATATGTTTTTGTACAACAATTTGTATGAGACCGTCTCATGTTGTTTGACGTGCGGATTGTGCATGTTTTGGTTTATGGAAGCCACTTTGTGCATGGGCCGTGCGCTTGATGGTTATGTTACTTTGGGCATGGACCGTGCGCTTGATGGTTATTTCCTTTGGGTCGTTTCTTATGATCGGTACTCTTTTTCATGTTCATGGTTTTTGTATGATTGCTATGAATATCACCAATGATTTGGTGATTGTGTATTTCCACTATATATAATATTTACAAAAAATTTACAAGGAAACGAATCTAAAGAATATACATATAATAAATATAGAATAACTTGCGCCAAAAAAAATAAAAAATAGAAGAACTTAAAATAGACAATTGATTTGGTCTTCAATTATCCAATTCACTCGGTCTTGTATTATCCTTATTACAACTCCCCTACGCATTGCATGGGTGAAGACTGACGCAAAGCTTGGAATTTAAAAACTCAAATGCATGACAAGGTAGACTGTTATGACTATGTCAGCAAGTTGAAGGTGAGAAGGAACGAACTGAGTGGAAAGCTTTGCCAGCATAAACAAGTTCTCAGGAAAAATGACAAATATATCAATGTGCTTGGAGCGTTTATGAGCCACATGATTTTGACTCAAGAAGATTGCAATCTTGTTGTCATAAAATAATATAGGCAGCGTATGTGGCGGGGCCCGGCACAAATAAAGGACTCACAACTAGGCGAATTTTTGAGGCATCATTGGTTAAGGCCCGCATCTCGACTTACAACTAGAACGTGCCACATTAGGCTTCTTCTTTTCATTCCAAGAGACGAGATTCCCACCAAGAAACGAGATTCCCACAGTAGGTGGAACAACTTGTCTCAACACACCGAGCTCAGTGATCACTATATCCTACAAGTGAATACCCCGTACAACACTTAAAGGTTGAACTAAAGTGAATAGTACCTTTAGCATATTGGAGGATGCGCTTAACAACACAAAAATATCAACTGTGGGAGAACGTAGAAATTGGCTCACAAGATTCACCAAATAGGACATATTTGGGACTGTAATGGTTAAATACTGCAAAATCCCAACAAGCGACATTGCATGAGTTGGATCATGAACTGGAGTACCAAAGTCTTGATAAGAGTTTCACCTGCAATTAATGGCATTGTAATTGGCTTCGAGTCCCAAGCTTGGCCCTCTCCAAAATATCATGGGTATATTATGTTGGGATTGTTGGAGCCTGAGTGAAATCGGGAAGTCAGAGTACGGGAGGCGCTCGACCAAGCATGTGGTCGAGCACATCTGCTCGATCGAGCACCTCAGATTCCGACCGCACAAGGCGCCGAGAGCAAGAGGAGGTCGTCGAGCGAACCGGCCGACCAAAGCCCTGTGTCGAAAGCGGGTTCCGCACTTTATCGAGAATTAGGGCTTCGCCCAAGTCTTTGTTTAAATACTTTTGACTCATTGTATTTGCCTCTTGTACTGAAAACACACGAAAATAGTGAATCTCCTGGCTTGGTAGTGCCCCCAGACGTAGTCAACCAAATTGTTTGTTCCTTAATTCTTGGTTCCATTATTTTCTCCATAATTGATTGGTTAAAATCCTAACAACTGGTATCAAGAGCATCGGGTTAAAGGGATCTGTGGAGAGAAATTATGATGGCTGAAGGGAAATCACCTGTTGAGAAGTTTGATGGAACGGATTTTGGATTCTGGAAATTGCAGATCGAGGATTACTCAGACGCAGGTAAAGATCTCAGATCAACCGCTTGGGTGAATAAACTGAAGATATGAAGGACGATGAGTGGAAGTTGCTGGATAGGAAGGCGATGAGTGTGGTTCGTCTGTCGTTATCCAGGAACGTCGCCCTACATACGGTGAAAGCAAAAACCACAAAGGAGATGCTGGAGATTTTGACTGAGATGTATGAAAAACCGTCTACAGTGAAAAAGGTTCATCTGATGCGGAGGTTATTCAACCTGAGGATGGCAGAGGATACTCTGGTAGCCAACCATCTCAACGAGTTCAATATGATCATAGCCCAATTGAGCTCGGTTGAGATTGATTTTGATGATGAAGTTCAAGCCTTAATTTTGTTGTCTTCTTTACTAGAAAGTTGGAGTGGAACGGTAACGGCTGTTAGTGCTTTAGTGGGTAAAGTGAAACTAAAATTTGATGAGGTTAGAGATTTGGTCATGAGCGAAGAAATTCGCAGGAAAGAGTTGGATGTGGCCACAGGATCTGCTTCGAGTGCGGGAAACAGAGGCAGATTTGAATCCAAAGGGAAGCCAAATCGGGGTAGATCGAAGTCAAGGGGCAAAGATAAGCCCAAGAAGGATAAGAGTCAAGTTGAGTGTTACAATTGTCATGAACTCGATCATTACAGAAGGGAGTGCAAGGCTCAAGCAAAGGCACAAGGGAATGCACCAAAGAAGAATGACAACTTAGCCAACGTTGCCATTGATGAGGACTCAGATGCATTGATTCTGAGTGTAAGCAGTCCATTGGAGTCGTGGGTGTTAGATTCTGGAGCATCGTTTCATTCGTGCAGCAGTGCTGACGTAATGGAGAAGTACACTTCCGGAAACTTTGGGAAGGTTTATCTAGCCGATGATGAGCCTCTGGAAATCAAAGGGAAGGGGAATGTTCGGATTAAGACACCAAATGGGACTGTGTTACAATTGAAAGATGTGAGACATATTCCTGGTTTGATGAGGAATTTGATCTCAGTTGGGCAACTTGATGATGAGGGCTATAAGGTGACTTTTGGGTGTAACATGTGGAAAATATCCAAAGGTGTCATGGTAGTGGCTCGAGGAAATAAAGAGGGAACGTTGTATATGACAGGCAACACCCGGGATAGCATTGCTCTTGCAAGTGAAAAAGGGAATGTAAATTTGTGGCATTGTCGTCTAGGCTACATGAGTGAAAAGGAGATGAAAGTTATTTGCTCGAAGGGTAAACTGCCAGACCTCAAGACAGTTGACATCGGTTTGTGTTAGGACTGTGTATTCGTAAAACAGAAAAGGGCGAGTTTTTCGAAGGGAGGCAGAGCTTTGAAGAAGCAGAAGCTGGAGTTAGTTCACAGTGACTTGTGGGGTTTAGCACCAGTGACATCCCTTGGTGGAGCATCATATTACATGACTTTCATTGACAACTCTACGAGAAAGATATGGGTTTATTTCTCGAAAAATAAGTCTGATGCCTTTAATGCTTTCAGGAAGTGGAAGGCCCTTGTAGAAATTGAGACGGGTCTCAAGGTGAAGTGTTTGAGATCTGATAATGGTGGAGAGTACGAGCTCCGAGAGTTCAAAGGATTCTGTGAGGCGAATGGAATCCGAATGGAGAAAACAGTGAGAGGAACCCCCCAGCAGAATGGTGTGGCAGAACGTATGAACAGGACCCTATGTGAACGTGCTAGAAGCATGAGATTGAAGTGTGTGCTGCCAAAGATGTTTTGGGCAGAGGCAGTTAACACAACAACTTACTTGATAAACAGAGGACTCTCAACTCCTTTGGAAAATGGCAAACCAGAGGAGGCTTGGTCGAGAAAGGAGGTAAATCTGTCTTTTCTTCGAGTATTTGGGTGTGTTGCATATGTTCATGTTGATGCTATGAGTAGAAGTAAATTAGATGCTAAATATGTTAAGTGTACGTTTGTTGGATATGGCGGTGATGAATTTAGCTATCGATTTTGGGATGAGGAAAACCGAAAGATAATTCGTAGTCGAGATGTCATATTTAATGAACAGGTGATGTACAAAGACAGGTTGGGGATATCCAAAGAAGGTGGTTCTGGAGTCTCGGGTTGTGGAGTTAGACATTTCAACTCGGGTGGGAGCAAGGGGGTTCTAGATGATCGGTGATTGTTGAGGAAGAACCAAGTACACCACCACCAACAATTCATTGCGAGGAGATCCACGAGAGATCGGAGATCTCCTCGATAGATATTCACCCTCCCTTCATTATTTATTGTTAATCGATGGTGGTGAACCCAATGTTATCGCGAGGCCACACATAATGAACAGGTGGACAAGTGGAAACTTGCAATGGATGATGAGATGAATTCATTGATGACCAACGGAACTTGGGAGCTAGTTGAGCTTCCTAAGGGCAAGAAAGCACTGCATAACAAGTGGGTTTACATAATAAAAGAGGAGGCTGATGGAAGCAAACGCTACAAGGCAAGATTGGTTGTGAAGGGGTTTCAACGAGAAACATGGTATTGACTATACCGATGTTTTTACTCCAAAGGGTGAAGCTAACTACCATTCGATTAGTTCCGAAGTCCGGTGGTCGCAAAAATTTGGTGTTAGAACAAATGGACGTGAAAAACCGCTTTTCTTCATGGTGATTTAGATGAGGACATCTACATGAAGCAACCGGAGGGATACTTGTCTAAGGGGAGTAGTGAGCTAGTTTGCAAATTGAAGAAGAGCTTGTATGGTCTGAAACAAGCTCCATTACAGTGGTACAAGAAGTTTGATGGGTTCATGCACGAGATTGAGATCAATAGGTGTGAGGCTGACCATTGCTGTTACTTCAAGAGGTATGATGATGGTTATATCATTTTGCTATTATATGTTGATGACATGTTGATAGCAGGCTCTAGTGCTCGGGAGGTGAGCAAGTTGAAGGAAAAATTGTCTGAAAGGTTTGCTATGAAGGACCTTGGAGAGGCCAAGCAAATCTTAGGAATGCGAATCGATCGTGATAAGGTGGCAGGAAAGTTGTATCTTTCACAGGCTGACTACATAAATAAAGTCTTGGAGAGATTTAGTATGGAAGATGCAAAGCCAGTTCGGGTCCCATTGGGAAGTCAGTTCAAGCTATCCAACAAGGACTCACCTAGTAGCGAAGAGGAGCGGACCTACATGCAAAACACTCCGTATGCTTCAGCAATTGGAAGTTTGATGTATGCTATGGTGTGTACAAGACCAGATATTGCACAAGCGGTGGGAGTTGTTAGCCGGTTTATGGGCAATCCGGGTGAGCAGCATTGAGAGGCAGTGAAGTGGATCCTTAGATACTTGAGAGGTACTACTGAACAAGCTTTGTGCTTTGAGGGCAAAAGCGTTGGGTTGGCAGGATATGTTGATGCAGACTTGGCATCAATTGATCTCGACAAAAGGAGGAGTACTACAGGGTATGTGTTTACTTTTGGTGGTACAACTATCTCTTGGGCTTCTAAGTTGCAAAAGATCGTAGCTCAGTCCACTGCAGAAGCAGAGTACGTTGCAGTTACTGAGGCTAGCAAAGAAATAGTTTGGTTGCAAAATCTGTCGTGTGAGTTGGGGAAGGAGCAAAAGGATAGTATTCTGTATAGTGACAGTCAGTGTTATTCACTTGGCGAAGAATTTGGCCTTTCACTCGAGGACGAAGCACATCGAGTTGAGGTATCATTATATTCGTTACCTCATTGAGAACAAGATCTTTCAGCTGATGAAGATCCGGGGAAGTGAGAATCCTGCTGACATGTTGACTAAGGTTGTGACCTTAGAGAAGTTGAAGTTATGCATGACTTCAACCGGCCTTGGAAATCGAAAGCATAAGGACCCGCACTACTACCAAAGGAGAGAAACCATTGAACGGAGGAGACAAGTTATAGCTTGAGTCGGGCTCGTGTGGGAGATTGTTGGGATTGTTGGAGCCCCGAGGAAATCGAAGGCAGAGACGGGAGACACTCGACCAAGCATGTGGTCGAGCACATCTCGCCGACGAGCACCTCAGATTCCGCACCGCACAAGGCGCCGAAAGAGAGGAGTGGTCGAGCAAAACCGCCGACCAAAGCCCTGTGTCGAGAGGGTTCCGCAGCCTGTTCGCGGAATTAAGGCTTCGACCCAAGTCTTTGTTTAAATACTTTTGACTCATTGTATTTGCCTCTTGTACTGAAAACACACGAAAATAGTGAATCTCCTGGCTTGGTAGTGCCCCCAGACGTAGTCATTCCTGACGAACTGGGTAACCAAATTGTTTGTCCTTTAATTCGTTGTTCCATTATTTTCTCTTATAATTGCTTGCTTTAATTCCTAACATATTACACTTGCCCATAGAATAAACAAGTGGATGTATACGATATCTCCAAACCCAAAAAATAATTGAGCTACTCAAGATCCTTACTAGCAAACTTAAAATGTGTGTGAGTAATAAAATGGCAAAGAAGAGCAGCATCATTATCAATAATAATTATATCATCTAGTAACAAATAAATTATTGAAGTATTTATATGGAAGTAAAAGAGGGACGAGGTTGAGCTGCTGGAGCAAAAATCGAGACCAATAAGAAATGCACTAAACTACTGAAACCAAGCCAAAGGTGCCTGACGGAAACTATATATAGAGAACCTTCTTTAGTCAACAAACATGAAGCTTAGAGACCCATTATGACAGATGGGTCTATGAAGCGAATAATTCGCTGCTGATAGAACATTCTCTTAGCAAGAGGTGGTGAAGGTTGCAATCTCGTGCTGTGATACTTCAAAGATACCTGGGCCAGACGGATTTAACTTCAGATTTATCAAAGAATGCTGGAAGATAATCAAGGCTAATTTTTTGAAAATGCTTGGAGATTTTCACCAGAATGGTGCAACAGGTTCTAACATGACCGATCTATGAATAAAAAGAAGAGAAAATTACTAATAAGTACAAAATTTAGGATCAACTTATCAAGTACAAAATGGATTGCATATGTAGTCAAAATTGCATTCGAAAGTGCAAATGTATATACATATGTGCAATCATTTTACAGCTATTAGTAAATTGTAATCATAAAATGTATGTATCAGTAAGTCTCCCTAAAAAAATATCAGGCACGTCTGGTCCTCATAGATGTGACTTGACAATTGCTACAATCTCTTATATCAGAACCGGTGATGTATCCCCTTAACATCAGAATTGGTAAGAGAATTTCCACCTTTGATATGCCTCCTTCCATTCTGACACAAAGGTATGACATAGCCGCCTGTATCAGGGTGTAAACTATCTTACTCCATCATTGGGAAGGCATATTTTAATATGAGTAGAGTTGTTTTTAGTGAGAACCGAACTCAGAACGTGACCGTGACCATGAAAGTCCAAACTTGTCACAAAGATATGTAAATTAATTCGTTTATATTATTTCTCTAATAATAACGTGGTTGGGCTTTGCAATGAACATTGAAATGAAAATACAATTATACCCTTCCCGGTTACAAGGTATAAATACTTAATTATCCCTTTAAGTTTCAGAGATAAATTACTAATATTTTATCTTTGTTCTAGTATTAAATATGTATCTCTCATGATCACCTGACTTGAGCGTCGGAAGCACTTCGCCGGATCTCCCCTCAGGTTCTTGTTTACAGATCACCAGCTTATTATAACGGTGCATCTTTGAAGAATTCTAATGAAGGAAATTATGTTCGTATTACTATTAAAATATGAGCTGATCAAAGGTCACATTAGGCTGCTATCTTTGCCCATTTCATGCGCCAACATATATAGTGGCTGCCTTTTGGTCGTTTGTCTAATTAGCTTATTTTAAACATCTTATAAATTCTAATAATTTATAAAATGTAATTTTTATAGAATAGCAATACTTGTGGGAAAGATTGATTCTATTCACAGGGTAATCACCCGTATATATGCAAATACATCAGCCGAAATTAAGGAAAGAACTATACAATTAATATAAACAAATCAATCTATGCTAATAATTTGCTGAGAAGATTCTAGATGATATCTATTCTTTAATATGCCCCCGCAAAATTGAAGTGCCATCGGCCATAGAAATTTTGGATCGAAGAAGTAGAAATCGTGTTCGTGCCAGTGGTTTAGTTAATACATCTGCAAGCTGATCTAGAGTATTTACATAAGCAACGGAGAACATCCCTTTCGACTACAAGTCCCGTACAAAGTGAAGATCCAAGGCAATATGTTTCATGCGGGAGTGCATGATTGGATGTAAAGTCAATCGGGTAGCTCCAAGGTTGTCGCATATCAACTGCGGTGGTGAAGACAGTGATACTCCAAGTTCTTTGAACAAGTGGGAAATCCAACAAACTTCGGTTGCTGCGGATGCAAGTGCTCGGTACTCTGCTTCCGTAGATGACCGTGCAACACCTTTCTGCTTACGAGACCTCCAAGAAATCAGATTTGATCCAAGATATACGACATAGGTAGAGGTGGACTTTCCATCAGTGAGTGCTCCTCCGAAGTCCGAATCTGAATAAGCAGTGAGTGTAAGTGAGGAAGGGTGTCGAAGTAATAGGCCATGATGAAGTGATCCCTTCAGGTAACGAAGGAGTCGTTTGACGGCAAGCCAATCATCAAACGTAGGAGAGGCCATTGATTGCACTAAACGATTCACTGTAAAAGCAATATCTGGACGTGTGATGGTGACATACTGTAATCCACCAATCGCACTTCTATACTCAGATGGATCAACATTTCTCGAGACTTTGAGTGGGGTGGAAGTCGACATAGGAGTAGATACAGGTTTAGCTCCATCCACGTTAAAGCGACGCAATAAGTCAATCATATATTTTTGTTTAGAGAGTAGTAAACTGAGAGAATTCCGTCTCATCTAAAAGCTCGAGCTTGTAGAGAGGGTCGGGAATAATCTATTTATTTAATTTCCCTCAACACTCCCCCTCACTCGTGGGCTGAATCATTGTCTCTGCTCTCTGGAGAGGAGGCCCAACAGAGTGGACAATTTAAATGGTATCAGAGCCCAGGTTGTGGGTTCAATTCCCGTGGAAGCACTCCACCATGAGAGAATTCCGTCTCATCTAAAAGCTCGAGCTTTTAGATGAGACGGAATTCTCTCATGGTATCAGAGCCCAGGTTGTGGGTTCAATTCCGTGGAAGCACTCCACCCATTTAAATTGTCCACTCTGTTGGGCCTCCTCTCCAGAGCAGAGGAGGCAATGAATGATTCGCCCACGAAAGTGAGGGGGAGTGTTGAGGGAAATTAAATAAATAGATTATTCCCGACCCTCTCTACAAGCTCGAGCTTTTAGATGAGACGGAGTTCTCTCATAAACCATCACGACAACGAACAATCTCAACGCCTAAGAAGTAAGTTAGTGCTCCCAGATCCTTTACCGCAAACTGCACTTTGAGATGTGAAACCAGACCCTCAAGAAGGGAGGTGCTGGAACCTGTTAAAATCATATCATCGACATAAACAAGTACCAGTAGATAATCATTAGAGCGATGATAAATAAATAGAGAAGTGTCAGCAACCGATTGAGTAAAGCCGAAAGAAAATAGAGTTGCACTCAATGTCTGGTACCAAGCAAGAGGAGCCTGACGTAGACCATACATTGACTTACGTAGGCGACACACATGAGCAAGTGAAGTTTGATCAACAAAACCAGGTGGTTGATCAATGAAGACCGGTGTGGTGAGGTGGCCATGCAAAAAGGCATTACTAATGTCAAGTTGTCTGAGTTCCCACCGATTGTACAATGCCAAAGTTATAACCGTTCGAATAGTTACTGGTTTGACAACAGGACTGAATGTCTCCTGATAATCAACTCCTGGACGTTGATGAAATCCTTTTGCAACTAGTCGTGCTTTGAACCGATCAATAGAACCATCTGGTCGTCGTGTAATAGTGAATACCCATTTACATCCGATAACATTAGAACTGCGGGGAGGAGGTACAAGTTCCCATGTTCCATGTTTGGACAATGTTGTATATTCTTCTGCCATCGCATTTCTCCAGCGAGGGTCTTTAAGTGCTTGAGAGACGGAAGTGGGAGCAACTTCTATATCCAACGGATGCTTGGTCGAGTTGTAGACTTTGGGTTTAAAAATGTTGTTCTGACTTCTTGTTGTCATCCCATGTGTACGAGTGGGTGGCGGAGGAAGTGATACCGGCTGAACCGAACTTGGTTGACTTGAGTTCGACGAGGATCGTGGATTGGAGCCACTGGTTTGATCATGAGATAATGTCCCTGAGGGTGAAGTTGGGACGGTTGGCATGGTAGTGGGAGTGGTTCCGTGGCCGACCGTTGATATATTGGGCCTGTTAAATCACTCAAGGGTAAAGCCATCACTCCAGTTGGTTGTGTAGAAGGTTTAGACCTGTCAAAATTAGCAAAGGCCCCTTCTTTGAACCGAACATGGTGTGATAAGTAAAGACGGCCTGTAGATGTGTCAAGACATTTGTATGCACTTTGAGTGGTTGAATAACCAACAAACACACATGGTTTAGAATATGGCTCGAGTTTATGAGATGTATAGGGACGGAGCCACGGATAACAAACACACCCGAAAGTACGGAGCTTCAAGTAATCTGGTTTCTGTTTAAATAATGATTCGAATGGGCTCATATTTTGCAAAACAGAAGACGGTAATCGGTTAATTAAATAAACAGCAGCTTGGAAAACATAAGACCAGAATTCAAATGGCAACCGTGCATAGTGTAATAATGCTTTACCAGTTTCAACCACATGACGATGTCGTCGTTCAACAACGCCATTTTGCTCAGGTGTATAAGGTGCTGTAGTTAACCAATGAATACCATGTGATAAAAAATAAGACTTGAGCGCAGTGAATTCCCCACCATTATTACTATAAAAGTTTTTAAGAGTATAACGAAATTGTCGTTCAACAAGAGGACAAATTTTTTCAAAAATACCCCGAACTTGAGACTTGGAAGTGATAGGAAAAATCCACATGTATTTAGTAAATGGGTTAACAAGCAGCAAGTAATAACGATATCCATCAACATATGTCACAGTTGGTCCCCAGACATCAGCATACAAAAAATGCAACGGATGCAAAGTAATTAACATGAGTCACACTCAAATTCCGACATACCGAATTTATTTGATAACGACAATTTATTAGAAGAAACAATTAAAGCATTAGTCCGTCTGGATGGGTGGCCCAAGCGAGCATGCCAAGTACTAATATCAGTACGTAAACCAATAGTTGCAAAATTTGCAGCATACTTCAATGAGTAAGTAGGAGGTCGGAGATGGTACACTCCGTTACTGCATTTTCCCATGACTAGAGATGCAGGCGTTTCCGGGTATTCAAGGAATCAATTTTGACCTGCCGCATGTTGTGGCTGGGCCCCGTTCTTGATGGGGTCCACCATGTTGGAGGGAATATGTTTGAAAAGATTCCAGAAGCCGATTCGGTTATGCTCATGGTAAGGGATTAGGAGTGAAAGTTATGAGAAATCAAAGGCATTCCTCACATATATTTGAGGAATAATTAAGTTATCAAAATTATTGATCATGGAATGAAAGTTGTGAAGCAAACACCTACTCAACTTTCATTCCCGTTCCTTCATCCCTATAAGTAACACTTTTGTGAAACTAATCTATACATGAACTATATCACTATTATGTAAAAAAACTATCAATATTATAAACAAAATATATCACTTTTTGAAAAATGCTTTATCTTTTAAACAATGATGGTTTTTGTGAATAACAGTGATAATTTTTATGCATAACAATATTAATTTTTATACATAAGAGTGACACTAAAAAAATAGAGTTCACTGTGAACTCGGGTTTACACAAATTTTTGTCCATCCCTATTCACTCCAATCAAGCACCCCATAAGTAATTATTTCCCACTAAAATCATCAATTCATTTTTTTTCATTATAATTAGTTAGTAAAAAACACTAAAATGGATCATCACGCGCAGGGAGGGAGGGAGGGAGAGATAATAATGAGTTAATTTTATGTGCACTAGTTGTGCCATGCAACTGGGTACGAGTGTGAAGCGTGCAAACTAATATTACTGAAATAAGTAGACTACATTTGACTGAAAACGTGAAATATAACATGCATGCTTATATAACTGAAACATACATGTTAATATAATTGAAATGTGACGGTGCACGGATAAAAAATTCGTGCACGCATATGAGCTTGGTGGATAAGAATATATCATTTGATACTGTATATTTTTCTCATGAGTATTATTTTTTATATCTTTAAAGTCATACTCTTTTTGCGATTTTCTTTTATAAGCTGACCGTAGTATGGTCAATTTGTTACATTTGGCAATTGAAGGAGGAATAACTTTTATTTTTGCATATGTAGGCCCGTAAGGGTCCGACAATTTGCGAAAATTCCCATTTAAAGAGAAAACCCCAATTTTTAGCATCTTCTCATTTAAAAAATTCTTTTTTATCAAGATTATTAATTTTATTCTTTTTTTGCCAAGAGAATTAATTTTTGGGCAATTATACCCTTAAAGAAGTTAATAAAAAAAAATGGTGGTACGGGATTAATATATTGTAGTACAAAATTAATTAAATTGTGGTACAAATTTAAAAATGATGGTACAAGTTTAATTAAATTATGGTACGGGCTGAATTGATGGTGGTACGGTGTTAAAATAAGGTGGTACGGTGTTGAAATAAGTTTGGTACGATAGTGATAGTGGTACGGGGTTGATAAAATGGTGGTACAGACTGAAACGATATTTACAGACTGAAGTGATAGTGGTACGGGGTTAATTGAAGGGTGGTACGGGCTGAAATAATGTTGGTACGGGGTGTATATATTGTAGTATGAACTAAAATAATGAAAGCATAAAAAAAGGGTAAAGTTGAAAAAAAATATATTTTCTTGGCTAAAAAAGAATGATTATAAATTTTATGACAAAAAAGAACTTTTACTTTTATGTTAGGCTATTTATAAACTCATCCCAAATTTAAATCTATCGAACCTAAATTTGTGAAAATTTAAATTTTACAGGTCTAAAAAGTGCGAAACAAATATTTATTGTCCTTCAGTTGCCAGACTGAAAATATATTGTCCTCCACGCAACGGTCCTAAAAAACACTATTTCCTACCTTTTTGCTACCTTTTCTTCACACGAGTCTTTTTTTCCGTGTATTAATAATTTTGTTTTATTACAGTGGATATTGCACGATTGGAGCGACGACCAGTGCGTAGAGATCTTGAAGAACTGTAAAGAAGCTGTACCAAAAGACGGAGGGAAAGTGATCATCGTTGACGCGGTGATTGATGATGAAGAAGAAGAAGCGCGGGACGAGTACGCGGGTGCTCGTCTGGCGCTGGATTTGACGATGATGTCCGCGGCCATGAATGGAAAGGAGAGGACTGCTAGTGAATGGACTCAACTTATCAATGCCGCTGGCTTCACCAAACACGCAATTAAGCATATGGAAGCTATTGATTCTGTCATTCAGGCATATCCTTAAATATGTGTGTTTTCTTTCGTTTATCTGCTTTTTGGTACAATATATAAGCCTCTATTTTCTTTCTTTTTGCTTCTGTTTACAGGGGAGTTCCCTTTTCCTTGGCGGAGGGTTTTTGTCCTTATATATATATATAAGGAGAATTTTACGTACCTAGGCAAGATTTTTAATGGGCCTCCGGCCTTTGGACTGTTCTGTGGTCTTATGGCTTTATGTGTGTTTTCATTTTCTTTTAACAAAAACTAATTATTTATAGTACTATGTTTTCGGTCGAATTTGTACGCTGTTATTTTGAACTTTTGTAATGGGTGGAGTACTCCATTTATGTTGAACTCTTTTGTACTACGTTTATTTATATATTTTATTTGTACGCTATTATTTTAGAGAAATTTTTTAGATTTTAGTATGAACGATTAAGAGAAAAATTCATTTTGGTTACTAAAGTTTACCTTTTTCTAGGTTTAGTCATCCACTTTTACTCACTTTTAAAATTGGTCATCCAAATTCATTTAATCTATCACATTAGGTCTTGCCGTCAGTTGACCCATCTTTGACTAACGGAGCCAATGGGTAAACATGCGACTTCAGTTATGGTTTCAACATAACACCCCATACACATCAAATTCTCTCTTCCCCTTTTGCACAAATCCAAAACACCCCCAAAACAAAGGATAATTAAGCGTCTTATATATTCAAGTAAAAAAAGTTGAAAAATCATAAATATTTTAAAATTATGTCAAACAAATATCATATTTTTTTTTGAAAGGAAACAAATATCATTAATTAAAACAAATGGCACATACATACAAATGGCATATACATGCATAATTAAAACAAATGGCTATTGTAATTTACCCTTAAAAAAATGTGCATTTTGGTAAATATTCATTAAAAATACAATTTTGAAAGAATAGGATAACATAATTTAATTAGAATTTATAAAGTAAAAAAAAATAATTATATAATTATAATTTGAAAAGTTATTAAATAATTAAATTAGATAAGTGGAATAAACTAATTAAAATATATATTTTTTAAATGTATTTTGAGGGGTAAATTGCAGAAGTGATCCCATGTGAATTTGCCCTCATGAAAATGGTCATTTTTTTTAACAAAAATGGCCCCTTAGGCGAATACAATTAATGATGTAAAATACAAATACAATTTACCCTATTTTGAGTACAAATACAATTAATGTTGTAAAATACAAAAATGAAAGCAAGTGCCCCATTAGGCGAGAGTTTTTTTTTTTTGGTGCCACAGACACGCCTCACGCCTCCTCCCAAAGTCCCAAAGCCGAAAATTTTGACACTTTTGGTCCCAAAGCTGAAATTTTTGACACTTTTGGTCCCAAATCGCTAAAAGTGTCTCCGGGGACCAAAAGTGACAAAATTTCGCTTTGGGACCAAAAGTGTCAAAATTTTCGCTTTGGGACAAAAAAAAAGGAGGAGGCGGTCCCCAGGGGACCAAAAAGTGCAATAAACTCAGTGGGCGAACGCTAGCTTAGGCACCCTCACGTCGCTAGTTCGATGCCCCATGGAAGCGAAATTTTCTAGAGGTCAAAAATTCCCAACTTGCCACATAAACGACGAAAGCTTTCAGCACCAAGTGCTTTAGTAATTATTTCTCCATTGCAACATATGAGTCTGGAGGATACTTTGCATGGTTTGGTGTCTCCACTATCCACACACGTTTAAGAATGAAGTAGCAATCCATCTAAATGTACATGTATATTGTTGGAATTTAGAGGCACGTAAACACGTAATACATGCGCAGCGGAAATAAACAGTTCACCAACAACACGTGATTGCATAATTGAATATGTTGAGGGAAATTAAATAAATAGATTATTCCCGACCCTCTCTACAAGCTCGAGCTTTTAGATGAGACGAAATTCTCTCATGGTATCAGAGCCCAGGTTGTGGGTTCGATTCCCGTGGAAGCACTCCAACCCATTTAAATTGTCCACTCTGTTGGGCATCCTCTCCAGAGAGCAGAGGCAATGATTCGGCCCACGAGTGAGGGGGAGTGTTGAGGGAAATTAAATAAATAGATTATTCCCGACCCTCTCTACAAGCTCGAGCTTTTAGATGAGACGGAATTCTCTTAGAATACATATAAACATAAGAGAAACCTTACAGTAAGTCGTACGCATATTTCTCTACTATGGTATCCACATAATCCCCGTTCACGGACTTGCACAAATTCGCTAGCTTTGAATCTGAGATGGAATTTGCTAGAAAAATTCCTATTCAAGATTTTATGGAGAGAATAATGAATTAACGTTTTTTTGTGAATTCCCAAGAGCTCATATATATAGGAGAACCCCAGCTTAGATCTTAAGCTAACCTGATTAGGAAATAATGAATTAACGTTTTTTTGTGAATTGTCTTTGTGTTTGGATGTTTAGAATTATGATGGTAATTGACTATTTGCTTTGATTGTGGTGGTTTATTTCTATTATGGTTGATTCATTAGATTAGAGGAATTTTCTTGATCAAATTGGTTGGATAATACTATTAGCTTGTGTGTTGAAGCTTGTTTATCACAACGAGAGTTGGGTAGACGGGATAAGACATATGGGTATTGGTTTAAACAATCGAAATTGAGTCAATTATGTCATATTTCAACGAGAGTTGGGTAGACGCATTAGAACCCCTCTAATTTACATTATCTCTTGAGTTAATACCTAAAGTGGAAAGTGAAGAGGTTATAGGAGAGTGAACCTTAGTATACAAGTGGAAAAACGCGGTGACGGAGTAGCTAGATAAGTAGAGGACCTTAACCGTGTGATTACCCGGGTTAGAAAAGACAAATTCTCCTACCCATCCTAGGATTTAAAAAACGTTGAACCCTAGACTTATCAAGTACGTGTGAGATGATTGTTTAGTGATTGCTATTATGAATAACCAGAAATAGAAGTAAACACCATTATTGAACTTTTGTCAATCATCTCATAAGGAAAAAACACTCGAATACCTCATCTCTCACTTAGAAACAAAATCGCTTTGCTACTTAATTGTTTTCTTCTTTTGTTGAATTTTTTAGTTGTTAATCTTTGTTTAGTTGATAATTTAGTTTTAATCAAAAAAATCAAAACATGGTCCACACTATAATTACGCGACAACTCATAACATCGGGGCTATATTATTACTACTAGTCACTCGGATCGATATTTAACCGGGCACGCAACGATCCTCTTATACTTGAGAGGTGAGTATTGCAAAACACGTGTCAATTTTTTGTGCAGACCTCATCCTTAACTTTGGCTACCTCTTCTAACCCGAACACCGTCAATAACCAGCCCATAAATTTTGTTTGAACGCCTCCTCTTATTCATTCACTTATGGAAATATGCTAAATTTGCATCCCCTTCACAGATCCACTGGACCTGGACTTCTGGAAATTGTAACTATCTTGCACATTTTTCAACTGCCAAAGTCGGGCCTTTGCTTCTTTCAACTGTCTTCATTCTTCCAATGCAAATTACGTTCCTCTTGGACCCTATCAAGGGTATCGAAATTGAGGCTAGCCTCAACAACGACCTTATCGATTTCCCCGATTTTTTCCATACTCCAAGATTTTATATCCACCTTTAGAACTTTAGTTTTTCTTTGAGGACGAAACTACCCCACCCACTTAAATTGTATTCTGCCCACTTTTTTTTGATGAATTTCAATAGACCGGGATGCTTTATCCACACACTAAAGAACCTGAAGGTTTTTGGCCCCCAATTCTGGTCACATTAGTGAAGGAAAACTAGACAATGATCCGAGCTTGCCTTTGAAAACCACCGCAATCTGCACGAGCCCCACTCCATTATCCACTCATTAGAGACCAAAGCACGGTCGATTCTACTGCAATACCGACCATCCAGTTTAGACCAAGTGAATTCCCTGCTGTGAGAATAGAATTAAGATCATCGTTGAATTTGGTGATTAGAGATCTTCTATTAATAAAGCGTGATTACAAGAGTACAACAGAAAGCCCGTAATTAGTGGGAGTTATACAAGGGAATTATAACAAAGAATATATACCAAAAATACATAGTCAAAACTAATTATCATTAGTCCTATTACCCCCCGTCAAGCGCTGCGTGGGATGGAGGCACACGCAAAGCTTGGAACGTAGAAACTCGAAAGCTGGGCATGGTAAACTCTTGGTGAATATGTCAGCTAGCTGTAGATGAGATGGAACAAAACGAGTAGCTAATTTTCCGGAGGAGACAAGCTCACGAACGAAGTGATAATCAAGATCGATGTGCTTGGCTCTCTTATGTGCCACGGGATTTTGACTTAGGAAGATGGCACTTTTGTTATCACACAAGAGAACTGGGCGTGTGCTGGGAAGTGCCTTGAGCTCATGAAGCAAGTTCGTAACCCAAACTAATTCTGCAGCTGCATTTGCCATAGCACGATATTCAGACTCACAACTTGATCGGGCAACAGTTGGCTGTTTCTTGGCACTCCAGGAAACGAGATTTCCACCAATGAAAATAGAGTACCCATAGGTGGAACGGCGGGTTTCAACACAACGGGCGCAGTCAGCATTAGAATAGCCCAAAACAGAAAATTCAGAGTGATGTTTGAAAGAAAGCCCATAATGCACAGTGCCCTTGACATAACGGAGAATTCGCTTCACAACCCAAAAAATGATCATCAGTGGGCGAGTGAAGAATATGACTAACCGAATTGACAGCATAGGATAAATCCGGGCATGTGATGGTCAAATATTGGAGAGACCCAACAAGAGACCTGTACAGGGTAGGATCACGAAACGGGGAACCATCACTGAGAAGAGATTCACCAGCTGCTAGAGGGGTTTAAACAGGCTTAACATTCAACAATTCAGCACGTTCAAGAATATTGTGCGCATACTTAGCCTGTCCAACAAACAAACCACCGAGGTATAGGAGACCTCAAGCCCGAGAAAGTAGTTAAGATCACCAAGATCCTTGATATCAAACTCACGATGGGTACGAGTTATGAAGCTTTTCACTAAGGATAGGTCATTTCCTGTAACGATAATATCATCCACATATAGTAATAAATATATGGTAGAAGTACCTCTGTGCAAGTGAAACAACAAAGAATCACATCCGCTTTGAAGAAAGCCAAGGCTGGAGAGATACGTGTTGAATCTCTGGAACCAAGCAAGAGGGGCTTGACGAAGGCCATATAGAGCTTTCTTCAGTTTGCACACATGATCGGGATACCTCGAATCCAAAAGCTAGGGGGCTGGGCTATAAAAACGGGTTTGTCAAGAATACCATTGAGAAAGGCATTCTTGACATCAAGCTGATGAAGAGGCCAACGGTACTGAACAGAGAGAGCCAGGATTATCCGGACAGCAGCAGCCTTAACAACCGGACTGAAGGTGTGATGGAAATCAACATGAAACTTGGTATGAAAAACCCACTTCGAACCAACAATATTTGTGCCAGAGGGGCGATGCACCAGATCCCAAGTCTGGTTCGAGCGCAATGCATCAATTTCTTCTTGCATAGCTGCAAGCCATTCAGGGTGCTTGGCAGCAGACTTGAAGCCACGGGACTCAGAGGTAGCAACATGAGCGGAAAGAAGAGCAGTAGATGCTAAGTCGACAGGATAACGAGGCTTAAAGACGCCCGCGACGCGCCCCGGTGATCATGGGTGAGAGGGGACGGCAGAGCCGCGGGCCAGCTGGGCAGGTGGTGTCGGGTCCGCGTGCGGCTGCACTTCATGAGGCGTAACTGGGCATTGAGTTCGCTTGGGGACCGAGCTGTTCGGCCGAGCATCGATAATTTGAGCAAAGCCGCGGTGCCACGAAGTCGCATCATCTCTCATCAAGAGGCATAGGCGAGGCCTACGCTAGGGTACGGATGAGGGTGCCCTGTGGAGATGGTGATGGCGCCCGAAAAGCCGGGGAGACAAGACCCGCACAAGAAAACTAATAATGTCAAGATCATTAGGTGACTTGGAAGACGGCTCGAGAGAAGGGGGAAGTTTGCCTCATCAAATCGGCATGCCGTGTAATGAAAAATACGAGAGGAGTTCGGATCATGGCACCAAAATACTTTTGTAGAACCGCCAGATCCCAAAAATATACAAGGCCGACTCCGAGGAGCTAATTTGTGTGCTGCATAATCCCTGAGATATGGAAAAACACGACAACCAAAAGGCCTGAAATTAGCATAGTTTGGAGCATAACCAAATAAGACCTCAAACGGAGATTTGTTTTGCAACACCGAAGAAGGGAGCCTGTTAATAAGATAAACAACAGTAGCAAAATCATCAAACCATAAAGATGCAGGAGCATGAGAATGAAACATCATAGATAAACCGGTTTCTGAAATATGACGATGTTTCCTTTCTGCACGTCCATTTTGTTGAGGGGTGTAAGGGCATGACAAACGGTGATGAATGCCATTTTGAGACATGAATTCCCGAACTCGTGAATTTACAAACTCAGTTCCACCATCACTTTGAAACACCTTAATTGCACGAGAAAACTGATTGCACACAAATTTATGAAAGGTGACCAAAACCCCAAAGAAATCTGACTTAGCACTCAACGGGTAAATCCAAGAAAATAGGGAGAAATCATCCACAAAAGCCACATAATATTTATAACCATCAGAAGTAGATATGGGTGCAGGACCCAAAGATCACAATGAATCAAATCAAGCACAGCACTAGCACGTTTATCATTTAAAGCAAAGGACAAACGTTTGCTCTTGTCCAATTGGCAAGAGGAACAAATATGAGGATCCGGTAATAATGACGAAACAGATAAATGCCCTAATTTATTCAATAAAGAAATAACATCAAATGGGACATGCCCCAGGCGTAAATGCCATAAACTAAAACTAGCCTTCAAAGCTTTAATTCGAATGGCTGCAACTAAAGCTGGAATGCCACGATCAAGTAAGTACAACCCTTTATCACACCTGCCCTGAGCCAGAATTCTCTTGGTTACCCGATTCTGAATAGCAAAAAAACTTATCAGAGAATATAACATCAACAGGGAAATCAGAGGTCAGTTTACTGATGGATAATAAGTTTTTTGTGATATGGGGAACAACAAGCACGTCCAATAATTTGACATCAGGAGTTAAATTACTGGAACCAATATGTGAAATATTTAAAGACGTCCCATTACCAACAATAACAGAACCGTTACCAGAGTAAGGCTCGTAAGAGTCAAGAGCAGCAGGATGATTCGTCATATGAGCTGAAGCACCGGAATCCAGATACCAATCAGGGGTTTGATCAGAGACATTGCAGGAGGAAGTGAATGCCTGGGCCAAATTAGCAACAGGGGCTGCATTACGGGCATTGAGGAACTGGGGGCATTTGTCTGCGTAATGCTCCCCATGACAAATTTGACATCTCGGAGGACGACGACCCGTATTGCCATGCGAATTTGGGTAACCACCCGAATACCCATGGGAATTTCCAGTATTAGAGTGCTTGGGGCGCTGTTGCATGTTCGATTGACCACGGCCCCATGTCTGTGAACCGTTCGAGTTCTGCCCCCCATAGGAGAACACCGTTGAATTTGGTGATTAGAGATCTTTTATTAATAAAGTGTGATTACAAGAGTACAACAGAAAGCCCATAATTAGTGGGAGATATACAAGGGAATTACAACAAAGAATATATACCAAAAATACATAGTCAAAACTAATTATCATTAGTCCTATTACCTGCTCACTAGTTGCACATCAAATAACCCAGACTCATTAATGAACTCCTCAAATCTTCTTGAATTTGAACTTAGATGATATAAGTTCCTCCCTTTCCTTTCGATGATGCCTCCAACTTCGTTAAAATCGCCTATCAAACACCATAGACGAATATTAGTGTTTTGAATTTTCTTCATCAAAGAACTCCAAAGTCTGACTTTATCCCTCGTCTCTCCTGGATCGTACAGATTCACAATAGCAACCAACTTGCCCGAAGCTACCCATTTTCCTTCAACCCCTACCGCACCACCAAAAATTTAATACACTAGTCTTTAATTAAAACAAATGTGAGACATGCACATCTGATACCTGAGAGACGTTTTGAAGTGCCTCAATAAAGTCGTCCCTAGGGTTAGCTGAAAACATAGCATTAGCGACACTATGTTCACAGCTTGCTCCACTCGACGACATTCCGTGGCTCGTTCTTCTCTCGAACCTCAAACGTTCCACATCTTTAGACAACTTGGCAACCTGTTCCGTTAGTATACCCACCATATTCATGGCTTGAAGACCAGGTGCCATTGCTAAAGATGTCTTAAATCACGCCATATCCGACACTCCGTAGCGGCGGGGATGCTCTGGCGACCCATAGCCCGTCCCAAATGGATCATCGTATTTAACATGCGGATGTCGTCGGGCGTCATGGTCTGAGATAGACGCTCCTGAATCACAAAAACAAAAGATTATTATTTAATTATTTGTTTATAAATAATAGTTTGTAATTGAAAGATAAATAAATGGATAGATTACCACTTCTTCGATGATGCGTTGTGCACTGGGATCGTGAATATTCCCATCTCGACCCTTTCTGGTAGTCTGAAATAAGTCGAAATGAGTAACAATAGGCTCACTCTCTCCAAATTTTTTCTTTCTTTCTTCTTTCTCGATAGTGATGAACGTGTCCCTTTATTAGATATATTAAAAGTGAATATATAAAAAAAATTAAAAGTTAGGATTTTGATCTCACCATATTTTCTCTTATTCGCATAACCTTTGTTCGATCCACGATATAAGCGCCTCCATCGACTTGGCTTGATCGCGATTTTTGTTACTTGATTCTACAAATTATAATAGAAATATGATAAACACTTGAAAAACTTAGGGCATTAGAAATTGAGGAAATGACATTGATCAATTTTACCCGAAATCATCCTTCATAGCTCGCTCACAAACTCCTCCCAAAGATGGAGCCACCATAGGGCTATTCGACACGTGGGAGGCGGACTAGCCGAGTAAAAGACCCGGTTCAGGATCTCGTGTGTTACTTCTCAACCAAGTCCAAAAATTCTTGGCCATTACTCCAAATATGACAATATTTGCTTCTTCTTTGTGTGGTCAAGACCTCCTAATGTAGTCTATACGCTATAACATAACAATTTAGTAAATTTAAGGGTCATACTACAACTTTCAATAAATATATAATTAACATACCGTAAGTTCGTCCCATAATCTTTCCTTCAAAGGAGTCGGTTTGAAATACGCCATCCTTGGGTTGGCCGACGATAGGGATCACGCTCTGATTGCAGCTCAATGTAGAAGGACAACGACTCACTCTCTTTTCCTATTGCTGTCCAAACTCATTGAACGATAAGCGCAATAACATAGTATTTAATTAGGTTCAACGATCAATCAATATATTTATCGATTTCAAAACTGCTCAATTGTAATAAAATTACCCCAAGTGTTTTCCCTTTCTACGAGCTCTCTTAATAGATGACATGGTGACTATACCCCGAAAGCGCTTCTCCCTGAGTCTGCTAGTGGTGGTGGGAGCATCGTGTCACACTCTCTCAAGTCATCGAGGATGTCATTGATCATATGCACCATGATCATATCGCCATGATCTCCATCGTAATATCCATCATCATCTCCATCATCTCCGGGATATGGCAAACGAGACATGATCCTGTAAAAGCGGAAAAAAAACATACACCAATACATACAACATGATATATATAGTTTCAAACTGAAAAAAAAAAAAGATGTTTACATAGTTTCACCGTGACACTTAACCTACAAGTATTGAGAATCATCTTCTAATCCCAACATTCCCGATAAAAAGAAAGCTTCGATATCATAGAATTTACAATTTTTAATTTGAAATCTTGAATAATAACCTAAAGGGAACCCATCTCTCATCCAACGTAAGTAGAACGAACAATGAATGTTACCACATTTGGATGAATATTATGATATATCATCTCCTTCAGCAGCATGCCAACTTGTTCCAACTGCCTCAAATTACTCAACGCACAAATTAAACATGTGTAGACGATAACGTTGGGCGAAATGCCTTTTTCACGCATCTCCCCAACATATTCAAAATAGTGTCGAACTCCATGTTTTTACAGAGCCCCTCGATCATAACCCCATAAAAAATTATGTTTAACTTACATAAACTCTTCACTAACGATCTTCGAAAACAACTCTTTTGCCTCCACAATCCTATTCTCCTTAATCAAACCCCTCAACGGTAGAGAAGGTGATTGAGTTTGGACCCCAACTACTCTTCAACGACATAACAACTAAGGGAACCCCACGATTATAAAGACAATGAATTTTAACAACATTGTTCATGGTGTATCTAGATATCCTTAAAATTTTCAAAAGTCGTGTAATACACTTTGAGATTGACAAAACAGGTAAACAACTGGTTAATTCCATTTATGGATGGATATGGGTTCATGCTTTGCATTTTCAAATACAAACTAACAACAAAATCTCTATTCACAATAGTTTCAAGTAATAACGACTATTGGAAGAAAATAGATACCTCTGTTGGTCGGTCAAAGGCGTAGAGAAGATATGGACGATGGAGTAAGTACTGTTCTACTTCTTGTTAGTTTTGTCTTTGAAAATACACTAGGACTAGGCGACGGCGGCGGCGGTAGGGGAGGACGCGCGGCGGATGGTTCGATTTGGGGGAGAGGGAGGAGGAGGCTAGGGCTTCGATATATATATATCAGCTGGTTCAATTCGCGATTTGGGTGTGTATATAAATTATCCGAACACTTGGACAGCGGTTTGGAACCGCTGTCCAAACTATACCCTTGGACAGCGGTTCAAAACCGTTGTCTAAACACTTGCACAGCGGTTCTCAACCGCTTTCTAAGTCAGTAAACTTGGACAACGGTTTTGAACCGCTGTCTATTCTTTTTTTTTTTTTTTTTTATTAAAACCGCTCTCCAAGCTATAGCTTGGAGAGCTGCTTTTTAAAAAGGGTTGTCAAAATCAAAATGTGCGGCTCAAATGTGTAGTAGTGAATTGAACGAGTTGGAAACATGAATTTGCGATGACTTAACAAATATAAAACATAGAATTGTAATAAGTGTGGGGAAGGCAAGAACACATCAATTTGTGTTTCCCAGAAAAAGCGAAAATAACTTTATTCTAAGTTTGAGAACAAATTCATTTCTTTTACAAAAATGAATTATGAAGGGGAGGGAGTAAGTACATACACACATTTACTTCCAAAAGACCATAAACAAAGTCTCAAGGTTGAATTTTTTTTCGAAAATAATGCATAATAACTCTGGGAAAAAGAGTAAAAATTGCAAGTATAAGGAGTGGGCATAAAATAAAGAAAAGTATACAAGCATCATGCGAAGAGTTGCGAGAATATAAAGCAATAAGAAAGCATCGATCATAAGCAAAATAGAAACATAAATTCTAGAGCTAGCGAAGTAGCTCGAGAAAGCAGAGTATCCCCAGACATTGGGACTTCAACAAAAAGCATAAAATAAAGATAGATGTGCACCATACTCTCAGTAGTTTAGAGTACGCAGGCTCTGGAATATTTGGTAAAACAATAAAAAGAGATGACCTTCTAGGTCCTGCCCTCCTCTTGGTTGGACGCTTCGACAGAAGCAGGAAGCTATCTTTACTCTTGAAAACCTTGATCAAGCATGGTTTCAAGCTGACATGGAGGTAAGCATCCGAAGATCCTCATCTTGTTCAAAAAAAGACATGTCCAACTCTTCCAAATACACCCACGCCTCAATCCCGTCATTGTTTATGGTGTTGAGCAGAACGAAATGGTCCTCAAGAGGCACGGCCGCCAGGCTTACCCACACAGGCTTCCCAAATCCAAAGTCAAGGCCGTATTCTCCGAATTTAGAGAAATCAGTGTTAAATATAACCTTGTAATCGGGGCTATCTGCTTTTTGAGCAATCTCTAGACAACTGTCAACTATTAGCCTTCTTCTGAACTCTCTGTCGCTCAGTATTCTGGCGCAATCTTTAACGCCCTGAACTACAACCTCTCGCATCTTCAACGCCATACCCGCAAAGTTCTGCTCCATTACGCGGCTCTCAGTTGCAGAGAACTCCAGGAATATTTCCGGTGTCCATGAACCACAAGAATGTTTTGGCAGGGGCGGAACAGTCCTTTCACGGGCATTGATAACTTGGGCGATGAGGGAGGCTCTTGACTTCCCACACTTTGCCCTGTCTGCGCGTAGCAGAGCCTGGGCTAGCACAACAGACACCATCACCACCCTGCCATACAAAATCAAAACATTCATATATAATATTCTTGTTAGAGTTATAACATTTGGTACACGATCTAATACTTTTTAATAAACTAATTAGTTTTTCTTAATAAAACAACTCATACTTCCAAGCTATTGCTTCTCAGTGAAGCTAATAATATCTTTTAAATAAATATACATCTTGCACGGTTTCAACTAGCTAGATGTTTATAATTCCTATAAATTATCCTTATCTCGGTTCTAGTTCTAATGACTTTAATGAATTAAAAATTGTCATGTAACTTTCGAATTTTGGCCCGTCAACGTTAGAGCCAGCCAGATGTTTACCTCCTACGACCAGTTACAAAACCAAATTAAAATATCGTAAAACTAAAAGTTACAGGACTATTTTTAATTCTCATTAGAGCAAAACTCCTAATCGAGGGAAAAAAAGAAACTCCTACACAAGGCATTAGTGGGCATAATCCTCAAATACAAATTCAATGTGACATACGGTATATTCCGAATTCATGTCCCGCGGCAAAATATCAGATAAAATATCCAAAGATCCACCTATCCAAGTTTGCATCGTATGTACCTATTAGGGAATAAATCAATTAAGTCATGATTTATTCCATGATTTATTGTCATTAATTCTTTGTAATTAATTGTGATGTAATTTCCATATATATTATGTACACTTTGTTAATATATAGTGGATTAGTTTGTAATCACTGATCATCCGGTGATTAAATCAACATTGTTATGGTATCAAGACCAAATCACTGAGAAACCCTAAATTTCCCTCTCCCCCCACGTTTTCACGCTTCGCCGTCTTCTTCCCTCTTTCTCTGAAATTGTTTCTGCCGCCGTGACCATGGCTGAACAACCTACCACCAATATCCCTCTTCATTCTCTCTCACACTTGATTACTGTCAAGCTCTCATCCGCATCAACTTTCCTCCCATGGCGTCGTCTAGTGGTTCCAACTTTCACAGCTTATGATCTATTCAAGCACGTCGACGGCACATCTGTCCCGCCGCCGGAGACCATCACTGTGAACGATAAAACTGATCCCAATCCGGCGTACGCTGCTTGGTACGCGAAGGATCAGAAAGTCCTTTGCCTCCTTCTCTCCACACTTGAAGCTGACGTTCTCTCGGAAGTCATAGATTGTCAGACGGCGCGATCTGCCTGGGTGGCGCTCCATGACGTTTTCAGCAACTCCTCCGCCTCTCGAATTAGTCAGTTGCGTCATGATCTCTCCAGCCTGAGAAAGGGTTCCCTATCCGTCGATGATTACAGTAAGCAATTTCGATCGATCTGTGATCAGCTTGCTTCCTTCGGCCGCCCTGTTTCCGAAGAAGATAAGAGTCATTGGTTTCTCGCCAGTCTCGGTTCTCCGTTCGCCGAATTCTCCGACATCCGCTTAATGATCATCCCCATGCCTGCGTTTCGTGATTTGGTGATTCAGGCTCGCAACTTTGAATCGTTGCATGGAAAGTCGGCTCCGTCCGACGTCTCTACTGTTCCATCGTTCGCAGCGCATCATCGTGGGAATGGCTCGAGCGGTCATCGCCAACAACATGGTAATGGCAACTATCATGGTGCTTCTGCAGGAAATGGAAGTCAACAGGGTGGCGGTTATAATGGCAAAGGAAAACGTCCACCTCGTTGTCAAATTTGTCGTGGCGAGCATTACGCCAATCATTGCCCACAACGTTATGCTCGACCATCAGATAGCTCGGCAAATCTTGCGAGGGCATTCGACACTCAATGTGCTATTTCTCCAGCTACTGCTTCGGATTGGTTTCTCGATACTGGTGCCTCGGCTCATATGACTCCGAATCGCTCCAACATGGATACACTTCAACCTTATAATGGTGATGGTAAAGTCGTTGTTGCTAATGGTAATTATGTTCCCATTACTCATATTGGTTCGTGTGAAGTTACTAAAAATGTTAAACTCTTAGATGTTTTGGTGGTTCCGCATATCACTAAGAATTTAATGTCCATTAGCAAGTTAACCTCGGACTTTCCTGTTGATGTGCTATTTACTGATCAGTCATTTGTCATTCAGAGTCGTTTAACAAAGGAGCCATTGGCCCGGGGCAGACGGAGTAATGGATTATATATACTGGAACAGGGAAATTCGGCTTTGGTGGCAGCTTTGCAAACTTCCACTGTTAAAGCTTCATTCGAGACTTGGCATCATAGACTAGGTCATGTTCCTTTTGCTATTATTTCTTCGTTAAATAAATTGGGACATTTGTCAGTTACATCTTTGTTGCCTAAACCTGGTTTATGTTCCCCCTGTCAACTTGCTAAGAGCAAACATTTATCGTTTATGTTGAATGAAAAACGTGCTACTGCTGTTTTGGATTTAATTCATTGTGACTTATGGGGACCTGCCCCTGTTTGCTCTAGAGATGGTTATCGTTATTATGTGATTTTTGTGGACGATTATTCTCGCTTCACGTGGTTATACCCGCTGAAGGCAAAGTCTGATTTTTATGAAACATTAGTCCGTTTTCACACCTTTGTGTGCAATCAATTTTCCAGTACTGTTAAGGTGTTTCAGAGTGATGGTGGCACTGAATTCATCAATAAAAGTGTCCGTGATTTCCTTATTTCTAAGGGCATACATCATCGTATTTCTTGTCCATATACACCTCAACAGAATGGCAGGGCAGAACGCAAACATCGCCATATTACTGAAACGGGCTTATCCTTAATGTTTCATTCTTCTATTCCGGCTTCATTCTGGCTAGAAGCTTTTTCCACTGCTGTTTACATTATAAATCGGCTACCGACTCCTGTTCTACAGAATAAGTCTCCGTTTGAGGTTTTATTTGGCATCTCTCCGAACTATGCGAATTTCAAGTCATTCGGTTGTAGGGTATATCCTTATTTATTTAGACTACGCAGTTCACAAACTTGCTCCTCGTAGTATTCCTTGTATTTTTCGGGATACTTCATTCATCATAAAGGGTTTTCGTGTTACGATCCTGCTTGCTTCCCATTTCTACATCTCTCAAGACGCATACTTTTGATGAGATGTATTTTCCATTCTCTAATTCAAGAATTGTGGTGAGATCACCGATCTTGACATCTCTACCTTTCTCGAACCTGGTTCTCTGAATTTTCCAAGCACACAGGAAAAAGGTCGTATTTGCCCTTCTTGCATTACTGAGCCACCTATTCTTCCTCCACCTCCACTCATGGTAGATGAGGATGACATTTCTGCCACAGACCAGACTCATTTGTTGATGACCCGAGATCACCTTCAGCTGGAGACGATGCTCTACTTGAAAACCACCCTTCCGCTAACACCCCCATCAAATTTTCCGGCTTCCTCTCTTCCTCCCCGTTGGTCCAACCATCTCACTCTATGACGACTCGAGCAAAGTCGGGCATCTTCAAACCTCGTTATCCCAGCTAATATTGCTACTCTTGGCTTGTTATCCGCTCTTGCGGTCTCTTCTTCAACCCAAGGATTCAAATCGCAAATGAAACATCCTCAATGGCTCCACATTATCGTGAGGAACTCGATGCTCTTCACTCTAATGACACTTGGGATTTAGTTCCCGGACCACCGATTCGAATATTGTTGGTTCTAAATGGGTATTCCGCACAAAAGTACCTTCGATGGCTCTATCGAAAGGTACAAGGTCTGCCTGGTTGCTCAGTGGATTCACTCGGATACCGGTTTTAATTTCTCTCATACCTTGAAATTTTTGTAAAAGGTCGTAACGGTTCGATTTTTTACGGCATTGGCAGTTCATCGAGGGTGGCCTCTGCATCAGCTAGATGTGAAGAATGCATTCCTGCATGGTGTTCTTGATAAGCCGGTATTCATGTCTCAACCTTCAGGGTTTATTGATCCCCGTTTTCCGAACCATGTCTGTAAGCTCAAGAAGGCACTTTATGGTCTTCGTCAGGCTCCCCGAGCTTGGTTTGTTCGATTCAAATGACTTTACGGTAAGTCCGGGTTTTCATCAGAATCGTCAGTGACACTTCCTTGTTCTACTTCATTCGTAACAATACAAACATCTATCTTCTTCTAGATGTTGATGATATAATTGTTACTGGCAATGACTCGTCATCTCTTACTAATTTCATTGCACGAGTTAACAAAGAATTTGCAGTTAAGGACTTGGGTCAGCTGGATTATTTCCTTGGCCTAGAAGTCTTCCACTCCATTGATGGCTTATTTCTCAGTCAAGCAAAGTATGCCCATGATATTCTCACTAGAGCCGATTTACTGGATTCAAAACCAGTTGCTACCCCCTTCTTTGCGGAGAGAGTCACTTTGTTAGTCACAGATCACCTCACCTTGATCCGACACTTTATCGTTCACTTGTTGGAGCTCTTGATGTCGACCATCACCGCACCGATCTTTCCTTTTTGTCAGAAATCATGTAAGTCAGTTCCTGCAATCTCCCACTGATGTGCACTTCCTTGCTGTGAAGCGAATTCTTCGCTACGTGAAAGGTACCTTGAACTATGGCTTATCTTTCACTCGTAGCCCTAACTTCTCCATTGTTGGTTACTCCGATGCCGATTGGGCTCGGTGTATTGAGACTCGTCGCTCCACCTATGGTTACTCCATTTTTCTGGGTGGTAATCTGGTTTCTTGGAGTGCTAAAAAGCAACCCACTGTCTCGAAATCCAGCTGTGAATCGAAATATCGAGCCTTGGCTAATGCTGCTCAAGAAGTGGTATGGATTTCTCAACTCCTACAAGAACTAAAAATCATTCCTCAATCCCGACCACTTCTTCTATGTGACAACAAGAGTGCCCTATTCTTAAGTCAAAATCATAGTGCACACAAAAGAGCAAAACATATTGACATTGATTGTCACTTCATTCGAGAATTAATCTCCTCTGGCCGTCTTGACACTCAGTTTGTGCCATCTCATCTTCAAATAGCTGACATCTTCACCAAAAGCCTACCACGTCCCGGTTTTGAGCTATTACGGTCCAAGCTTTGTGTTCAATTGCATCCACAACATCGCTTGAGGGGGGTATTAGGTAATAAATCAATTAAGTCATGATTTATTCCATAATTTATTGTCATTAATTCTTTGTAATTAATTGTGATGTAATTTCCATATTTATTTTGTACACTTTGTTAATATATAGTGGATTAGTTTGTAATCACTGATCATCCGGTGATTAAATCAACTTTGTTAGTACCTTAGTAGCAACTCTGTCCGCAACTTGGTTGCCTTCCCTAATATATTATTAAATATTAAGAGACTATGTCTCATATCAATACATGCATTTCGTCATGCCATGCACATACGTGTCACTCACATCAATATTGATGTGAGTGACACGTACGTATGTGCATGGCATGACGAAGTGTTGATGTTGATGTGAGTGACACGTATGTGCATAGCATGACGAAGTGTTGATGTGAGTGACACGTATGTGCATGGCATGACGAAGTGTATTGATATGAGACACAGTCTCTTAATATTTAATAATATATATATATATATATATATATATATATATATATATATATAAAAAAACGCATAATTTATACTTAATATAATAAAAAGATAAATTTAATAGGGAGAAGAAATCAGATAATAAAATCATAAAATTAAACGACGTCCAAAAGAAAGTTGAGAGATTTATTCACATGTAAAGCTAATACAATATTTATTTTATAATATATATCAATTACACTATATTTAGATTGATTGTCAAAATAAAAGAACACAACACGACGTAAAAATTAATCTATGAGTGAGTTTAGATTAAATAGTATTTTATGTTGAGTTAATTAATTAAATATGTGGATTGTACGTAATTAATAAATAAAAAGGATTGAGATTTAGATTTGTGTTAAATTAGTGTGTTGATTTTGGGTATTTTCTATTTCAAAAAAATAATTTAATTGAGTTAAAAACAAATTGAGTTTAGATAGACTGAGCTAAAAACATACCAATCCAAATTAATTACAATAATATATATATATATATATATATATATATATATATATATATATATATATAATACATAGAACTTGGAGTAGAGTTGTACTGGGCTTGAGCCGGTCAGCCACCCCCAAAATCCGCCCATGAACATCTTGATATACTTTAACTTCACTGGGACCGAATATCACGTGGTGACCCGACGTTGTAAGTTGTACCACAGACAATAAGTTTTTCTTCATATACATGGTATATGATAAACATCTTGCAATAAAACTTCCTCCATACTGAACTGCACCACGAATTTTGTTTTTACCGCCAACGTGGGCTATTGGTAATATTGAATTGTTTGCGGTCTTCACCACTCGATTGCCTTAATACTTGGTCAAGTTCCGCTATTTCTATTTAATATCATGCAAATTAAAACAAATAATATATGTTATTGTGGATGGGAACCACGTGAATGTTGGAATTTAGAGGCACGTAAACACGTAATACATGCTCAGCGGAAATAAACAGTTCACCAACAACGAACATATAATTGCATAATTAAATACGGGTAAAAGTAAACAAAAATCTTACAGCAATTCGTACACGGATTCCTCAACTATGGTATCCACGTAACAGTCGTTTACCAATTCGCACAGATCTGCCAGCGTTGAATCCCCGAGATGAATTTGCTAGAAAAATTCTAACTTAGAGATTTTATGGAGAAAATATGAAGTCTCATATTATGAATTCCCAAGAGCTCATATATATAGGGGAGACCCAGCTTAAATCTTAAGCTAACCTGATTAGGAAATAAAATCCTAATCTTGCAAATTAAATTCCATAGATTTAATTCCCATATATATAAATCTCTACGGATTTGAATTCCTTGTATATCAAATCTCTACGGATTTGATTTCCATATATATCAAATCCTACAATAATATTCCATATATTATTATTGAGAATCCTATTTAAATAAAAATAATTTAATTAAATAGTAATAATATTTAGTTCTAAATATAATTATTATTATATTCTCCATAAATTAATGCGTATACTTCTCATTCGTGGGTAGTTGATACGGGATCTGCTGACCATGTATGTGTTGGGGTTATACTGGAAAGTATGCTTTTTACTTTGTACAATCGAAACTGAATTTTCAGACTTATTTACTGAAATAAATTGTTTATCACTGATGCTTTAAATATTATTGAATGTTACATATATTTACTGCATAACTGTTCAATAAGTCGTACGTGTTACATTGTAGTTAATTTAGTGATACCAGATCACAGAAGGTTAAATTAGCAGTCCCTTGTAACTAAAAGTACGCTATTCACGACCTAGATGGAAATGAACAACCATCGTGAAAGGTTGAAGTGTAAGGCTCAGATTGGCTTGTCTTGACCAAGAGATTACACTAGTGCATGACTGATGCACTGAATAGGACCTACAGGAGGATAAATTCTTCAGAACTGAACAAGGAAGAATTAGACCTCAGTGGTTCGTTGTTTCTTAATCTCCGTCCCTTAAATAGGATCACGTGGGATTGGTAACTATTGCTTTGACTTATCATGGGTAGCGAATCAATGAGATTCAATACTTTTTATCTTGGGCAATATTATTAGTCACATGTGATTGCTAAGATTTAATACGAAGAATCGTGTGCAAGTACGCTTGTTTGATTTGCCCCCTTGGGAGGTTCATAAGCTTTATCATACCAAATCTTGCAAGTGGAATTAGTTTCCGGTATGGATAATAATGTTGAACTGTTCCTTGACTAAGGACAAAAGATATTAATTAATGGAAAACTATTTCAATGGCTTGAATTAATTAATGGGCTAGATAATCTTAAACACGGGAAATAATAACCGGGAGCCATATTGACTGTAATATGGGTTAAGATGGATAGTGTAATATTAATTATGTAGTGGGATTAATTAATATTTATGGGCTTGAATTATATTGTGGCTCAATATTAGATATTCAAGGTCCATTAGAAGGTCCAATCTTAATTCTCCTAAAGGCCCCCTGAGTAGCCCAACATATAGTCCATTAACTGAAAAAGGTGATTAAAATAAAATAAATATTGTTGCTTATTTTTCCTCTAAATTTTCAAAAATTATGACTAAGTTGGGAGAAAGATTTTCTTCGAATTTTGTTATGGAATGAAGATATGTATTCTTGGAATACAAGATTATCTCATTAAATTCAAGAAATCTCCCACTTGGTTATTTCATAAGAGAATTTCTAAATATTTGAAATATAGTGGGAAAGAAAGATTTTCTTGATTTTCTTGAAAAGATATTATGGAAGATATGTATTTCTTGAAATACAAGAATATCTCATAAATTCAAGAAGATCCAAATCTTGGAATCTTGCTCATTATTTTTGAAAAATCCATAATTTGAGGAGGTCGGATTTTTGTGGAATATTTTAATTATGGGAAAAGGAATATAGGAGATATATTCAAGATTTTTTGGTGATCAAGAAAAGTCTTTTCCCACATTGATTTTTCATCAAAAATTTCGACCACCTCTCTCCTATAAATAGGGGATGATTCTTTCATTCCCAAGTACAATTCCATGTGTTGGAAAAATTAGTAAATCCACAAAGGTGGTGCAACATAATTTATTTTCCTTTTGTTAAATCGTTCACAAGAATCCTTCCACCGATAGTCGAATCGAGGGCTAAGGAATACTTGGGAAGTCCTTACGGTTAGTCTATTCAGCCACACCGTTGCCATCCCAAAGAGGTACGTTCACGTAAACTTCGTAGAATTCGCATCGTGGGTTTTACGTGAATTATTATATGCATGATATGCTGTTTAATTATTATTTGAATTAATATAGGATTAATTCATGCTAGTAATAATTATAAAAATTAAATTTGTATTTAAATATTCATCCCGAATAGATCTGTGCGAATCATTCCCCTACAATTGGTATCAAAGCCACGGTTTCGGGCTCTGAATTTTTTAAATTGTAATTTAATTCGTGGACATTAAATTTCAAATTGGATAGTAGAATTGTTAGATCTGTTTTGCAGGTATCCAATTGTCATGGATTTTAATGTGTTTATTTATACATGCATATAAACTGTGGTTTTTTTAATTCGATTCGTTCGGATTCGTTTTGCCTCGTGAGAAAATCCACGAGTAGTTTAGGATTTGTTTGATTTGATCAATTTAATAGACTAGTCTAGATCTAGGTTTATTTATTTTTGGTAAATAAATTGTAACCGGATCGAAAACGAGGAGGAAGACGAAGAATTAAAGGACGAAAATCCAAAACCGGGCGTGGCGGGCGTGTCGTCCTGCGCAAACGTGCCAAGGGAGGCACACGTCTGTAACGCGACGCTGCCGCAGACGACGAAGCGCCGGGCGAGGCCGAGCCGAAAGGCGAGCGAGGATCTAACCTTTACGCCCGCCCGGCGGGGGCGGACTAAAGGACGGAGGCGGGAGGCATGCATGGCGCTGTGAAATGCATGCTGTGAGCCAAGCATCATGGGGCGGTATGGTGGCCGGCGAGCACGCGGATGTCTTGTGATTCTTGTGGCGTCGCCGCCGAGATGCCGAGCCTGCTTAGGAGCTGCCGAGGCGCTGGCGCGTGGCTGCTTGGCCTTGCCGAATGGCTGGCTGGCCGGCGGATCTGGATCCCTCCGTGCAAGCGAGCGTCAGGCGTGGGATTTCGAGACGGAGTATTTTTTTTCGACGACGAGTGGGAGAAATTCAAGATTTGTTTTTCTTCAAGATCAAGCCAAGAAAAATCAAACCATGACAATTGGATAATTTGTGCCCAATATGTTTATTTTTCTGTTTTGCTTGATTTATATTGTGCTATCTTATGCTTTATTTAATTTGTTTAAATGTGTTTGCATGAGAATTGCCCAATGAAAAATCTCAACTTCAAAATTACTAAGTATGTTTAAATAATTAATTGACAATTTTATTCCGGATAATAAAATTGAATTAATTTTGACCTCCATGATTTATTTATTTGTGAATTCTTTTGGAGAAATTCCCCCCACGGGACGGTCAAAAGATAGCTTTCACATGAATGAATTCCAAACGGATGATTGTGGATTATTACTAGTGGCGACGATGACCCTCCCCACGAGGCTCGATCAAAGCGAAATAGTAGTCCTGTATTTAATCATGGTTATTACTTAGGTATAAAATTGATATGCATATACTTCCCCGAAGTCCCTGTCCATTTTATATTGGTCAAGTGGGAGCCAACTATTAATCTGGGTATTAAAGGTTTGTAACTGTTCTTGTTTGTAACCTGCTTGAATGTGTTTAAATAATGACCCACCCCACGTGGCTTATTTAAACTGTTTTGAGATGTTGGCTGATGCATGTTCATATTTTTTTGAGATTTTAATATGATGCATGTGATCGAACCTTGTGATATATTTGTGCTTATGCATATTGTTATTTATTTCAGTTCATCATGTCGCAACCTTTTAATTCACTGTTCAATATACTTAAAGACAATTTGCTCACTGAAGAAAATTTTGTTGATTGGAATCGAAAACTCACTATTGTCCTCACTGCACAAAGCCATAACTGGGTTCTGACCACACCTAAACCGGATAAACCATCAGATGAGTCCACTAAAACGATTAAGAAAGAGTATGCTGACTGGGAGCGGTCTAACGAAATGGCAAAGTGTACCATCTTGGCTTCTATGTCAGATGTGTTGCAACACCAACACCAGAACGTTGAGACCGCTGCGGAAATCATGACTAGTCTTAAAGCGATGTTTCAACATCAGAACCGTGTGGCTCGTCAGATCACCATGAGGGACTTGCTCTCTATGAAAATGGTGGAGGGAACGCCCGTAAGGGAGCACGTTCTCCAGATGATAGCTCACCTTAATAAACTTGAGGTACTTGGCGCTGAATACGATATCGAGACCCAAATCGATTTCGTGCTCCACTCTCTGCCGAAAAGTTTTGAACAGTTCAGGCTGAACTACCAGATGAATAATCAGAAGTTCTCGATGCCTGATCTGTTGCAAGCTTTAGTCTCGGCAGAGGCGATATTGGGGCAAAAGAGCGAAGCCATGGTGGCAAACGGACCCTCTTCTTCTTCTAGGCCAAGGGGTGGTAAGAACAAGAAAAGGGGCAAAGGCCACAAGCAAGTGAACTCAAGTGTTGCCAATGGCAAAGATAAGGTGAAGAAAGGTGGTGGAGTGAACAAGCCAGCTAAGGGGAAGTGCTTCAACTGCGGTGAAAAAGGACATTGGAGGTCAGCCTGTTCCAGACCCAAAAGGAATGGAACGAAAGGTAATTCTCACGCACTAGTTGTTGAAACTTTGTTTAGCGGCGTATGCCTCCCATTTATGGGTGGTGGATACGGGATCCACTAATCATATTTGTTTCACATTACAGGGGTTCAAGCGGACCCGACAACTTAGTGGGAGTGAGGTCCTCATCACACTGGACGATGCTACGAGAGTGGCAGCTGAAGCAGTGGGAGAAGTGCACCTGTCTTTTGAAGACATAGTTTTTTAATTTTAAGAGATGTTCTTTACGTTCCGGAATTTTAGAAAGAATTTGTTTTCAGTTTCTAAACTTTTTATGATGGATATTCGGTTACTTTTTAATAAAAGTTGTTACCATTTTTCTTTTTGATAAATTTCTCTGTCATGGAACGTTGTCGAATAATCTCTATACAATTAACTGTGCACACCACACACGAAATGCATCCTATAACACATCAACTGTTTTCGAGAAAAGAAAACGTTCATCAGACGTAAACGAGACACTTCTTTGGCATCTAAGATTGGGTCATATAAATCCAAAGAGGATCCAAAGGTTGATCAGAGACGGTTCACTGGAGCTTCTCCAAGTTGAATCGATTCCAACCTGCGAATCATGTTTGGAGGGTAATATGACCAAGAGGGCATTTGGAGCCAAGGGGAATAAGGCCAAAGAAGTGTTAGAAATTGTTCACACAGATGTATGTTGTCAAATGTCAACCAAAGCAAGAGGAGGTTATGAGTAATTTTATTGATGATTACTCAAGGTACAGTTACATTTTCCTTATGAAACATAAATCTGAGACCTTTGAGAAATTCAAAGAATTTAAGGCTCAAACAGAGAATCATAGGGAAAAACGTATCAAGTCTCTGTGATCTGATCGTGGAGGCGAATACCTCAGCGATGAGTTTTTGAACTACTTATCTGATGAAGGGATTGCATCCCAGCTCACTGCACCTGGAACCCCTCAACAAAACGGGGTTGCAGAGCGAAGAAACATAACTCTTTTGGAAATGGTAAGATCTATGATGAGTTATGCGGATCTTCCCAAGTCGTTCTGGGGTCATGCCTTGGAAACAACGGCTTACATTCTGAACTTGGTGCCATCCAAATCGGTTCCCAAAACTCCCAAAGAATTGTGGACCGGGCGCAAGCCTAGTATGAGACACATGAGAATTTGGGGGTGTCCAGCCTACGTGTTGGACAAGGAAGCCGGTAAATTGGATCCTCGATCAGAATTAAGGCTGTTTGTAGGATACCCCGAGGGAACAAAAGGGTGTATGTTCTATGGTCCCGAAGATCAAAAGGTGGTCATCAGCACCCACTTTAGATTTTTGGAAGAAGACTATATGAACCAAAGAAAACCCAGAATTGAGATTACCTTAAATGAGCTTAGAGGGCAAACCTTAGTGCCAACTGTAATAGACGATATACCAAACGATACGCTTTCACAACCGGAGCCTCGTCGTAGTGGGAGGGTTGTTAGACAGCCCGAGAGATTCATGGGAATAGAAGAGTCCTCGGACTTGATTCCCGGACAAGACGAATCAGACCCATAGACATATGACGAGGCACTCCAAGATAAGGATGCAGATTCTTGGCAAACAGCAATGAAAGCCGAAATGGGTTCTATGTTTCATAATAGAGTGTGGGAGCTAGTCGAACCACTTAATGAGGTCAAACCCATTGGATGCAAGTGGGTATATAAGAGGAGAAGAGGACCGGACGGGAAGGTTGAAACCTTTAAAGCAAGACTAGTGGCAAAAGGTTATACTCAGAAAGAAGGGATCGATTATGAGGAAACTTTTTCACCCATAGCCATGCTTAAGTCCATCCGTATTCTCTTATCGATTGCTGCGCATTTCGACTTTGAAATCTGGAAAATGGATGTCAAGACAGCTTTCCTTAACGGAAGTCTTGATGAAGAGATCTATATGCAACAACCCCAAGGCTTCATTGAAACAGGCCAAGAACACCTAGTTTGTAAAGCTCAAGAAGTCCATTTACAGACTCAAACAGGCATCCAGAGCTTGGAACCAATGTTTTGATCATGTTATAAAGTCTTATGGGTTCGATCAAAACGAGTTTGAAAGTTGTGTGTATAAAAAGCGTGTCGGAACTGCATTGGTATTCTTAGTACTATAAGTAGATGACATTCTGATCATCGAGAACGATGTCAAGGGGTTATCAGACGTAAGGGTATGGCTTTCAAAACAGTTTGATATGAAATACTTAGGGGAAGCCAGGCACATCCTTGGGATCAAGATCACTCGAGATCGCAAGAAAAGGATGATCGAGTTATCGCAAGCTTCATACATAGACACTGTCTTGAAACGCTTCAGCATGCAAGATTCCAAGAAAGGCTTTGTACCTTTCAGCCATGGAATCCATCTATCCAAGAAAATGTCCCCTAAGACTTATGTATGCAATGCTGTGTACGAGACCGGATATCTGCTTTGCCGTAGGCATGGTAGCAAGATATCAAAGTAACCCAGGGAAAGAGCATTGGACGACAGTTAAAAACATTCTGAAGTATCTGAAAAGAACTCGGGATAGAATGTTGATTTATCAGTCAGATACTCCAATCCCCATCGGCTACACGGACTCGGATTTCCAATCAGACTTAGATTCAAGAAACTATCTGCCTCAGTTAGTGTATTTCCATTTGGGAAGTGTAACCATCAAATGGACGAGTGTGGAGCAGAAATGCATCACTGACTCAACCATGGAAGTCGGGTAAGTAGCTGCTTCTGAAGCAGTGAAAGAACCGTTTTGGCTCTAGACCTTCTTAGTGGCAATATTTGTCTAGCAATATTTGCTAGGGGCAGTTGCAAATTCAAGGGAACCAAGAGTCCACGAGTCAAACAAGCACACTAAAGGAAAGACATCTTATACGAGAAATCGTTAAGAGAGGAGAACCTAGCAGATCCATTCACAAAGAGTCTGCCTCTGAATACATTCGAGAGACATGTGGAAGGAATGGGTGTCAAGACCGTTGCCAATCTGCTTTGAGTATAAGTAGGAGAAATTATTAGGTTCGTGTAGGTGACATTAGATGTCACGGACTACACGAAACATGTTGTAGTATACTTAAAAGCAGACTTTGAGTATACGTTGGAGATTGTTGGGATTATATTGGAAAGTATGCTTTTTACTTTGTATAATCGAAATTGAATTTTCAGACTTATTTACTGAAATAAATTGTTAATCACTGATGCTTTAAATATTATTGAATGTTACATATATTTACTGCATAACTGTTCAATAAGTCGTACGTGTTACATTGTAGTTAATTTAGTGATACCAGATCACAGAAGATTAAATTAACAGTCCCTTGTAACTAAAAGTACGCTATTCACGACCTAGATGGAAATGAACAACCCATCGTGAAAGGTTGAAGTGTAAGTCTCAGATTGGCTTGTCTTGACCAAGAGATTACACTAGTGCATGACTGATGCACTGAATAGGACCTACAGGAGGATAAATTCTTCAGAACTGAACAAGGAAGAATTAGACATCAGTGGTTCGTTGTTTCTTAATCTTCGTCCCTTAAATAGGATCATGTGGGATTGGTAACTATTGCTTTGACTTATCATGGGTAGCAAATCAATGAGATTCAATACTTTTTATCTTGGGCAATATTATTAGTCACATGTGATTGCTACGATTTAATACGAAGAATCGTGTGCAAGTACGCTTGTTTGATTTGCCCCCTTGGGAGGTTCATAAGTTTTATCATACCAAATCTTGCAAGTGGAATTAGTTTCCGGTATGGATAATAATGTTTAACTGTTCCTTGACCAAGGACAAAAGATATTAATTAATGGAAAGCTATTTCAGTGGCTTGATTTAATTAATGGGCTAGATAATCTTAAACACGGGAAATAATAACCGGGAGCCATATTGACTATAATATGGGTTAAGATGGATAGTGCAATATTTGTTATGTAGTGGGATTAATTAATATTTATGGGCTTGAATTATACTGTGGCTCAATATTAGATATTCAAGGTCCATTAGAAGGTCCAATCTTAATTCTCTTAAAGGCCCCCTGAGTAGCCCAACATATAGTCCATTAACTGAAAAAGGTGATTAAAATAAAATAAATATTGTTTCTTATTTTTCCTCTAAATTTTCGAAAATTATGAATAAGTTGGGAGAAAGATTTTCTTTGAATTTTGTTATGGAATGAAGATATGTATTCTTGGAATACAAGATTATCTCATTAAAATCAAGAAATCTCCCACTTGGTTATTTCGTAAGAGAATTTCGAAATATTTGAAATATAGTGGGCAAGAAAGATTTTCTTGATTTTCTTGAAAAGATATTATGGAAGATATGTATTTCTTGAAATACAAGAATATCTCATAAATTCAAGAAGATCCAAATCTTGGAATCTTGCTCATTATTTTCGAAAAATCCATAATTTGAGGAGGTGAGATTTTTGTGGAATATTTTAATTATGGGAAAAGGAATATAGGAGATATATTCAAGATTTCTTGGTGATCAAGAAAAGTCTTTTCCCACATTGATTTTTCATCAGAAATTTCGACCACCTCTCTCCTATAAATAGGGGATGATTCTTTCATTCCCAAGTACAATTCCATGTGCTGGAAAAATTAGTAAATCCACAAAGGTGGTGCAACATAATTTATTTTTCCTTTTGTTAATTGTTCACAAGTGTCCTACCACCGGATAGTCGAACAAGGACTAAGGGAATACTTGAGAAGTTCTTTTGGTTAGTCTAATCAGCCAGATCACTGCCGTCCCAAGAGGTACGTTCACGTAAACTCGTAGAATTCCGCATGCGTAGGTTTTACGTGAATTATTATACGCATGATATGCTGTTTAATTATTATTTGAATTAATATATGATTAATTCATGCTAGTAATAATTATAAGAATTAAATTTGTATTTAAATATTCATCCCGAATAGATCTGTGCGAATCATTCCCCAACAGTATGTTTCACGTAACGGGGTCCCAGTTGACCCGACAACTTAGTGGGAGTGAGATCCTCATCACATGGGCAATGTTACGACTATTGCAATGCTACGAAGGTAGCGGGTATTGCAATTCCACGAATGTAGCATTACTCCAATGCTATGTATGTTGGGGAATAAATTGCACAGATCTATTCGGGGTGAATATTTAATACAAATTTAATTCTTATAATTATTACTAGCATGAATTAATCCTATATTAATTCAAATAATAATTCAACAACATATCATGCATATAATTAATTCACGTAAATCCTACGCATGCGGAATTCTACGAGTTTACGTGAACGTACCTCTTGGGACGGCAGTGATCTGGCTGATTAGACTAACCAAAAGAACTTCTCAAGTATTCCCTTAGTCCTTGTTCGACTATCCGGTGGTAGGACACTTGTGAACAATTAACAAAAGGAAAAATAAATTATGTTGCACCACCTTTGTGGATTTACTAATTTTTCCAGCACATGGAATTGTACTTGGGAATGAAAGAATCATCCCCTATTTATAGGAGAGAGGTGGTCGAAATTTCTGATGAAAAATCAATGTGGGAAAAGACTTTTCTTGATCACCAAGAAATCTTGAATATATCTCCTATATTCCTTTTCCCATAATTAAAATATTCCACAAAAATCTCACCTCCTCAAATTATGGATTTTTCGAAAATAATGAGCAAGATTCCAAGATTTGGATCTTCTTGAATTTATGAGATATTCTTGTATTTCAAGAAATACATATCTTCCATAATATCTTTTCAAGAAAATCAAGAAAATATTTCTTGCCCTTAATTTATCAAAATTTTCGAAATTCTCTTATAGATAACCAAGTGGGAGATTTCTTGAATTTAATGAGATAATCTTGTATTCCAAGAATACATATCTTCATTCCATAACAAAATTCAAAGAAAATATTTCTCCCCTTTTATCCATAAATTTCGAATAAATGAGGAAAAATAAGCAACAATATTTATTTTATTTTAAACACCTTTTTTCGCTTATTGGACTATATGTTGGGCTACTTAGGGGGCCTTTTAGAGAATTAAGATTGACCTTCCAATGGATCTTGAATTATCAATATTGAGCCACAATATTATTCAAACCCATAAATATTAATTAATCCCACTACATAATTAATATCAGACTATCCATCTTAATCCATATTATACCAATATGGCTCCCTGCTATTATTTCCCTCGTGTTTAAGATTATCTAGCCCATTAATTAATTCAAGCCATCAAATAGCTTTCCATTAATTAATATCTTTTGTCCTTGGTCAAGGAACGGTTCAACATTATTATCAATACCTAAACTAATTCCATTTGCAAGATTTTGTATGATAAAGCTTATGAACCTCCCAAGGGGCAAATCGAACAAAGTTTATTTCATTAATTCGATTCTCCGTATAAATCTTAGCAATCACATGTGACCAATAATATTGCCCAAGATAAAAAGTATTGAATCTCGCTGATTCTCTACCCATGATAAGTCAAAGAATAGTTACCAACCACACGGATCCTATTTAAATAAACGAAGATTAAGAAATAACGAACCACCGAGGTCTAATTCTTCCTTGTTCACTCAAGAATTTGTCCTCCTCAGAGGTCCTATTCAAAGGCATCACTATGCACTAGTGTAATCTCTTGGTCAAGACAAGCCAATTCGAGCCTTACACTTCAAGCTTTCACGATGGATTGTTCATTTCCATCTAGGTCGTGAATGTCGACTTTTAGTTACAAGGATCCGTTAATTTAATCTTCGTGATCCGCATCACTAAATTAACTACAATGTAACACGACGATTTATTGAACAGCTTATGCAAGAAATATATGTAACATTCGATAATATTTAAAGATCGCTGATAAACAATTTATTTCAAAATAAGTCCGAAATTCAGCTTTTGATTATACAAAGTAAAAAGCATACTTTCCAAAGATAATCCCAACAATCTCCCACTTAGACTCAAAGTCCGCTTTTAAGTATACTACAACATGTCTCGTGTAGTTCTAATTGTGACATCAAATGTCACCTACACACTAACCTAATAATTTCTCCCACTTATACTCAAAGCAGATTACAACGGTCTTGACACCCATTCCTTCCACATGTCTCTCGAATGATTCAGAGGCGCACTTTGTGAATGGATCCGCCAGTTGTCTTCAGACGCTTATCTTTGCCACATCTATATCTCCTCTCTTAATGATGTCTCGTATAAGATGTTATTTTCTTTCAATGTGTTTTGTCGGGTTTTAGGGGCTCTTGGTTCCCTTTGAACTCGCAATCGCTCCCAAGATCTTCATAATAAATGTTGATTCTCGGGCCGGGCAAATTCAAACCATATTCAAGTCCACTAGGAAGTTCTTGGGCCAAACCGCTTTTTTCACGCCGCAGCAAGATATATTCGCCCATGGTAGAATCGAACGCATTTTGACGCTTCCATGTCACGGCTTTTCCCCCATGCAAAACACACTACCGAGGTAGATTTTCCGATCCTATGTCCGATTGGAACCGAGTCCGCGTGGTCGATGGGGATTTGACTATCCGACCGATAAATCAACATTCTATCCCGAGTTCTTTTCGATACTTTCAGAAAGTTTTTAACTACCGTCCCAATGTTCTTTCCTGTGGTTACTTTGATATCTTGCCACCATGCCAACCAAAGCGTATATCCTGGCTCGCATCAAAGATTGCATACATAAGGCTTCCGGCACAAATTAAGCATAAGAATGCCTCTCATGTCATCTATCTTTTTTTGCGCCTTAGGGGACATTTTTTGGATTGATGGATTCCATGTCCGAAAGGTACGGCCTTTCTTGGAATCTTGCATGCTTTCAATCGCTTTCAAGACAAAGGTCTATGTATGAAGCGTCGATGAGCCTATCATCCTTTTCTTGCGATCTCGAGTGATCTTGATCCCAAGGATGTGCGCGGCTTCCCTAAGTCCTTCATATCAAACCGTTTTGAAAGTCATGCCCTTACGCCGATAACACCTTCACATCGTTCCCGGCGATCGAAATGTCGTCTACGTATAGTACTAAGAATACCAATGCAGTTCCGACATGCATTTTGAACACACAACTTTCGAACTCGTTTTGATCGAACCCATAAGACTTTATAACATGATCAAAACCTTGGTTCCAAGATCTGGATGCCTGTTTGAGTCCGTAAATGGACTTCATGAGCTTACAAACTAGGTGTTCTTGGCCTTTTTCAATGAAGCCTTGGGGTTGTTGTATATAGATCTCTTCATCAAGACTTCCATTAAGGAAAGCCGCCTTGACATCCATTTGCCGATTTCAAAGTCAAGATCTTGCTAAGAATCGATAAGAGAATTCGGATGGACTTAAGCATGGCTACGGGCAAAAAAGTTTCCTCATAATCGATCCCTTCTTTCTGAGTATAACCTTTCACCACTAGTCTTACTTTGAAGGTTTCCACCTTCCCATCCGGTCCTCTTTTTCTCTTATACACCCACTTGCAACCAATGGGTTTGACCCCATTAAGTGGTTCGACTAGCTCCCACACTTTGTTATGAAACATAGAACCCATTTCGCCTTTCATTGCTTTTTTGCCAAGAATCTGATCCTTGTCTTGATTGCCTCATCATATGTCCATGGGTCTGATTCGTCTTGTCCGGAATCAAGTCCGAGGACTCTCCTATTCCCATGAATCTCTCGGATGTTTAACAACCCTCCCACTTCTGACGAGGTTCCGGTTGTGTAAGTGTGTCGCTTTGGTATATCATCTTGTACATTGGCATTGAGGTTTGCCCCTTAGCTCATTTAAGGTAATCTCACTTCGGGTCTTCTTTTCGTTAATATAGTCTTCTTCCAAAAATCTAAAGGGGTGCTTATGACCACCTTTTTGATCTTAGGGACCATAGAACATACACCCTTTTGTTCCCTCGGGTATCCTACAAACAACCTTAATTCTCGATCGAGGATCCAATTTTCCGGCTTCCTTGTCCAACACGTAGGGCGGACACCCCCAAATTCTCATGTGTCTCATACTAAGCTTGCGCCCGGGTCCACAATTCTTTTGGGAGTTTTAGAACCGATTTGGATGGCACCAAGTTCGTAATGTAAGCCATTGCTTCCAAGGCATGACCCCGTAATCCACTTGGGAAGATCCGCATAACTCATCATAGATCTAACCATTTCCAAAAGAGTTCGCTTTTCGCCTCGCAACCCCGCTTTTGTTGAGGGGTTCCGTGCATGGAGCCGATGCAATCCTTCATCGATAAGTAGTTCAAAAACCGATCACGAGGTATTCGCCCATGATCGGATCGAGAGACTTGATACGTTTTTCCCTTTGATTCTCTCGCTGAGCCTTAAATTCTTTGAATTTCAAAGGTCTCGATTTATGCTTCATAAGGAAAATATAACCGTATTCTTGAGTAATCATCAATAAAAGTGACAAAATACTCATAACCTCCTCTTGCTTTGTTGACATTGACCACATACATCCGGTGAACGATCTCTAACACTTTTTGGCTCTATTCCCTGGCTCCAAATGCCCTCTTGGTCATTTTACCTCCAAACATGATTCGCAGGTTCAATTGGTTCAACTTGGAGAAGCTCCAAAGAACCGCCTTTCACCAACCTTTGATCCTCTTTGATTTATATGACCTAATCTTAGATGCCAAAGAAGTGTCTCTGCTCACGCCCCGATGAACGCTTTTTTTCTCGTAAATAGTTGATGTGTTATAGGATGCATTTCGTGAGTGGTGTGCACAGCTAATTGTATAGAGATTATTCGACAACGCTCCATGACGTATAAATTTATCAAAAAGAGAAATGGTAACAACTTTATTAAAAGTAACCGAATATCCATCATGAAAAAGTTTAGAAACCGAAATTAAATTCTTTCTAAAATTCAAACGAAAGAACATCTCATAAAATTAAAACTATGTCTTCAAAAGACAGGTGCACTCCCCGCTTCTTGGTGCCACTCTCGTAGCATCACCCAAAGGATGAGGATGTTGGGGAATAATTTGCACGATCTATTCGGGTGAATATTTAAATACAAATTTAATTTTATAATTATTACTAGCATGAATTAATCCTATATTAATTCAAATAATAATTCAACAACATATAATGCATATAATTAATTCACGAAATCCCACGATGAAAAAATCTACGAAGTTTACGTGAACGCATTACCTCTTGGGGACGGCAAGAAGGATCCGGATGCCTAGACTAACCGAAAGAACTTCCCAAGTATTCCCTTAGTCCTGTTCGACTATCCGTTGGTAGAACACTTGTGAACAATTAACAAAAAGGAAAATAAATTATGTTGCACCACCTTTGTGGATTTACTAATTTTTCCAAAGACATGGAATTGTACTCGAATGAAAGAATCATCCCCATTTATAGAGCTCAAGTGGTCGAAAATTGTGGCAAGATAATGTGGGAAAATCTTTTCTTGATCTCCAAGAAATCTTGAATATATCTCCTATATTCTTTTTCCCATAATTATAATATTTCACAAAAATCCCACTTACTTTTTTTTGTTATGGGATATTTTTAAAAATAATGGGCAAGATTCCAAGATTTGGAGCTTCTTGAATTTATGAGATATTCTTGTATTTCAAAAAATACATATCTTCCATAATATCTTTTCAAGAAAATCAAGAAAATCTTTCTTGCCCTTTATCTTTCAAAAATTTCGAAATTTTCCTTATAAATAACCAAGTGAGAGATTTCTTGAATTTGATGAGATAATCTTGTATTCCAAGAATACATATCTTCATTCCATAACAAAATTCAAAGAAAATCTTTCTCCCCTTTTATCTATAAATTTCGAAAATAATTAGGAAAAATAAGAAACAATATTTATTTTATTTTAAACACCTTTTTCAGTTATGGGACTATATGTTGGGCTACTCAGGGGGCCTTTAGGAGAATTAAGATTGGACCTTCCAATGGATCTTGAATTATCAATATTGAGCCACAATATTATTCAAGCCCATAAATATTAATTAATCCCACTACATAATTAATATTGAACTATCCATCTTAACCCATATTACAGTCAATATGGCTCCCGGTTATTATTTCCCGTGTTTAAGATTATCTAGCCCATTAATTAGTTACAAGCCACTGAAATAGCTTTCCGTTAATTAATATCTTTTGTCCTTGGTCAAGGAACGGTTCAACATTATTATCCATACCGAAAACTAATTCCACTTGCAAGATTTGGTATGATAAAGCTTATGAACCTCCCAAGGGGGCAAATCAAACAAGCGTACTTGCACACGATTCTCCGTATTAAATCTTAGCAATCACATGTGACCAATAATATTGCCCAAGATAAAAAGTATTGAATCTCGTTGATTCTCTACCCATGATAAGTCAAAGCAATAGTTACCAATCACACGTGATCCTATTTAATTAACGAAGATTAAGAAATAACGAACCACTGAGGTCTAATTCTTCCTTGTTCAGTTCAAGAATTTGTCCTCCTGTGGGGTCCTATTCTCATGCATCACCATGCACTAGTGTAATCTCTTGGTCAAGACAAGCCAATCCGAGCCTTACACTTCAACCTTTCACGATGGGTTGTTCATTTCCATCTAGGTCGTGAATGGCGTACTTTTAGTTATAAGGAACTGTTAATTTAATCTTTTGTGATCTGGTATCACTAAATTAACTACAATGTAACACGATTTATTTATTGAACAGTTATATAAAGAAATATATGTAACATTCGATAATATTTAAAAGCATCGGTGATAAACAATTTATTTCAAGAAATAAGTCCGAAATTCAGGTTTTGATTATACAAAGTAAAAGCATACTTTCCAAAGATAATCCCAACAATCTCCCACTTATACTCAAAGTCTGCTTTTAAGTATACAACAACATGTCTCGTAGTTCCTAATTAGTTACATCAAATGTCACCTACACGAACCCTAATAATTTCTCCCACTTATACTCAAAGCAGATTGGCAACGGTCTTGACACCCATTCCTTCCACATGTCTCTCGAATGTATTTAGAGGCAGACCCTTTGTGAATGGATCTGCTAGGTTGTCTTCAGACGCTTTCTTTGCCACATCTATATCTCTTCTCTTAACGATGTCTCGTATAAGATGGTATTTCCTTTCAATGTGTTTCTTTGCGGCTTTGTGGGCTCTTGGTTCCTTGAATTTGCAATCGCTTCCTAAGATTGTCATAATAAACAAAGATTCTCAGGCAAATTGAACCACATTCAAGTCCACTAGGAAGTTCTTGAGCCAAACCGCTTTTTTCATTTGCCTCGCAAGCGCCTACATATTCGCTTCCATGGTAGAATCTGCGACGATTTACGCTGACGCTTCTCCATGTCACGGCTCCTCCCCCCATGCAAAACACACTATCGGAGGTAGATTTTCTGGAGTCTATGTCTGATTGGAAATTTGAGTCTATGTAACCAATGGGGATTGGACTATCTGACTGATAAATCAACATTCTATCCCGAGTTCTTTTCAGATACTTCAAAATGTTCTTAATCGCCATTCAATGCTCTTTTTTTCCCGGGTTACTTTGATATCTTGCCACCATGCCAATCGCAAAAGCGTATATCCAGTCTCGTACATAAGATTGCATACATAAGGCTTCCGACGGTACCGAAGCATAAGGAATACCTCTCATGTCATCTATCTCTTTTTTTCGCCTTAGGGACATTTTCTTGATAGATGGATTCCATGTCCGAAAGGTACGAAGCCTTTCTTGAATCTTGCATCTTTGAATCATTTCAAGACAAAGTCTATGTATGAAGCTTGCGATAAGCCTATCATCCTTTTCTTGCGATCTCGAAAGTGATCCCGATCCCAAGGATGTGTCGGCTTCCCTAAGTCCTTCATGTCAAACTATTTTGAAAGCCATGCCCTTACGCCCGATAACACCTTCACATCATTCCCGATGATCGAAATGTCGCTCTCACGATAGTACTAAGAATACCAATGCAGCCTCCGACACGCTTTTTATACACACAACTTTCAAATCATTTTGATCGAACCCATAAGACTTTATAACATGATCAAAACATTGGTTCCAAGCTCTGGATGCCTGTTTGAGTCCGTAAATGGACTTCATGAGCTTACAAACTAGGTGTTCTTGGCCTTTTTCAATGAAGCCTTGGGGTTGTTGCATATAGATCTCTTCATCAAGACTTCCGTTAAGGAAAGCTGTCTTGACATCCATTTGCTAGATTTCAAATGGGTTTGACCCCATTAAGTGGTTCGACTAGCTCCCACACTTTGTCATGAAACATAGAACCCATTTCGGCTTTCATTGCTGTTTGCCAAGAATCTGCATCTTTTCTTGGATTGCCTCGTCATATGTCCACGGGTCTGATTCGTCTTGTCCGGGAATCAAGTCCGAGGACCACTATAGGAAATCCCACATTCGGTGATAATTTTTTTTGTGACGACACAAAATTTGTCACAATATGATACCTAAAGGTGACAAATTTAATTTTAAAATCACTACAAAAGTGAGAATTCGTGACAATTTTTGTTTTGTCACCACTAATGTTTTTTTTTCACTACTAATTCACAATTTTCATGACAAAAACAAGAATTTCGTCACAATAAGCTTTGGTGACGATATTCATAATATTTAGTGACGTTATTCAACGTCATGAAAAATAGTATTTTTGTGACAATTATATGTTTTGTCACTAATTATTCAAAAGAATGGGCGACACACTTAATTCGTCACAATTTTATTTGGTGACGATCGTCATTATAATTAGTAGCGATCATAGTAAATAACTATAAAATTAAAATTTCATGAAAATTTTATGTTTTGTCGCTAATTGTTCATAGTAATTAGTGACATATTTTTTTCGTCACAAATATTAATATATAGTGACGATTAATAATCATTTTTTAATGACGATTTATTTCAATCACAATATTATTTCATGATTTAACTTCGTTTTAATTAGTGACGATCAATATTGGTCATATAATATAAAATTTCATGACAATTTTAAGTTTAAATAAGCTATTTGTTCATAGTAACTAGTGACATATTCTTTCGTCACCAATATTAATATATAGTGACGATCAATAATCATTTTTTAATGACGCACTTATTTCGTCACAATATTATTCGACGACGAACTTCATTTTAATTAGTGACGATCAATATTGGTCATATAATATAAAATTTTCATGATAATATTATGTTTCGTCGATAATTGTTCATAGTAACTAGTGACATAGTATTTCGTCACTAATTTTTATATATGACGACAATTAATAAATTTTTTCATATAAAATATAAATTATATTGTGACATAGTATTTCGTCACTAATTTTTATATATGACGAAAATAAATTTATCAAAATATAATTTTTTTTATATAAAATATAAATTATATTGAATAAAATTGAAAAATAAATTATTTCATCCATCATGGTTTGAACACAAGATGCTTTTACCTAAAGAGGATAACTACACCACTGGAACAAATGTCAATTTGTATTTAATTATTTGTATAAAAGTATTGATTAGGTTTCGAACACAAGACCCCAAAATAAAAAAAATATATAAAAAATCAGCTGCACCCATTAAGATTCGAACACCAGACCTCCAACCTGAATAAAGATAATCTCACCACTAGACCAAAGGGACACATTGACTTCAGTTATTTATATAAATGTATTTTAGCAAAAGTTCACCTTAATCAAATTATTAAGATCCTAGTTTGGTAAATTAGGTCACGAGTTCATCACCCCAGTTCATGAATCCTAATTCGTACCAGAAAATACCGATCTCCCGCGAAGATTAGAGCAACGAAGTTAAAATCACCCCAGGTTCATGAATCCTAATTGCACCACAAAATATCGATCTCCCGAAGATTAGAGCAACAACTTCATCACAAAATTGCATAAATTCGCAATTACATGATGGATTCACTCCACTTCCATTCCCTCCCTCGACACGCCCTTTTCACAATTGCAACAGATTTAATTTCTGCCCAACTCGTCCCTTTGTGAATTGGACGTTCCTGATGTTTTGATTGGTGGGCTTCCAGAAATCGTGCAAGCATCAATAGGTATGTCTCTCATCGTTTAAATTCTGAAACTTAACGTTTAGAGAAAAAGCCACCAGAGAATGTACAAAAAAAAATATTATGTGGGTCAGTTTTTCAAGATTTTCTCCAAGTTCGTAAAATGGGCACCTTTAATTTCTTATATTTTGGTGAAAGGGTAGTGTTTGGATTGGAATGTGTTTTTTATGCCTATTTTGATGAGGAATGAAGTTTAATTTAACCTGAATTTTGTGTTAGAATTGATTAGTTTTTGGGATTAATTTCTTGATCTTCAGTGGTAATTAATTTGCAATGTAATCTACTTTATTTAATCTAATGTGAATATGTTTTGTTTATGTTATCTTGATTTTAATATATGGTCTAATTTTCGATGGTCTTTTTTGCATTCGGTGCACATTTTATTCAAGTGTATTTTATCAGAGAACTTTTAAGTGTGCTCTAAGTTATTCAATGTCCTCAATAAGGTGCCAAGTAGTATTCTCCTCTAGGCGGGGCATGAAAGAATCGCAGCAGAACTTCTTTGATATTCCTCTCGATATTGAGTTTAGAATAGGTTTTTTGAAGCCCTCTAATAAAATTTCAAACTTTCAAAGAGCGTAATATGTTTCAAAGAGAACAAAAAGAAAAAATAAACATTGAGAGTTAGACGTTATGCCAATCACAAATGATAGATGAATCAAACCATAGAGTATTGTTGAGAGTCAATAAAAGTATTATTCTGCCCCCTCTTGATAAATGGAAATGTCACTTTAATTACTAGTTTAACACGGGGTCGGGGGTGATTTAGTTGCGATTAGTGACCGCCTTTTGTTGCTCGCCTGTTTGAATTTTGAATCGAGAGTAATGTGTAAGATGAGTCTCGAAATTCTTAATCGCAATAACTAAACTTCGCCTCATTTTTCGGGCAACAATTTTAGCTCTTCCATTGTTGAAAAACTGGCACAAATCTAATAGCCCCAAAACCCCAGTCTGATTGCTGAGATGGCAAAAGGACTAGTTCAAAAATATATGGTTCGTAGAATCATTTTTGATCTGTATATACTGCATCAACATCGTCTAGCTCAAGCAGTTTCGACATTATCTGTTTGTTCAAGTCCATAACTTCATCATTGACCTCAACGAGTCTTAGGGGAACAAGATCGAAACCACCATCAGTTTTAAATGTAATTCCTTTCTCACGTAGTTTCGATAATATGGCAGTGTAGTTGTCCATCGAACTTACAATTTTGTATTAACTTTCGGAATCTTCTTCAGAATCATCTTCATCGATAGAGGGTTCAATTACATCCTCAGCACCAGCATCTAAAGCAATAGCAAGAAGCCAATCTTTGTCAACATCTACACTTTACATTCTGGCCCAGAAACGCGTTTAAACTTAAACATGATTGATCCCGAAATCCATTTTCCTACCATAGTCCTTCAGAACCAATCTAATAGCTGGCAAAGTTCTGGTCCGTTTATCTGTTAAAACCTGAATAATCATTCCTGCTCCACCAAAGCCGTAAATCTCATAAAATTTCTCAATGTAGGCTTCCTGGCCCTTCTCTGAAGCTCTCTTGATGTTGCGATCTATAATATCCTTGGGTATATCCATTTCTTTCGCTTTCTCAAGTAAAGCAACCAAAGTTGTATTAGATACTGGATTATGACCACCTTTCTTGATCGCAGACACAACTTCCTTTCCAAATCTTGAACACATCTTCATCTTCTTAGCATTCTGGGCAGTCTTTCTTCCAGCAATTTTACAGGATCGCCTACCCATACACAGCGGCTGCAAAGTTGAGATCTTCTGATCGTTGTTTCCATACTTATGTCCAAATAACAAAGTCAATGCGCCAGAAGACGAATTCCAAGAAAATGATGACAACAAAAGACTTTGGCAAGAGGTTGAGTTGAGGGGTTTAAGAGAAACCCAATTCGGTAATCTGACGAGTAACGAACCTAAACCACTAAGTCTTGCTGAAGAGTACATCTTTTCATTTATTTTACATGAAATGAATTATCTTTCCTTATCTTTCAAATCCTCAAATTCATGAACAAAGGGAGAATTGAGTTTAGAATAGGTCCAACTATTAATTTAATTAATGAATTTTTTGTGGCATAGATTGTCATTAGTGGTTATTAGGAATAGCTTGTAGGCATGGTAATTCAGAGTTGGTCAGAGGTTAAAGCACAGAGGTTATTCGGTTGCTCAGTTTATATTTATAAGTAAGAGATCAAGGAACATTTCAGTTGGAAGTCTGATAAAACTTGGATGGTTATTTTTATATTCTTTTATTGGTCACTTAAATATAATTTCCATCATGTAAGCTTGTGTTCTGCATGTATTATTGAGAATTATCTAATTTCACTAGATATGATTTGTAAACTTGTAAAGTTATGTTGAAGGATCTTTATTTGCATTAGTTCTCTTGCTGCTTGAACTAGTTTTTTGTGTTACCAAAAGTTATAGTATCACTTTTTGACTTCTTTTTTTGTCTATTCGACTCTAACTAGAGAGTGCAGATATTATGACACAAGCTGACTTAGTTAAGGAATTGTAGGGTTAACATTGTTTGTGAATTTTGGCAAGATGGTTTTAAAGAAGATGGCGAGTTTCATGATAAGAAAGTCTATATCTGTGGCTGTACAGAGCGTAAGTAGCCCATAATACATGGATTTTATTTGGTTAAAAAACTTAGGGCCTACTTGGTATGATTTTGGAATGGGAATTGGTGATTGCATTGTTACTACTTAGTTAAAAAATTGTCAAACAATTTTAATAAGAATGATTTCAACCCAACAATAATAAGGTGTATCATGACCGTCTTTAGTTAATTTTCTCAATAGATTCTTTAGAATTAGTGTTTTCATTGTTCTCTGTTTAAATTTCTTCATTTCCTCAGATTGATTGTTTATATCTCTGCAAACTCAATTGATCTTCTTCCAAGGTCAAGCAAAAGTTTCATTGATACTGCTGGTTCTTTGTAAAGCTCGTTGGGAGATGAATTTAATAAAGATATATGATTTTGATTAAGATCCCAAAACCCCGAGTATGACATGATCGTAATGATCTTGATAGTTAGTCGATTCGGTTTTAGAGTACTCGGGATGTTATCCGCAAAATGTATAGTCGCAGATATAGTTCAAGATAGGTTCAAGACTCGGAAGAACTCAAGATGTTTCTCAAGTATCCGGTTTCAGGATGAAAATCGAAATATCAAGACTCAAGATGATATCGAGTAAATCAAGACTTCAAGACGAAGACTCAAGACATCACCAAGATAAACTACAAAGATTCAAGACCCTCAAGACTCGAAAGACCTCAAGACTCGTAAGACTCAAGACACAAGATTGAAGATCGAGAATCAAGATCAAGAATATCAAGGCACAAGAATTATCAAGACTCGAAGAATGTAATGAATGCTCAAGATGAACTCAATGTTCCGAGGCATCAATGTATCTATCTAAAAGGATGCAATATCGAGAAGATCGCGATTCCTTAGAATGGTAGATATTGCCAAGACATTCAAATGCGCATAAAAGGAACTAAGTCAAGTGTTGTTAAGGTTATATCAAACTCGAGTTTGTAACCAAAAAGAGCCGAGTGGCTGAAGGTGCCTACCTTTTAACCGAGACAAAAGTCAAAAAGAAGAAGACAACATCGTACCATAATCGACAATCGACAAAGGATGGACGCTGAAAAGATGTCGATGTACAAAAGTTCCAGATCGCAAAAAAGTGAAGACCCGCTACATGAAAGGCTATTGCCTAAAACGTGTTAGGGAGTTTCAAACCCTAAATATAGCCGTTTCTCACACACCTTAAGAGGGAACTCACGAAGCTGTCTCTCCAACGGATAGTTTTCAAAGAGTGACCTTGGTGTATGCCTATAAATACTAGTGACCCTCTACATTGTAAGGTGACGGGAAATTTATACGCAAACTCAAGAGCTCAAACTTATTCTAGCAAAAAAGAAAAGCACTTTAAAAAACTTAGAATTTCCCAAGTGCTTCTACATTGAAGAGAGCTCACTTCACTAAGCCTAGCTGATAAGAAATATCCAAAGCTTAGTCGAGATATCCTAAACCCTTTGCATTGTGCTTTATTGTAAAGGATATCTCATCCCAGTTGGAAACCAACCTAGAAACCCCAAACCCTTGAGAAGGTAGTTGGAGTGTGTTTGTTGGTGAGAAGAGTTGTAAAGAGTTAGTAAACTACGTGGAGTAGTCAGAAAACTCTAGAGGAGAAGTTAGTAAGCTACAGGGGTAGTCTGAAAGCTTGTGTGTGATTGAGTAAGTAAACTACAGAGGTAGTCAGAAAACTCAGGGTCGGGTTGAGTTAGTAAACTACGTGGAGTAGTCAGAAAACTCAGGGCCGAGTTGAGTAAGTAAACTACGAGGTAGTCAGAAAACTCAGAAGTTGATAGTGAATTTCTCCGAAGAGTCGTGAGAGTGGGACGTAGGGAGCTTGAGCCTCACGAACCACTATAATTCTTTGTGTTCTTTATTGCTTTCCTTATCTGTATTTAATCATTGTATTGACTTGATTTTGAAAGCATACTTTTCACTGATATTCAGTTGGAATCAATCCACTGAAGTTGCTTAAGTGAATCACAGCCTAATCACTATTTCATAAAGGGAAGGTTTTCAAAGAAAGCTTAAAAACGAGTATAAACTAAAGGGCCAACCATTCCGCACGAATCGTAAAGCTAGAAACAGATAGTTCTTGGAATCGAACTCTCATCCGAGGATTCATGAAGTTAGTTATCCGACCCAAGTCGACCTCAAGAAGAAAAAGTTTTAAAATCAATTTGAACACGTGTATTCCCCCATACACGTAAGACTCGTTTAACCGACCAACAAGTGGTATCAAAGCGTTGGTTCAACTTGACCACTGTTGTGTTGACCAAAGTTTTATTTTCAAAAATACTTGTGGTCTCTCCGAATCGATCTTATTTGCTTTAATTTTTTTTTTCTTTTCAAAAGATCAGAAAAATGTCTTCAAAAAAACTTCCCATGTTCTCAGTAGAGAACTATGATCTATGGAGACTAAGAATGCAGTGCTCATCTCAGATTCCAAACATGAGTGTATGTGGTGAGTGGTTTCTCAAGGACCATTCAAATTTCTTGTAGTGAATCCCAGAGGAATGTAAGATGAGAGAACCGATCCTAGAAAGCAGATTTCCTAAGTCCGATGACCAACCCGACTCTGAGGAGAGAAAGTTAGTCAATCTAGACTACATTGCAAAAGACACACTATACAAAGATACAATTGATGATGGTGTGATGGGAATGATCTCTCAACATAATACTTTGCTAAAGAGATATGGGATACACTAGGCAGAATGTGCCAAGGCACAGATCATATAAAGGAAAACAAACTTTTAGTGGCAATTGGAAAGTTTGATAGTTTTGAAATGGATGATGGTGAATCAATAGACAAATTGGAAGTCGATTCACTAAAGATCATGAATGATCTAAATGCACTTGGAAAGAAATATCCACAAAGAGAAGTGGCATTGAAAATTCTTAGAGGTCTTTCTAAGAAATGGGATATTCATGCGGTGGTGATTGAAAACACCAAGAACATTAGTTCAATGCCATATCAACAAGTTCTTCTCTCGAAATTTGGCCTTATGAATTTGTAAATGATAAGAAATCCAAAAAGGTCGACAAAAGAAAGATGATTCTTCATCGAGTAAAAATGTGGCTTTAAAGGCCAAAGATAAAACCTGTAAAACTAGAGAGTCTGAGAATCCCCATGTCAAACATCAGGATGAGCTTGAGAAAAAGCTAGCACTGATGGCAAGGAGGTTTGACAGACTCAATAGTAGATTTGGAAAATACAAAAGCTATTACAGGAACCACAGGTACCAGAAGAAACCTGAGGACAGATCAACTGAGAAGAGGAAGGACCTGAAAGCCGAAGGATCTTCATCCAAAAGGAAAGACTCCAAAGAAGAAAACGATCAGGATGATGATGCCAACAGATGCTATAACTGCCAAAAGAAAGGTCACTTCCAGTATGATTGTCCAGATTTAAGTGCTAAGGAGAGAAGAGAAAGGCAAGCTAAAAAAGAGACCGTGGTTCTCAAGCAAAAAGGCCATGGTTGCGAAGAAGAACACTCTGAGGAGGAATCTAGCTCTTCAGATGAGATATTCTCAGACAGTGAAAGTGATGACATCTGTCTGATGGCCATTGAGGAGGTAAACTCTTCTTTCTCTGTTGTTGCTCCTACACCAACACAAGAGTTTTCAAATTCTCATCAGAAATGATCATTTTGACTGATGGATTCTTTTGAGAATCGATGAAGGACTATCTTTGTTTTTACAAGAACTGCTAAATGAAACTCAAGAGCAGAATAAGGAACTGAAGGCTGAAAATCTAACATGGAAAGACTCTAGCAATATTAAAATCACTTCTCAATTAATGAGAACTACTGATGAACTGGAAGTTCTGAAAGTACAACTCTCGAGAAAGAGAAGTTGATAATGTCCCTAATCGAAAAAGTTAGAAAATCCATCAAAGAGATTCAATTTAATCGTAATCGAAGTTCAACGACCTCTCTCGAGAAGCATAAAACTCTGCAGAATCTGTGAGGATAGTGCACGTAAGAAGTTAACTCTATTGAATAAAGCATCTAATGTAATAGATGAAATTCAGAGTTACCAGAGATCTCGCCACTATAAAAAAGCTGGATTAGGATTTATTCCAGGGAACCTCTCAAAAGTCATCCTAATGCCGATCATGTAGCAAGAAGACTATCTTTGTAAAACCAAATGCACATACACTTCAAACCAAGTAAGGCCCAAGGTTGTAGACAAGGAAAAAGGACCTATGGTCTCGAAGAAAATGAATGATCGGGTTAGAAAGCCCAAAACCCCTGTAAAGGCTAGAAAACCCGAAAGGCCGATTGAAAGTTTCGAGCAAGTACTTCAAAGCCTCAAAGCTAAGAATGCAAACCCGAAAGGCTCCACAATCAACCATCGAGAGAATCCTCAGATGAGAAACACTCACAGAGACATTTCTCAATCGAAGAGACCAAGTCCTCGATGTCTTTGAAAGACCCAAATTTCAAGATCTGATTTAATTCTGAACCCCACTTGCCTAAGGGTAGAGGTTATCTCAACCCGAGTCATCAAAGATTTAGACCGGCTGCACAAAAGCTTAAGCATCTGAATAGAAGGCCTGAACCAAAGAAGAATTCTAAAGCCCATGTTCATGCTAAAGCTAGCACACATATACAAAAAACCTGCTAAGGCACCCAGAGTAGTGGATGTATATGTTGATGTTTATGGAAGACAAATTAGCCACTCTAAAGTGATTAGAGTTGTAAGGCAGATTTGGATTCCGAAAGGTACAACTAACCTCGTAGGACCCTACACAAATTGGGTACCTAAGAATTGATCTGCTTTTTCGGAGGAAAAACAAGGGCACCGAATCGACTAAAGATCACATGGCACCGATGAAAGCAGAGATTTAAAAGGCTCTGATATATGGTATCTTGACAAAGGATGCTCAAGACATATGACAGATACAAGAAGATACTCAAAGACTATGTTGAACAAAGAGGCCCACGATCACTTTTGGAGATAACTCCAAGGATAAAATCAAGGATATGGAACTTTGGAAATCGACTCGATTCATATCCATGGTGTTTCATATGTATCCGGATTGAAGCATAACTTGCTTTCAATTAGCCAATTCTGTGATAAAGGTTTTAATGTTGAGTTCTCTAAGAACTTATGTTTTGTGAAAAGATGATACATCACGTAAAGTATTATCGGGCCGGTACAAGAAAAGGGAATGTGTATCTTGTCGATTGAGTTCAACTCCTAAAGATACATGTTTAGTTGCTAAAAGTTCCACAGATACCCGATTTGGTTATGGCATAAAAGAATGAATCACCTAAATTTCAAAACCCCGAACAAACTTGCAAGATTAGCTCTTGTAAGAGGGTTGCCTAATGAAGTGTTCAAGAAGGAACATATTTGTGATCTGCGTGCGAAAAGGAAAAAAACAAGTTAAAGCATCATTTAAAAAGCAAAGTAGAAGTTTCTACCGACGAACACTTCGCCATTACATATGGATCTTTTTGGTCCTATAACACCGTGAGCACTAATGGCAAAAGAAATATACATTGGTAGTAGTTGATGACTACTCAAGATATACTTGGGTCATATTCTTACTCAAGAAGAAAGAGACTCGATAAAGTCGCCAGAGTTACCGAAAAGGCTCAAGATTGAGAAAAAATCAGAGTGTGGTCAAAATCGATCCGACAAAGGAACCGAAGTTTATAAATCATATCATATCGATTATTGTTTAGAAAATGGAATCTTACATGAAACATCACCGCAAGGACCCTCAACAAAATGGTGTTCTTTGAAAGAAGGAACAGAACTCAAAAGAAGCTGCAAGGACAATGATAGTTGGGCCGATACTCCTAAAAGATTTTTTGGTCAAGTTGCCAACACCGCATGCTACTCTCGTAATAGATCCATGCTTGACCAAGAGTCAAGGAAAAACACCCTATGAGCTTTGGAATGAAAGGAAGCCTCTTGTTTTTTTTTTCGTTTGTGTGTTTGGTTGCAAGTGTTTCATACACAATAATGGTAAAGATCGATTGAAAACATTTGATAGTAAAGTTGATGAAGGAATATTCTTAGGATATTCGAAGTCAAGAAAGCTTTGAGTTTACAACCGTAGGACTCTTATTGTGGAGGAAACACCTCATGTAGTTTTTTGATGAATCTACTTGTGTTCGGAAAAACAGAACATGATGCAGATAAACCGACTAAGAGGATCACCAGATTAAGCCCGAAATGAAAGATAAATCATCCAAACACGAAAAGAAGAAGAAGTCACCACTATCTATGATTGGAGTGACTCGGGAATCGATAAAGAAATTCAGGATGGAAATCGGGATGGTGAGACTCGGGAAAGCCAACACTCCAAAGGTGACCAATCCGGAACAGACACCGATTCGGACTCGGTATGTGATGCCAATGAAGATGTGGTCACAAAATTGAGGCAAATTTTGAATCTATCAACCAAAGGGGAACAAATGTCTCGACAATGTTCTCGAATAGAATTTCCACGAGGAAGAAGATTCCTTTCTCCTGCTACATTGTTCCTCGAAGTTTCTTGATTTAATCGAACCTAACATTTCAAATGTTGAGGATATTCTTGAAGGGGGAACATCAAGAAGGAAATGGTTAGATAGTCATCCTACAAGTCGATTGTGGGTGATCTAACCAAGGTGTTAAAACAAGAAGGTTCCATGGTGAGAGTGCACTATTCTGGCTGCTTTCCTATCGGAGAAAAGAACCTCATCGAGATTGGTGAAGCTCTACAATATTCTCATTGGATTATTGTTATGCAAGAAGAGCCAATCAATTCTCAAGGAATGAAGTATGGGAGCTGGTAGATAGACCAGAAAGGCACAATGTCATTGGAACCAAGTGGGTTTTCAAGAATAAACGAGATGAAAACAACAACATTGTGAGAAACAAGGCAAGGCTAGTTGCACAAGGTTATTCCCAAGAAGAAGGCTTGGATTATGATGAAACCTTTGCACCTTTGTTGCAAGACTAGAAGCCATCGATTGTTTCTTGCATATGCTGCCCACACATGAAGTTCACATATCCTATCAAATGGATGTGAAAAGTGCATTTCTCGAACGGTGTGCTTAAAGAAGAGGTTTACGTGGAACAACCTCCTGGTTTCAAACAGAATGACCAAGTTTACAGGCTCAGAAAAGCTTTGTATAGTCTCAAGCAAGCACCCAGAGCATGGTATGATACTCTTTCTCAGTTTCTTATTGACCATGGTTTCGTCCAAAGGAACTGGTGATAGAACTCGCTTTCGGGATAGAGGATGGGGAAGATATCTTGCTAGTTCAGATATATATGTTGATTTACATCATTTTTGGATCTCCAAACCATCACCGTGTGTGAAGTTTTCAACACCGATGAAAGGCAAGTTTGAGATGTCAATGATGGGAGAGATGAATTTCTTTCTAGGTCTTCAAGTGAAACAATCAAAGGAAGGAATATTCATCAACCAGCAAAGTACACCCGAGATCCGATTGCCAAATGGTGTACAAAATTGCAATACGATTTAGATTCCCATGAATACTAACTACAAGATGGATCCTCGATTCTCAAGGCAAATCGGTGAGTCATACTTTGATTATAGAGGAATCATTGGATCATTGCTTTCTATCTCACGCCAAGTAGGGGCCGGATATAACTTTTCTTTGTTGGGATATGTGCAATACCAAGCTAATCCTAAGGCTAGTCACATGGAAGCCGCCAAAAGATATTGAAGTATCTTAAAGGCACAAATGAATAGAGGATTGTGGTATCCAGCTGATGATAACCTTGAATTAACTGGGTTACTCGATGCTGATTATGGAGGTTGCAGAATTGACGTGAAGTCCACTTCAGAACTTGTCAATTTCTAGGAAGTAAGTGATATCTTGGTTTTCGAAGAAATGCACTCGAGTAACCAAATCTTCTTCGTTGAATATATGGTCACAGGAAGTCATTGTTTCGATTCTTTGGCTCGCACAACAATTAAGGGATTATAAAGTTGTAGCCAATGAAGTACCAATATTTTGTGACAATAATAGTGCCATTGCTATTTCACAAAATCCGGTATTGCACACCAGATGCAAGCATGTGGATATCAGACATCACTTCATCAGAGATCATGTCGAGAAGAAGGACATAAGGATGGAGAAAATTCATACCGATAAGCAAAAGAGCGATATCTTGACTAAACCTTTGGCGGAATCAAGATTTCGTGAACTTTCAAATTGAATTAGGGATGTTAGAACCAGGTGTATAGAGTAAAATCTGAAAAATTGAAGGTTCTCAGAAGCATGAAGTTTTCTCAAGATTCTACTGAGAAGCTTAGGATAAAATGGAAATATCGAATCGAGTCTCGCGAAACTCGACATCAAGGACAAGATTTCGAGAAAGATAACGAACCTTTTCAAGATTTTCGAGATTATAATCGACATTTTATCAAGGTCAAGATCAAGAAAGACTAATAGAGGAAATTGGTCTAAAGAAGTAATGACTCATGCGACTCATTTATTGCTTAAGGAAAGTTCAGTAATCATTCGCAATAAATACTAAACACCTGAGGAATGTTTTTGGGCGGGATCGTTTGAAATTCCGAAGAAAGTCAACAGTCATTTAATGCTCTGCTACATTAATGACCAATGAGGATGTTTTGGCGGCTTACTTTTCGGAGATCGTCGGTTCGTTTACCCGATTAATCGGAGATTAATCTCAACCGTTGTTTTTCACCTAACCAACACGGTTCCCCACGATCTCGAAGCTATTTAAACCCAAATAAGCCCTTCAAGCCAAAATTTTATCACACCCTTCGTTCCCAAATCCTCTGCGAAAAAGCCCATTTGCCCAGAAATTCCCAAACCCTAAAGCTTCACTTCTCAAATCAATCTCTAAAATGGCTCCAACCTTGTTTGAGAGATTAGCCGAAACCAACAAGCCGTGGTATGAGTTCGTTGTCTCACTCGAAAGCACAACCAACTCAAAGCCAGAAGAGGAAGCTCTGCATATGATTCGACTGGCTAAACTCACCCAACTAGTTGCAAACCGACCAGACCAGGAGTTTGCGAAAGAGGTAATCGAATTCATCTATAACTTGAAGTTAGATGAAGAGGAATGTATGCATTCTAAGATAACTGTATCACATTTAGAGCAGTCGTCCAAATACATCGATTTTGAGAGGGATTCAGATATAGTTCAAAAAATCAAATGATGTTTTTGAGCTCGCGATAGAGGAGAAGATCCTACGATGTATATGTTTTAAGAGAGCAGAATACTTAGATAGGATTGCCGAGAATCTCAGAAAGTTTGAGGCGACATTACATAAGAGGCACTTAAAGCCACAATATCGTGTGTTGATGGATATTGTGAGCAAATGCATCATGAGTCTTGCGGGGAGTTTTGAGCAGATCAGCACCTCGAAGCTCAGATTGATGGCGGCAATAGAGGCCTCACTCACCACAGACTTCAACTGGCTGAAATTCCTGATTCAAACAGTGAGTGAGCAGACCAAAGTTTTGAGGAAGGTTGATGGGGCGATCTCAATAAAAGGCAATATCCACCATGCCACCAAAATTGCTTATATTTTGGAGATGTGCAGAGAGGAGGAGGATATCTTCGCCAATTCGACCCCATTCCCTAAGTCCAAAATTCTCTTTAAACCCATTACTGCAAAGAAGCAGGCCATCAGGGGGAAGAGAGAAAAGAAGGTAGAATCACCAGTTGCGACTGATAAAGAGACTCAACAAACCAGGGGGAAGGTTTTGTTGGAGGCAAAGCTGGAGCAGGGCGCAAAAATAATGAAGCAGAAGAATATTGCTCCAAAGCGCAGAAGATTGGTGGTTCTCACCGATGAAGATGGTAGTGATTCTGAAGAGATTCAACCTGAGGGCCAAACCGCTCAGAGCTCACCATTGCAAGTGTTGGCTCAGGTTATCTCTAGGACCTGAGGATCGAGGCGAGGAGCGTGTCTTCTCGAGGTGCTCGAGACGTCGCTTTCGATTCGTAAAAATTTCTCAAGAAATTTTAAAGAGCTCGAGACCTCGAAAATACCTACCTCGGATGTGCGAGTCGAGACAGAAGAGCTAACTTCGAGTCAATCCGAAGATGTGCAGCTCGAGACGGAAAAAGCCAACTCGGTCTCGAACCCTCTCGGATGCAAACCGAGGACCCGATCAAGACAAACTTCGAGATCTTCTTTGAGGCTCGTGGAGCGTAATATTCTTGATGAGCTTCGAAAGTGATCTACTACTTGATCCTCAAATGATGCCTAATCGAACCAGAGCCCGAGATGGAAGAAGGGAGAAGCCGGCAGAAGGCGAGTGGAGGAGCAAGGGGAACGGTTCATTCTTGATCACTACTTCGAGCTCAAATTTCATACTACCGATCTGCAAGATGTTTTCTTCAGATTATGGACAACTCGTTCATCCTCAATCGACTCTTCCCGAGATGCTTGATATTGCTACATTCGTTGAGGGGAAGACTGGTGGAATGAGGAGACAACCTTTCGACCGACTTCGTGGTTCGGATGACAAAGCTCGTGATGAAAAACTCCGATTTTGATGAGCTTGTTCAAGAAGTCAATGAAAGGAGAGTTATCGGGGTTGGTGCCCCGAGCAATGAGACAAATCTAAAGATGGAGATGGGGACCAACAGGAGATGTTGAGGATCGGTCTCGACATGAAAAAGGAGACTTCGCTTGCTAATCAACCTCGAAATTGGTCAATTCTCGATCGGTTAGCACTCTTGTACCTTTTTGCACTATTAACAATTATGCCAAAGATACCGAAAGTTCTATCTTTAATTCAATTGTCTCGATAAATGATCGAGGCTCGATTGGAGACCGGAGCTCGTGACGAAGTCAAGCACAGATGATCGGGGCAAAGACGGAAGAAGGTGCGAGATGGTTCCCGAGATTGATCTCACTCCCTTGATGGAGAAACTTGAGAAGGTTGAGCCAATGATGATCAAAATTGCTCGATGGAGGAGACGTTGGCCAATCAAGCTCAAAGGATGGAAAGTCTTAGTCACTCTTCGAGTTGGTGCAAATTCAAAACACTCGACCACCCGGATGACCTCCATGGAAGAAAAGTCGAATGAAAAGTCGGAGGGAGTCAAGGCTGAGTTAAGTGATGAACTGAAGCAGAAACACCAGGAGAGTTCTAATTTCCTAGAAGGGAAACTGCCAGAGAAGAATGAGGTGCTAATCAAGTCTGGCCGTTGAGGAAATGAGCTCATTACTCATGACCAAGATGATGAGAGATGTTCAAGGAAGCACTCTCCGGCCGGTTGCCCACTTATCTCAAGAATTCTCTGTGGCCAAGAACCATCTAAGGAGGCCGAAGGCGAACAAGATCGAGATAGCGAGGAGAGATTCATTGTGTGAGCAAAAGAGCAATATCACATGGACCACGGCATTCTCCGGACTTCTTCCAAATTACGGTGCCAAGAAGGGGGGAAAAGGAAGGTGAAGACCTCGAAAAGTTCATGGCACGTACTTTTGGAGAAGAAGGCTCAGAAAGATGCTGAAATGTATAATCTAGCAAAAGCCTTAAAAGAAGTCGAAGCTACTGAGAAGTTAAAGTTCGCTCAGGTAGAGAAGCCTATCTACACTCAAGTTACTAAGCAAACCATTCTTGATGTTAAAAAAGAAAAGCGAAAGTGCTAGAGCAAAGGTTGGAACAAGCCAGTTCTTCTTTGAAATGCCTATGAAGAGGAAAGCCGTATGCGTTGTTCAACCCGAAAAGCAAGCGTCTGCAAAGGCTTCTAAGCCAATCCAGAGAAAGTTCGATTCGGATGATGAAGAAACGGAAGAATCTGAAGTCTCAACCTCGGAAGAAAGTCTTCAACACGAGAGATGCTCAAGACACTCCAAATAGAACAAGCTAAGAAAGTCTGTTTCGGTCTCGAGAGCGTCTGTGGATCGAAAAAGAAGACGCACGAAGAGCGAAGCGAAGAGTGAATTCAGGAAGTTTATGAGCAAGAGGAAAGGAACATCAAAAAGCACTAAAGTGGCCCCACGTTGATAAATGGATGCCTATCAAACTCAACGACATGTGGGAAGAAGTCAAGAGAACCTTCTCGGTTCAATTATGATGTTCTCGAGGAATGGAGAGGAAAGCTCGGATCGAATGAAGCATTCATTGAATATCTCCTTACCTTCTATCCAAAGTATCTACAGTATTTGGATTAACCTTGCGGATGAAGGAGAGGTACAGATAGTAGCCCCTGGTCCATACTCCTATCCTCCTCCAAGACTTGGTAATGGATTGGTGAATGAAAAGACCATTACTCAAGAAATTGCTCAAGATATCTTTGGTCATTGGGTCTAACAGAAAACATCCGGACATCATCAAGGAAAGAAATGAAATCAAGAAGAGATTTTTCGAATGTTCACACGAGGTGCCCAACGATGAAGTTGAGAATGAAGCAAATCAAGAGCGAAAGATCAAGAGCCAAATCAAGATCAAGATCAAGACTCAAAAGATTTTGTAATCTTTAAATTTTCGTCTTTTTGATTTTGTTGATAAACCCATTGTAATCTGTAATGTATACTCAACATCAATGAAGATTTATCATTATGCTCAAAAGATAATATCTCATTATCTTATTTACATGTCTTTTATTTTGATATGCCTGAATGAATGTCTCTGAACTGATTGAATGTTTATATGAGAGAAATTGTTTAAGAATTTGGTAATGAACTATTTAAAGAGATTTCATTACTGAAGAAATTATTAAATGATCTAAATTGATTGGGAGACTCTCTGGAATTGTTGGGAGTTTTTCTGATGAAGGAAATTGTTGGGAGACAACCAATCTTGTAATAGGATAAACTGAAACCTGAGTATAGGTTATATGTTTGTAACAAGATAGATTTTGGCATCATCAAAAAGGGGGAAATTGTTGGGAGATGAATTTAATAAAGATATATGATTTTGATTAAGATCCCAAAACCCCTGAGTATGACATGATCAGAATGATCTTGATAGTTGAGTCAGGATTCAGTTTTAGAGTACACAGGATGTTATCTCGCAAAATGTATAGTCGTGAGATATAGTTCAAAGATAGGTTCAAAGACTCAAGAACTCAAGATATTTCAAAGTATCCGGGTTTCAGGATGAAACTTAAATCTTCAAGACTCAAGATGATAATCTTGAAATAAATCAAGACTCAAAGACGAAGACTCAAAGACATCAACAAGATAAACTACAAAGATTCGAAGACCTCGATGACTCGTAAGACCCTGAAGACTCAGAAGACTCTGAAGACACAAGATTGAAGATCGAGAATCGAAGATCAAGAATATCTGGCACAAGAATTAATCAAGACTCAAGAATGTCTTCAATGCTCGATATGAACTGAATGTTCCGAGGCACTGAATGTATCTATCTAAAGGATGCAATACTGAGAAGATCGCGATTCCTTAGAATGGTAGATATTGCCAAGACATTCAAATGCAGACAAAAGGAACTAAGTCAGAAGTGTTGTTAAGGTTATATCAAACTCAGAGTTTGTAACCAAAAGAGCCGTTGAAGGTGCTTACCTTTTTAACCTGGAGACAAAAAGTCAAAAAGAAGAAGACAACATCATACCCACTATACCGACAATCGACAAAGGAATGACGCCGAAAAGATGTCGATGTACAAAAGTTCCAGATCGCAAAAAAGTGAAGACCGGCTACATGAAAGGCTATTGCCTAAAACGTGTTAGGGGAGTTTCAAACCCTAAATATAGCCAAGTTTCACACACCTTAAGAGGAACTCACGAAGCTGTCTCTCCAACGGATAGTTTTCAAAGAGTGACCTTGGTGTATGCCTATAAATACTAGTGACCCTCTACATTGTAAGGTGACGGGAAATTTATACGCAACTCAAGAGCTCAAACTTATTCTAGCAAAAGAGAAAGCACTCGAAAAACTTAGAATTTCCCAAGTGCTTCTACATTGAAGAGAGCTCACTTCACTAAGCCTAGCTGATAAGAAATATCCAAAGCTTAGTCGAGATATCCTAAACCCTTTGCATTGTGCTTTATTGTAAAGGATATCTCATCCCAGTTGGAAACCAACCGAGAAACCCCAAACCCTTGAGAAGGTAGTTGGAGTGTGTTTGTTGGTGAGAAGAGTTGTAAAGAGTTAGTAAACTCGGGAGTAGTCGAAAAACTCTAGAGGAGAAGTTAGTAAGCTCTGTGGGTAGTCCGAAAGCTTGTGTGTGATTGAGTAAGTAAACTACGGAGGTAGTCGAAAAAAACTCGTGGCCGGGTTTGAGTTAGTAAACTCACGGAGTAGTCGAAAAACTCGTATTGAGTTGAGTAAGTAAACTACGAGGTAGTCAGAAAACTCAGAAGTTGATAGTGAATTTCTCTGAAGAGTCAGGGAGAGTGGACGTAGGAGCTTGAGCCTCTGAACCACTATAATTGCTGTGTTCTTTATTGCTTTCCTTATCCGCGGCTTAATCGCTGCATTGACTTGATTTTGAAAGCATACTTTTCATCGATATTCGGTTGGAATCAATCCAATCGGGTTGCTTAAGTGAATCACACCAATCACTATTTCATAAAGGAAGGTTTTTCAAGAAAAGCTTAAAACGAGTATAAACTAAAGGGCCAACCATTCCGCGACGATCGAGTAGCTAGAACAGATAGTTCTTGAACCGAACTCCTCATCCGAGGATTCAAAGAAGTTAGTTATCGACCCAAGTGACCTCGAAGAAAAAAAGTTTTAAAATCACTGAACACGTGTATTCCGCCCCCCATACACGTGTAAGACTCGTTTGCACCGGGACCAACAAAGCCCTTAAAACTTTCTCTAAACTCTATGGAATCTGTATTTTATTTATACATTTTAACTTTTTTGCTTAGTATAGATGTGACCACAATGCCTCTTAATATTATTGAAAATGATGTCTACATTATTTGTGTAATTGGTAAATTACATTTATTAGGGCTCTTCTATGCAATAATGAAGTCATATACATTGTTCTCTAATCCCAAAGTTATTGAATATAGTTTTTTACTATTATTTCTTCTTCTTCAAATATCGCGATGACATATATCGTTTCTTGATATATGCTTTTCTTGATAATATCATTATAGGGGTCCACCATGGACATATGAACTAGAGTCCACCACATTAGACTGTTGCTATGAGTTTTGTGTGCTTATTTTTTTTCAGGAAAGAGCTTGACATCTCTAGTAATAATGATAAATTGATAAACTGATAAAGGAAATCTCAAGTAGACTGATTTTGTTGGTATACTCAATAATTCTTTTTGGTGTTCAATATAGTCAAGTGATGCCCGAGAAAAAATGGTATAATTTTGTTAATTGAAGGAAGAATAAGTTGATAATATTGTTGTTATTGCATAACTTTCTGACTCAACTTTCAATTTTCATGTTCCTCTTTCTTTTCTTTCTCTTGATTGAAATTTGAATTTGCACGATGCAAATCACTCTTCTTCTTTATTGCCACCTCCGGTATTTTGCTTTACTTTCTAGATTATTTGGTGAAGAATTGTTGTGGCATTTTGGAATTTGACACCGTCGATGTGTTTTTGGCATAATTTGCATTGGATGTGTAGGCCGTGTGTTTGCCTGTTTATGATAATTTGATTTGGATATGGGTAGTTGGAGCTTTTGTAGGCTGTAAGGTTGTATCTAGGTTATGTTGTTTTTCCTAGATTACTAGTTGTTTCATTAAAAAAAGTATTTAGTTTGATAGTATTAGTTATTTCATTAAAAGGTATTGTTATTTTACTATAAAGTATTAGTTGCAAATAGGTGTACGGTCACACAAGACCAATGATTAGTGGTGATTTTACTTGAGATTGTATGCTCTTTCATAGCTAGATGTGATGATTCTTGCATGATTTTGATCATTATATTGTTGGAATTAGTATAAAAAATCATCTAATGCCTGAATGCTTGATTGTGCAGGATTTGAAAGGAAAACAAGGATGATTTGGCAAAAACTTGAGGAAAGAGTGTTGCTCGACTCGAGCAATGCAGAACGGGTCGAGTTGAGCAAGAAACGGACTTGGAAAACACGATTGTGAAGAATTGCTGGAAAAAAAAACATGCAGCTCGACTCGAGCCAGACTGCTCGGGTCGAGCTGCCAGCTCGAGTCGATCCAATGTGCTCGGCATTTTGAGCATTCGGAGTACAGTGAGTTGGGGGAAATTTTTGGGTTGTTCGACTCGAGCAACCCAGCTCGAGTCGAGCTGTAGGAAATAAAAAAATGTGCGTGCGACTTCTACCCAGCTCGACCAACTGGAGGTCGAGCAATCCAACTCGAGTCGAGCTGGCCCAAAAACAGAGATGCTGCCAAACAGTCGTAGGGACACGTGCCAACTGATTCCAAAGCATATATAAAGGCACAACTTCATTTTTTTTGAAGAGATAGCAGCTGGGAGAGAGATAGAGGATAGAGCAAGTGATACTTTTGAGAGTTGCAACTAATACTTTTACATGTTTTTCAATTTTGCTTCCATAGATAGCTTAGATAGTCATAACATAGCATAGATAGAGTGTTTATTTCAGTTTTGAGCAAGAAACCAAGGAGTATTGATGGAATTTGTATGGATTCGTGCTTGAACTTCAATAGTAAGGTGTCTCTTTCTTTCTTTTGCATTAATGTTGTTTATTTTGACATGGGTTCTTTGATTTCTTGTTGTTTAGCCATGAGTTTTGCCTTGTGCACCATGGGCTAAGGTTATTAATGTTTGGGTGTTTGGAATTGTGGTGATGATTGTTTAATTGCTTGATTATGGATGTTTATCTCTATTGATGGTTATCCTTTAGATTAGGAGAATTTTATTGTTCTATTTTGGTGGTTTTACTATGAGCTTGTGTGTTTTTGCTAGTTTATTTCAACGAGAGTTGGATAGACGGGTTTAGGCATATAGGTATTGGTTTAATTCACCCGAATTGGAGTCGATTAAGTCCTATCACAACAAGAGTTGGGTAGATACTATAAAACCCCCCTAATCTACATTATCTTCTTGAGTTAAAACCTTGGGTGGGTAGTGAAGAGCACATAGGAGCATCAACCTTAGTCTACAAGTGGGAACACACGGTGACCGAGTAGTTAGTTAATTAGAGGACCATATCCGTGCAATTACCCGGGTTAGCAAAGGGAGATTCACCTCTCGATCCTAGGATTTCAACCGATACGTACCCTAGGCTTACCAAGTACGGGAATGGTATATGTTTAGTGATCGCCTTATGAAATAACCTGAAGTAGAGGCAAACCCCATAATTGATCTTTTGACAATTGTCTCACAAGGAAAAATACCCGATCACATCTTCTCTCGCTAGTGAACAATACTCGTTTGCTATTTAATTGCTTTGTCTTAGCTTGCTCGTTTTTAGTTTGATCTTTGGTTCAATAGTTGATTATTGCTTGCTTTATTTTTACCAATCATGTTTAACACTATAATTGTGCGACAACACATACCAATTGGGCTATATTCACCATCCTAGTCCAGTGGATCGATATTTAACCGGGCACGAAATGACCCTCTTATACTTGAGAGGTTAGTGTGTTGCAAAACACGTGTCAAGTTTTTGACATGTGTACGGTCACACAAGACCAACTCCTCCGAAAATTGTTGGCCCTGTTTTTGTGTATTTTCTCAGTTGGATCATGAACCACTAAATTTATTTGATTAAGTCCAAGATATATAATTACATAAAAGTAGAATGTGTTTCTTGATCTTGTACTATTTTGAACTAAAATCCTATTAATTGATTACAGTGGAAGCAAGAGTAGGGCATGTCTATAAAGATGAACTGGTGGAGAGGGATTTGAAGATGGGAGATATATAAAGTGGAAAATAGGCAATCTTTTTGCATCAAGAACATAGTCTCAGAAGTTGAAACAATTGCAGTCAACACTTTGGAGTCATGGAAAGGAGAATCAATCACAACTTTTCAAGAAATGGAACAATATTTTTGAAAAAAAATAAAAAACAGAGGACCCCTGTTTTGATCTTTTTTTCAATTTTTATTTTTCAAGAATTGGTGCTAACTGAGATAATAATGGTTCTTGTAGTATGCATTCAATGTGGCATTACTTTCTATATTTGGAGATATTTACTATACTGCAATATGATCATCTTCCTTGTTTGCTCCTGCATTGTGTGGATAAGGTTCTGTTTGCATTAGCATTTAGATGATATATAGTGGAATGTTTTATTGCAAAATAGTGTTTCATCATTTAGATAGTATCCCACCTTTGTAATGGAACACTACCATTCTGATGGCGATTTAAGCTTTATAGTTACAGAGTAAATTTTCTCAGTTAGGACCTGTTGAAATTATTTACAATTTGAAGTATATTAAAATAAATTATGATCAAAATTTATATATTGTAACTACCGAGCGTGGGAGTCATTTAAGATCATGAAATTTGTCACTCAACAATTGCTTATGTAGAGTTGGAATCAGTCGCTAGAATGGTGATATATGTATGGTGGCTCATGAAATTTGTTGCTTAATTAGCATGTGTCGTAGATATAGGTCTATTTAAAAAAAACAAAAAAAAGGACAAAAATCAAAGTTAATTTTACTACCATAGTAGTAATTATTGTTTTGAGTTTTGCTAATTAAAATAAATTTAATGCGATTGCATAAACGAATTTTATATTTAATTTAAAAAAAATTCAGAGAATCTTAGATCTTAGCTTACATAATATACAAGTGTAAATACAATATTTAGCAAGAAATCTCACTCGAGATGAGAAAATCATGTCATTAAGTATATATCAAATAATACATTCAAATAAAATTAAATAGAGTACATAATAAAGTTGAGCCAAAAAAAAAATATTCATATGTATTTATTGATTCTTTTTTTCTGTAATTTTCACTGATTTCTCTAATTGATAAAGTCTTGTATGCATCAACTGCATAATGCAATTGATCAAAGTAATTTTTTAAACATGCAACTTTTTTTATTGAAACGTTCAGCTTATTTAAACTGAAACATTCAACTTGTCTTACACAGAATCAAGTTGATAGCTTCAATGTGAAAAATGTTTCATAAAGACGCAAGGATTTTACGACTAATACCATTTTGTAGTATAAGTTACACTCTTCGGTATCACGACTATTACACTTTTGTAATATAAGTCATACTCATTACTAATTAATATCCCTTTGTAGTAATCACAACTAATACCCTCTTCAGTATCACCACTGATACCCTTTTGTAATATTAGTCATATTGGTATCATGATTAATACCATTTTACAATATAAGGTATACCCTTTTTGTATCACAAATGATACCTTTTGTAAAAGTAGTATCACAATTAATTTGAAAAGATAAACTGTCTTCAAAACCTAAACAAAAGTACTAAATTTTACTCCCGTCGTCCCAAATATATAGGCTTGTTTGACTTTTCACACAGATTAAGAAATTACTTTGGAAAAGTAAATTAAACAAACCAAATTTCTATTATACCTCTATTTAATGATTGTTATAGTTTCCAACATAATTAATGCATAAGGTTATATTAGTAAATTAATTAGAAAAGTTACTTTATTTAGAAACAAGTCTACAAATTTGGGACATCCATAAAAGAAAAACAAGTCTATATAATTGGGATGGAGGGAGTATAAAGTTACGTAAATGTCTTGAAAATCTAAAACAAATAACAATTATTCAACTTGTTTAAAATGAAACGTTCAACTTGTTTTACAAAGGATCAAGACAATTAAATAAACAAAAATATATATTGAAATATAAAAAATCCATAAAAATGTTAAATAAATAGAAATATATATTGAATATAAAAGAACATTAAAAATAGTACAACAAGGTATTGTTCAACCATTGGGTCGTCGTTTGTTCCTTTTTTTTTTTATTGTATATACTTTATTATATATTTGCAATTGGATCATTTTTCTCCCTCCAATTAAGTATGGTTGTATTTTTATTTTTATTCATGAAATTTAAATAGCTATTTTTTACTTAGTGTTATTAAATTTGTATATTTTATTTATTATGAAAAAATTTGTAAAATTATTAGGTCAATATATTATTAATATGTCAAATTCATTATTAATTTTACCTATGTTATTTATTATGATATGCTTAAAAAATCGCTATAACAACTATTTGATAAATTCCTAAAAAGTCAATTTCAGTATCATGCATGACAATATTTTTATTTTTTTTAATAATTCAATTAGTAATCGATTTTGACATGTGAACAACATATCATCCAAATTGTTCTTCAAAATATATCATAATAATAAAATACATAAACTAAAACATTAAAATAAAAAAAAATCAATTCCATAAAAATTAAATAAAAATTGAGGCTTACTTGTATGAGATCGTCTCATGATGAGACGAGGCATAAATTGAGTATTGACGTTTTAACATTTTGGGACGGGTGAGTTTATTTTGTGCTAAGTTGTACCCTGTCTCATACATGAGACCGTCTCATATGAGTTTTTGTCATAAAAATTAGTCATTTCAATTTCATGAATAAAATTAAAATATCTAGGTCTTGTATGCACCGGGTGTACCGTGCACTCATTGTGTATTTTAGAAGCGTGCGACTTGTTATATTGAAAAGTGAAACTTAATTATACAGAAACGTGCAAATCTTAATATAGAAAAATATTACCAGATTTTAAGTATATATACACCATTATTTTATTAATTGGGACACAATTGCTTAACACGTATCATCAGTAGCAAAATATTTGCAATTAACAAATAAGGGGTTCAATATTAATAATCACTTCAAACATTAAGTCAAGAAATCCAATTTCTCTTTCAAGAACCAACTCTCGCACTCCACTCTCGCACACAAAATCAAAATTCACGAAAACCTCAACCCTAGCTAAATCAAAAATTCATCGGCACGACGAAACTTAGAAAGGGGAATTGCTTGCAATCCCTAGCTAAACTGAGAAAGGGGAACTTGCATGAAATCCCTAGCTAAATCACAAATTCATCGGCGCGGCGAAATGAATATCAAGGGATGGTTGAGAGCGTCGTTTTCTGGTTCAAACGGATATATGGAAATTGCTTGCAATCCCTTAATCACGCATTCTTCAGGGGCAACGAAAAGAAATCAACGGGATGCCTGAGAAAAGGGTTTTTCTAGTGCAAACAGAGAAAGGGGATTTGCGCTCAATCGCAAAATCACAGGCTACTGTCAGGCGCGGTGAAATGAATCAAGGTAATCACGAATTAATTCTCTGTCTATTCCTCTTTTAATTGAATCTGAATTCTGTGTTTTATGGGCATGCAATTGGTTTTGGCGGTGGAGTATCTCCACAAATTGGGTATTCATTCATAGATTAGAAGGATAGATTATTAGTTGTTGTATACGTTGATCTTGTTAATGTGGGTATTCAATTTTAATATTTTGCCAATATTTTTTGGAAATTCTGGAATCGGTCCTGTCAGAAGTAGATTAAGAGTAGGGACACACAGCCGGCCCATTAATCGTCAATGAGTTTTATTTGGAGCCAAAAAGGGCCACTGACAGGTCTTTAATTTTTTTAAATAAGATTTTGGAACGTGAATTAGTGGAAAAATCCTTACCAAATCTTTTCCAAACTTGATTAGGGATATTTCCTTCATTTTCAGAGATATTCACGTACCCACGTTTATTTACAAGTTCCTTTGCTAAAATATACGCCAAAAACTTCTCAAACCCTTCTTTTAAATATCATCGATCAACAACCTCTCTTCAATTGTTTCCTCTCTTCTCTCATCAAGCAGATCTCTGGTAACTCTTTCCCCTTTTGTGCTCATAGATATGTGGTTCTTCAGTTGCTAGTCGTTTTGTTCCTTGTGTTTAGATATGTTGGTTTTTGATTGTTGTACTATTTACAATATTTTTTCATCTATTTTATAGTACAGATTATATTATTTCCACTATTTTTTTATTTATTTTTAGTTGTTCTTCGAATTTAAATGACAAAATGTAATTCTTAAACTGGTAAAACTCCTTTCTCTGTATGGTTAGATCTGCAATACACTGTGCGAAGGGATTTCTTTAATCAACATCCTCTTTTACAATGTCTATGGCAGTCTTTTGTTGCCACTTTAGGCTTTTACACATGATATTTATTGTACCAGATTTTAAGATTAGTGGGTTCCTTAGCTTTTGTTTGCTCTGATAACATGGTTATCCTAATCTTGAATTTATCTTAGTGTAAGCAAGCATCATATAAGATGTGTTATATGGCTGCAGTAGTTAATTTGTCTGTAATTGAATTATATATGAGGGATTATTGTGTAGGTATAAGTTTCACATTTCCTTCTCTTAATAGGCATGGACTTTTCAAGTGACAGTTATGAAGAATGTGAAGTTTATGTTTATGACAAGTGATAAGATAAACATGTGTGATGAACAATAAGGACGCATAAGAAGTATATCAATGGAAGTAAAATTAATATATCATTGCAAGTTTATGTTTCATAATTGATTCATGTGAGATTCTTGATGATATGCATCTACTATTTGTTTAATGTGTTGTTTTGGGGTTATAAGTGCTTTCTGATATCAGTTGTTGCACATTATATTAAAAGACATCAGTTGGCTAAAATTTAGATGACCTTCACCACTGGAATTTGTAGATTATTATATATAATTGGTGAAACATTTAAGGCTTCCATTACTTTGGTGTTTTAGGTTGATTTTGTGATTTTTTCACTATCATTTCTTATGTACTTTGTGAAAGGCACAATTCTTCTTTGCATTTAAAACTGGCAAAGATTACTTTTTTACAAATATTTTTCCTCTTGTTGGTTTACAAATTAATCAATCATCTATTTAACAATTCTTCATTTTTCAGGTTTGAGATATGCCCCCCGGAGGTCCATCGAACTTGAAACAGAAGTGTTTCGTTTCCAGACAATCTCTTTTGAAAGGAGTTTTAACTAATGATAGAGTTATAGGACTTCAAGATGAAACACCCCCAAAAGGGCGTCCCAACACTTTGCCAAGCAAACACAACCCTAGCTGTCCACAAAATCCTATTACACATCTCATTGAAGTGCAAACAATTTCTCAAACTTAGCATCTAAGGCTTCCGAACCCGTACATGAAACTTCTCAAATTCCATCTACGGAGAGCGTCCCGCATGCATCAAACGAAAATGCGGCTGCTGCAACAGGTAAAGTATTATATTTTTAGGTATTTTTTACGTGTTCTTCATTATTTAAAATTATAGTCATGTATAAGAATTTATATCTTGTAAAAATATCCATTTTGTTCACGTGTAGCTCCTGTTTCAAAGAAAAGGACTCGTGGTGAAACAACGGGAAAGGGATTGCTGTAGTACTTTGATGCTTTCGGGAAGTTTAAGATTGAGGTGGATCCATCAGTTGGGAGACCAACAAATGCGGTCCAGTCGTCAAATTTGGCAACTAATATTGGAATAGTAACGCGAAAAGTTCTCCCTGTACCCATATGATGGAAAGAGGTAGATGAGAAAAATGGATTGAAGCCAGGGTTTGATCATCTGCAAGTATGGGTTGAAATTTTTTTTGTGTTTAATATATTACTTTTACCTTCTTTTATTCTAATTTGCATGTTCTATGTGAGTTGTAGATGCATATGGATTTGAATATTGATAAGGCTGGAGTGAAACGGAGCCTGGTCGATCGGGTGAGAGAAAGTACTAGGCAACAACGTTATAAGTTGCATCAGCACTTTCTGAAATATCCAGATCTACAGGAAGCTAAGGATCACAAACCAAAGGCCTGTCCTGACAAAGATAACTGGGAAAAGCTCTGTGATTATTTTGCCTCACCTGAATTCAAGGTAACGTTAGCTTTGCTAATTTTAATGCACATAATTTTACAGTTTTAATGGCTTACACTTTTAAATGCAAAAAATCTGATTTGTTTTGTTACAATTATAATGCTCTTTGCAAATATTAAGTGAGATCAATAAAAGCAACAGGGAAAAAATGTTATGCAAGCATACTGCTGGACGAAAGCCTTTTTCAGTCCGATCGCATGAACTTGTGAGTATATTGTTTTCAAGTAGTATATGTTTTCAGTTTTTGCATTCCATGCACTAGTTGCATCTACACACCTATCACATAAAATAAGATTACCTTTGAAATATTGGAACTATTACATTTTGACAGCTATCATTTGGTTGTTTGTGTTATGTACCTTGACTGCTAATAGACATAAATTGATCATAGGGCTAATCAGAATGAACATAATGAACATAATCAGAATTAGGCAGCCCCTTCTTATACTATAACCTACATCAGCATACAACAAATATGGTTGAAATACTTAATCAAATTCTCTTAGGTATAAAAAAAATACTTTCCTGTCACTAATTAAGGAAACTGTACAGAAAAACGAAGAAGCTAAGCTTGCCATACCTCACACACAATGTGCGTGTTCTTTCCTCCTTTTTTCCCTGTAAATTGTTTCCATTAACACAAAAGAAATCATCAATTAAGCATGCAGTGAAGTTATGAAAACCATAATCTGTGATTTCTGTTTTATAATATGTTGATAAAGGAAATAATAGAGAAATGTGTTGGTATGAGTCCTATGTCCATTACAAAGGGTAAGCAGTATCCTATATCTGATTATTTGTTTACTTGTCATCTTTCTGATTCTCATAGAGTATTCACAGTCCCTATTTCCCAGATAATTGAACATAAAACCTGATGATATGTCAATAATTAAATCATATAAACATTAAAAGAAGGTAATTATGGGTTCTACAAATATTTTATTTCAGTCTTGGGTATGGTGATAAAGTAGCTGATTTTTAATAATTTTTTATTGTCTCTTGAACTTAAAGAACCGTGCGATCGGATTTACTTGTATGAGCAAACCCACAGTACAGTGAATAAGGGGTGAATATCCGACAAGGCAAAACAAAATTGGGTAAGCCGTGTAGACATTTATGATATTTGATTATGTTATTATTGAGGTTAATTTACCTCTTTTTCAATTTAGTTGAACATTTTATTTACTTTATTTATGCTTAAATGCCAGGAAACGATGAAAAGTAAGCGAGATGAATATGTTGAGCTCGGAATAGAGAAGACCGAACCTGAGATAGTCTTGGAGGTGATGGGTCATGGGGCTGGATATACCAAAGGGTATGGTTACGGTTCAAAACCTCCAAGTAGACGGAGTTCATTGAATAATTCTTCTGCTGAATATGAAGATGAGCTAAGAGAAACAACGGAAGAGTTGCAACACTCTAGAGCTCAAGTGGAAGAACTACAAACTCAAGTAACTAGCTTTGAAAGAGGACACAGCTACACAAAAAATGAAAATCATTGATCGCCAAACTCTTCCGAGCAAAATGACATTCTCACTGCAAAACTCTCTGAGCAAAGTGCAAATATGAACAAGCTAATGGCTTTTATGAGGGAGAAAGGGATTGACATATAATTAAGGTTAGCTTCTAATTTTTTTTATGAGTTTTTGGTTCTTGTTGTTTTTCTTTAGCCTTTTCTTTATTATTTTCATTTTTCTTTTAGTAGTACTACTCATATGTGTAACTTTAAAGCTGATTGTGTTAGAAGAGGGCAGATATGATGATTTATTTGTGTTCAACATGTGTAACAAATAAGGGAATGTGGTTCTCTAGTTTCTCACTCTCGAGATTAGGTCTTGTAGATCTTTATTTTGAAGTGCAATTAGGTCTTGTAGATGTTGCAATTGTTGATTTTTTGGAGCATTGGAATTGCTGATTTGATTCAAACATAAATGTGGATATGTGTGTGATACAATTTATATTTTTAGCCAAGATATAATTGTATTGCGTGTATATAGATAGTGGTAGTACGGTACTTTGAATATTTCACTACCAAATTGTGCTAGTTATGGTGTGTTTAAGTAAAAAATTGATGCATTTTAGTTAGTTGATGTAATGATTAATAGAAGTTTGTTAGAGTACCAGCTTTTTCACCTAAAAGTATTAGTTCGAGATACTATTAGGTATCGATTCTGAAGTATTCAAGTATTAGGTATCGATTACGAAGTATTCAAGTACGGCTTGAATACTTCGGAACCGATACCTAATAGTATCTCGAACTAATACTTTTAGGTGAAAAAAAGTCGATACTCTAACAAAAGTTAGTGTACTTATTTTTTCCGAATTGCATTCGGACGTTTTGAATTGGGTCTAATGCTATGATTAATTCTCTTTATTATGCGAATGGTGCATTCAACGGTTCGAATTTGGCTTTTGTTTTTGATAACGTCTTTATTCCTTCACGTGATTTACGGGATTTACCTAAATCGGTTTTGAACTTTTGAAGTTGGGGCTGATTACGGTTTGCGAAATCGCATATATTGAAAACTTTAATTCTAGTGCATTGAGTATGAAACCCCGCTAATGGTGCTTCTAGTCCTAATTTAGGGATAGTTTACGAACCGAACCATCTTCTTGTTTTGACCTCTAATGCCCCTTGGATTTGAATGCTAAATCATTTACTCAATCTTAGATTTTGATTATGCCTTGGATTTTGATTATTTGACCCCTAATGCCTCGGATTTTGATGTTGGTAAGTGTATTTGTGCATTTAAAGTTTAGGATTATCGTTTTTCTTGATACTTTTACGGAGTTATGCTTTCTTATAAATTCATCTTTTGATATGATATCTTTTTTTATATATAGGTGAAATCTAAGGAGGAGAAGATTTGAAAACATTTAAGGTTAGCTTCTATTTTTCTCTTTAGCCGTTACTTTATTATTTTCATTTTTCTTTTAGTAGTACTACTCATATGTGTAGCTTTAAACCTGGCTGTGTTAGAAAAGGGCAGATATTATGATTTATTTTTGTTCAACATATGTAACAAATAAGGGAATGTGGTTCTCTAGTTTCTCACTCTCGAGATTAGGTCTTGTTGATGCTATTTTGAAGTGGAATTAGGTCTTGTAGATCTTTGTAATTGCTTTGATTTTTTAGACCATTGCAAATCACGATTTGATTCAAACATAATATGTGTGTGATACAAATTAATTTTTTAGCTAGGTTATATGTGTATTGCATGTATATAGATAGTGGTAATCTTTTACTTTGTATATTTCACTACCAAATTATGCTAATTACGATTGTGTGAAGTAAATATTCTTTGCATTTAGTTCGTGGATGTAATGATTAAAACAAGTTAGTGTAATTTTGTTATACTCGGTCTTAGATTTTGATTGTGTGAAGGAATTACTTTGAGATCCGAGATTTAGTATAAATTTGAATTGTTGTTTCATGCTTGTGTGTAAAGCTATGGCATTACGTGTTAATTACTTAAGGTTTCAGAGATGGTTTTATTGAATACAGAGTAATTAAATGCAATGGACTTGGAAATAAAGTGAATATGTCTCCAATTAACTTGATTTTTTTCCTTACTAGTTCGAATGAATGGAGTTACTATTCATCTAGATGTTCTTGTTTGTTGGTGAAACATCGTTTTGACTTATATTAGCAAGCAATTGTAATAGCAAATTCTCAAGATGCTTTATCAATTTATTTAACTTGTTAAGTAGGCGTGACTATATTTGAAGTTGATCACTGTGATGTATCTTTGAAAACACATTTATTTTTTTAACAGTAGTATGAGAGTGAGAAACTATCGTGGAATGTGGAATGAGTCTAGGTTGTTTCTATTATCTAGCACCAGTAGCAGCATGACATGGTTACTTAATTTTCTCTATTTTAACATTCAGAGATGTTAGACTATATAACTGCTCATGGATATTTTTTCCCTTACACTTTACTGACTTCTTTCTTTGCCTCTCATCTAAAATTTATTCATATAAAGGGAATGCAAAAAGTCCTTATATTTAATACAACTAGGGCATATTTAATATAACTAGGGCATATAGTCTCATTTTTTGCATAAGATATTATCTTGTTTAATATAAATAATGTTTTTGACATGGTGTGCTTACTTCGGTGATACTTTACGGAGTTATGCTTTCTTATACATTCATCTTTTGATATGATATCTTTTTTATAGGTGATATCTAAGGAGGAGAAGATTTCAGATTCATCATTTGAAGTGCATGGAATTTATTTATGAAGACATATAAGACATTGTTTTTTTTTTTTTAGTTTATTATTTTCATGTAGTTTTCATAACAAAGACTGTTGATTGATTTCTAATTGTTTGACGGAGTTTTTTTTGTTAATGCAATATATTTTTTTATCTTTAATTAATTTAGTTTTTATTGTAATATTTATTATTTAGTATTATTACTGATTTAATATATATAAAAAATCAAATAAATTGATAATAGGAATAATTATTTCACGATGAAATAAATGCGTCACAATATGTATCATTTTTATGACGAAATAATAGTCATGGTATGTTAAGTAATCATGATGATACATGTTGTCACTATATCAATTTCTTTAGTGACGATTATCATCATCGTCACTGAATAATATTTTTTAATGACAAAAAATATTTTGTCACCAGTTTTACATCTTTAACGACGACGAAAATCAGTTGTCATTTTACCTATATATATAACCACGATTTTTTTTTCGTCATTTTTTGGCAATTCTTTCATGACGAGAAAATGTCAAATATGACGAACAATATATTGTCACTAAATCTAAACTTCTAGTGATGAATATTATTTTCGTCACTGAATAATAAATTATAGTGACAACAATAGTTCGTCACAATTTCCACATCATTTTGCGACAATGAAATTTTGTCACTAAATCATACTATTTAGTGACAAATTTTATTGTCATTTTATATGTACGCATATAACGACGATTAACATTTCGTCACCGAATAACAACTCTTTAGTGACGAATATAGAAAATGTGACGAAATAACCAAGCTAATTGTGACAAAATTAATGTCACTAAAGTAACCTTTTTTGGGACAATTATTTAAATCGTCACGTAAAGTTGAACTTTAGTGACGAAATGTCATATTAAGTGACGAATTTTTGATGCCTAAGGTGACAATTTATGCGTCACAATAGGTGGAAACATATAGGGACGATGAACTTTTTCGTCACCAAATGATGCCCTTTCGCGACGAATTAATATACCATCACATTTTTCAAAATACCACGCACTATAAATGACGATCTCTGCTACAATAAAAATCGTCACAAATTATCAATTGTGACAAAAAATGATGTTTTAGTGACGAATATTTTCGTCGCTAAATCTCGAATTTCCTGTAGTGGACTCTCCTATTCCCATGAATCTCGCGGGCTGTTTAACAACCCTCCCACTACGACGAGGTTCTGGTTGTGTAAGTGTGTCATTTGGTATATCATCTTGTACAATTGGCATTGAGGTTTGCCTCCTTAGCTCATTTAAGGTAATCTCAATTCTGGGTCTTCTTTCGTTCATATAGTCTTCTTCCAACAATCTAAAGTGGGTGCTTATGACCACCTTTTGATCGTCGGGACCATAGAACATATACCCTTTTGTTCCCTCGGGGTATCCTACAAACAACCTTAATTCTGATTGAGGGTCCAATTTTCCGGCTTCCTTGTCCAACACGTAGGCCGGACACCCCCAAATTCTCATGTGTCTCATACTAGGCTTGCGCCCGGTCCACAATTCTTTGGGAGTTTTGGGAACCAATATGGATGGCACCAAGTTCAGAATGTAAGCCGTTGTTTCCAAGGCATGACCCCAGAACGACTTGGGAAGATCCGCATAACTCATCATAGATCTAACCATTTCCAAAAGAGTTTTGTTTCTTCGCTCTGCAACCCCGTTTTGTTGAGGGGTTCCGGGTGCAGTGAGCTGGGATGCAATCCCTTCATCAGATAAGTAGTTCAAAAACTCATCGCTGAGGTATTCGCCTCCACGATCAGATCGTAGATACTTGATACGTTTTTCCCTATGATTCTCTGCTTGAGCCTTAAATTCTTTGAATTTCTCAAAGGTCTCAGATTTATGCTTCATAAGGAAAATATAACCGTACCTTGAGTAATCATCAATAAAAGTGACAAAATACTCATAACCTCCTCTTGCTTTGGTTGACATTGGACCACATACATCTGTGTGAACGATCTCTAACACTTCTTTGGCTCTATTCCCCTTGGCTCCAAATGCCCTCTTGGTCATTTTACCCTCCAAACATGATTCGCATGTTGGAATTGGTTCAACTTGGAGAAACTCTAGTGAACCGTCTTTCACCAACCTTTGGATCCTCTTTGGATTTATATGACCTAATCTTAGATGCCTTTTCTTTTCTCGGAAATAGTTGATGTGTTATAGGATGCATTTCGTGAGTGGTGTGCACAGTTAATTGTATAGAGATTATTCGACAACGTTCCATGACAGATAAATTTATCAAAAAGAGAAATGGTAACAACTTTATTAAAAGTAACCGAATATCCATCATGAAAAAGTTTAGAAACTGAAATTAAATTCTTTCTAAAACTCGAAACGTAAAGAACATCTCTTAAAATTAAAACTCTGTCATCAAAAGACAAGTGCACTTCTCCCACTACTTCAGCTGCCACTCTCGTAGCATCGCCCAGTGTGATGAGGATCTCACTCCCACTAAGTTGTTCGTCCGCTTGAACCCCTCAGAATGTGAAACAAACATGATCGATGGATCCGATTCACCACCCATTGGGATTGGACAGAATTACCTTTCTTTCCATTCCTCGGGATTGTCCTACTCTCCCGCTTTTCCAAAACTTTCCTCATGCTTGATTCCATGCTCTTATTTGATGTTGAGTCTGCTTGGTTCAACTTTCTCCTCTTTTCATCATCCTTATCACCACTTGACCTAGGATGAAAAGAAGATTTCTGTTTTCCCAAGTTCTTTTCCTCGCTTTCCCTTTCCTTTTCAACCAAAGTGAGAGCATTTACAAGATCATCCACCGTAAAAATCTAGATCTTCCATTAGATACTCAAGATAGTGGTGATTATAGCTCTTTAGTAAGGATTGGAGAATGAAATCAATCTTATTCTTGAAATCACATTTTTTCGCGAGGATCTCAAGTTCCTCAAATAGCACCATAACCCTAAGGACGTCTTTGTCTTTGTCAGTAGTCGTCCTTTTTCCATTTTTAATTCAAAGAATTTCTTGCTTCACACTTTGGATTGCCATATGGGTCCGATGTGCGAACATTGCTTCGAGATTCTCAAAGATGTCTGCGGTGACTCATATTCTTGATGAAGGTGTCTCAACGATCCGCGGATGTGCCAAAATTGTATCCTTCATCAATTCATTTGCCACCTCCCATTCACCAAAATCATCTCATCCCATATTCCGCTTCCTTAGTTTGTTTTTTTGGTTTTTGGTGTATCAAGTACCCATTTGGAAGGTGATGCGGTTAGGACATGTTTTTTAGTTGGTATTTCCAATCAAAATAGTTTTCACCAAGAAGAAAATTGTCTTTAAGTATATTGACAAATGGATTAGAAGGTTGCGACATGATGAACTCGAATAAACAATAATATGCATAAAGACATATATATCACATTCGATCAAATCATCATATTAAAATCTCAAAAAATATGAACATGCATCACCAACATCTCAAAAACAGTTTAAATAAGCCACGTGGGGTGGGTCATTATTTAAACACATTCAAGCAAAAACAATACAAACCTTTAATATCCAGATTAATAGTTGGCTCACACTTGACCAATATAAAATTAACAGGGACTTCGGGGAAGTATATGCATATCAATTTTATACCTAAGTAATAACCATGATTAAATACAGGATTTTTATTTCGTATTGAATGAGACTCGTGGGGAGGGTCATCGTCGCCACTAGTAATAATCCACAATCATCCATTTGGAATTCATTCATGTGAAAGCTATTTTTTGACTTCCCTGGGAATTTCTCCAAAAGAATTCACAAATAAATAAATCATGGAGGTCAAAAATTAATTCAATTTTATCATCCTAATAAAATTGTCAATTAATTATTTAAACATACTTAGTAATTTTTGAAGGTGAGATTTTTCATTGGGCAACTCTCATGCAAACATATTTAAACAAATTAAATAAAGCATAAGATAACACAATAATAAATCAAGCAAAACAGAAAAATAAACATATTGAGCACAAATTATCCAATTGTCATGGTTTTGATTTTTCTTGGCTTGATCTCGAAAAACACCGTCTTGAATTTCTCCCACTCGATCGTCTAAAAATATACTCCGTCTCGAAATGCCACGCTAGCTTCATGGCCAGGATGCACTGCCCTTGCCTCCGTCCGGCCACTTGGCCAAGTCATTTCTCAAGACCTCAGCCTGTTCAGCCGAGGCTTTGCCTTGCCGTTCCTCGGCACGCCTCGGCGTCCGGTGAATCCCTCGGCCGGCCCAAAGGCACAGAATCGCCCAGCGTCTTGCTCCCTCACAGCTATCGCCTACAAGATCCGCCCTCCGCCTCCTACTTCCGCTCACTTTGCAGTCTTAGATCGCCTAAGCGCTTAGACGTCCTCAGGGCGTGTTTTTGGCAACGCGTTCCCGACGCCAGCCTTCGCCTTGGTTCTGGATTTTATCCTTTAATTCTTAAATCTCCGTCCTCGTTTTGATCGGGTTACAATTTATTTATAAAAATAAATAAACTGAGATCTGAACTATTCTATTACATTGATCAAATTAAACAAATCCTAATCTACTAGTGGATTTTCTCACTAGCAAAAAAGAAAATCCGAATCGAATCGAATTAAAAAAAAACACAATTTATATGCATGCATAAATAAACACATTAAATTCCATGACAATTGGATACCGCAAAAATGTATCTAGCAATTCTACTATCCAATTTCAAATTTAATGTCAATGAATTAAATTACAATTTAAAAAATTCAGAGTCAAACCGTGGGCTCGATACGATTGTTGGAGAATAATTTGCACAGATCTATTCGGTGAATATTTAAATACAAATTTAATTCTTATAATTATTACTATCATGAATTAATCCTATATTAATTCAAATAATAATTCAACAACATATCATGCATATAATTAATTCACGTAAATCCTACGCATGCGGAAATCTATGAGTTTACATGAACGTACCTCTTGGGACGAAAGTGATCTAGCTGATTACACCAACCGAAAGAACTTCCCAAGTATTCCCTTAGTCCTTGTTCGACTATCCGGTGGTAGGACACTTGTGAACAATTAACAAAAGGAAAATAAATTATGTTGAACCACCTTTGTGGATTTACTAATTTTTCCAGCACATGGAATTGTACTTGGGAATGAAAGAATCATCCCCTATTTATAGAGCTCAAGTGGTCGAAAATTGTGGCAAGATAATGTGGGAAAATCTTTTCTTGATCTCCAAGAAATCTTTAATATATCTCCTATATTCTTTTTCCCATAATTATAATATTCCACAAAATCCCACTTACTCTTTGTTATGGGATATTTTCTAAAATAATGGGCAAGATTCCATGATTTGGATCTTCTTGAATTTATGAGATATTCTTGTATTTCAAGAAATACATATCTTCCATAATATCTTTTCAAGAAAATCAAGAAAATCTTTCTTGCCCTTTATCTTTCAAAAATTTTGAAATTTTCCTTATAAATAACCAAGTGAGAGATTTCTTGAATTTAATGAGATAATCTTGTATTCCAAGAATACATATCTTCATTCCATAACAAAATTCAAAGAAAATCTTTCTCCCCTTTTATCTATAAATTTCAAAAATAATTAGGAAAAATAAGCAACAATATTTATTTTATTTTAAACATCTTTTTCAGTTATTGGACTATATGTTGGGCTACTCAGGGGGCCTTTAGGAGAATTAAAATTGGATCTTCCAATGGATCTTGAATTATCAATATTTAGCCACAATATTATTCAAGCCCATAAATATTAATTAATCCCACTACATAATTAATATTGCACTATCCATCTTAACCCATATTACAGTCAATAAGGCTCCTGGTTATTATTTCCCGTGTTTAAGATTATCTTGCACATTAATTAGTTACAAGCCACTGAAAAAGCTTCCCGTTAATTAATATCTTTTGTCCTTGGTCAAGGAACGGTTCAACATTACTATCCATACCGGAAACTAATTCCACTTGCAAGATTTGGTATGATAAAGCTTATGAACCTCCCAAGGGGGCAAATCAAACAAGCGTACTTGCACACGATTCTCCGTATTAAATCTTAGCAATCACATGTGACCAATAATATTGCCCAAGATAAAAAGTATTGAATCTCGTTGATTCTCTACCCATGATAAGTCAAAGCAATAGTTACCAATCACACGTGATCCTATTTAAGGAACGAAGATTAAGAAATAACGAACCACTGAGGTCTAATTCTTCCTTGTTCAGTTCTGAAGAATTTGTCCTCTTGTAGGTCCTATTCAGTGCATCAGTCATGCACTAGTGTAATCTCTTGGTCAAGACAAGTCAATCCGAGCCTTACATTTCAACCTTTCACGATGGGTTGTTCATTTCCATCTAGGTCGTGAATGGCGTACTTTTAGTTACAAGGAACTGTTAATTTAATCTTCTGTGATCTGGTATCACTAAATTAACTACAATGTAATACGTACGATTTATTGAACAGTTATGCAGGAAATATATGTAACATTCGATAATATTTAAATCATCAGTGATAAACAATTTATTTCAATAAATAAGTCCAAAATTCAGTTTTGATTATACAAAGTAAAAGCATACTTTCTAGTATAATCCCAACAAATGATCTCCTCCCACTAAGTTGTCGGGTCCGCTTGAACCCCTGTAATGTGAAACAAACATGATCAGTGGATCCCGTATCCACCACCCATAAATTGGAGGCATACGCCGCTAAACAAGCTTCAACAACTAGTGCGTGAGAATTATCTTTCTTTCCATTCCTTTTGGGTCTGGAATAGGCTGACCTCCAATGTCCTTTTTCACCATAGTTGAAGCACTTCCCCTTAGCTAGCTTGTTCACTCCACCACCCTTCTTCACCTTTTCTTTGTCATTGGCAACACTTGAGTTCACTTGCTTGTGGCCTTTGTCCCTTTTCTTGTTCTTACCACCCCTTGGCCTAGAAGAAGAAGAAGGTCCATTTGCCACCAAGGCTTGGCTCTTTTGCCCAAATATCGCCTCCGCAGAGACTAAAGCTTGCAACAGATCAGGCATCGAGAATTTCTGATTATTCATCTGGTAGTTCAGCCTGAACTGTACAAAACTTTTCGCCAGAGAATGGAGCACGAAATCAATTTGGGTCTCGATATCGTATTCAGCGCCAAGTACCTCAAGTTTGTTAAGGTGAGCCATCATCTGGAGAACGTGCTCCCTTCGAGGCGTTCCTCCACCATTTTCATAGAGAGCAAGTCCCTCTCATGATGATCCGATGAGCCACACGGTTCGATGTTGAAACATCGCTTTAAGACTAGTCATGATGTCTGCGGTATCCTCAACGTTCGGTGTTGGTGTTGCAACACATCCGACATAAAGCCAAGATGGTACACTTTGCCATTTCCTTGGATCGCTCCCAACGAGATACTCTTTCTTAACCATTTTAGTGGATTCATCTTTTGGCTTTTCCGTTTTAGGTGTGGCGAGAACCCGTTATGGCTTTGTGCAAAGGAGGACAATAGTAAGTTTACGACTCGATCAACAAAATTTTCTCCAAAGGAGCAAATTGTCTTTAAGTATATTGAATAGTGGATTAAAAGGTTGAGAAATGATGAACTCAAATAAACAATAATATGCATAAGCACATATATATCACAAGGTTCGATCACATGCATCATATTAAAATCTCAAAAAAATATGAACATTTATCACCAAAATCTCAAAAACAGTTTTAAATAAGTCATGTAGGGGGTGGGTCATTATTTAAACACATTCAAGAAGGTTACAAACAAGAAAAGTTATAAACCTTTAATATCCAGATTAATAGTTGGCTCCCACTTGACCAATATAAAATTGACAGGGACTTCGGGGAATTATATGCATATCAATTTTATACCTAAGAAATAACCATGATTAAATACAGGATTATTATTTCAGATTGAACGAGCCTCATGGGGGGTCATCGCCGCCACTAGTAATAATCCACAATTATCCATTTGGAATTCATTCATGTGAAAGCTATCTTTTGACCGTCCTCGGGGGAATTTCTCCAAAAGAATTCACAAATAAATAAATCATGGAGGTCAAAATTAATTCAATTTTATTATCCTAATAAAATTGTCAATTAATTATTTAAACATACATAGTAATTTTTGAAGGTGAGATTTTTCATTGGGCAACTCTCATGCAAACACATTTAAACAAATTAAATAAAGCATAAGATAACACAATTATAAATCAAGCAAAAGCGTAAAAATAAACATATTGGGCACAAATTATCCAATTGTCATGGTTTGTTTTTTCTTGGCTTGATCTTCAAGAAACACCGCCTTGAATTTCTCCCACTCGATCGTCTTGAAAAAACTCCATCTCGAAATGCCATGCCAAGTAGCTCACAAGGGATGCACGCCGCAAGATTCGCCGGCCACTAGCCAATCACCTCAAGCGACCTCGAACAAGACCTCGCGAGCGACGCCCGCCCCGCCCATGCCTCGGCGCCTCGGCGGTCCGACAGCTCCTCGGCGAGCATACAGAGCGCGTCTTGCTCGGCGCCTGACGCCAATTTCGCCACTCTGAATCTCGCCAATGAACTTCATTACCCACGCAAGATCCGCGGCCCCGTCCTCCGTCGCCCGCCCGCTCCACGCGATGGTGCAGCGTCGCCTTGCGCCCGCCTCGAGCGTCTTGACGGTTCGATCTGCCGATCTCGCGCCTCGGCCTCGCCCCGGCGCCGTCGTCATCCGCTACGCCCGATTCTAGATTTTATTCTTTAATTCTTTGTCTCTGTCCTCGTTTTCGATCCGGTTACAATTTATTTACAAAAAATAAATAAACCTAAATCTAGACTAGTCTATTACATTGATCAAATCAAATAAATCCTAATCTACTTGTGGATTTTCTCACGAGGCAAAACAAATCCAAACGAATCGAATTAAAAACCACAATTTATATGCATGCATAAATAAACACATTAAATTCCATGATAATTGGATACCTGCAAAACAGATCTAGCAATTCTACTATCCAATTTCAAATTTAATGTCAGTGAATTAAATTACAATTTAAAAAATTCAGAGCCCGAAACCGTGGCTCTGATACCAGTTGTTGGGGAATAAATTGCATAGATCTATTCGGGGTGAATATTTAAATAAAAATTTAATTCTTATAATTATTACTAGCATGAATTAATCCTATATTAATTCAAATAATAATTCAACAACATATCATGCATATAATTAATTCACGTAAATCGTACGCATGCGGAATTCTACGAGTTTACGTGAACATACCTCTTGGGACGGCAGTGATCTGGCTGATTAGACTAACCAAAAGAACTTCCCAAGTATTCCCTTAGTCCTTGTTCGACTATCCGGTGGTAGGACACTTGTGAACAATTAACAAAAGGAAAAATAAATTATGTTGCACCACCTTTGTGGATTTACTAATTTTTCCAGCACATGGAATTGTACTTGGGAATGAAAGATTCATCCCCTATTTATAGAGCATAGGTGGTCGAAATTTTGGCCAAAAAATAATGTGGGAAAATCTTTTCTTGATCTCCAAGAAATCTTGAATATATCTCCTATATTCTTTTTCCCATAATTATAATATTCCACAAAATCCCACCTACTCTTTGTTATGGATAATTTCGAAAATTATGGGTCAAGATTCCAAGATTTGGATCTTCTTGAATTTATGAGATATTCTTGTATTTCAAGAAATATATATCTTCCATAATATCTTTTCAAGAAAAATCTTTCTTGCCCTTAATTTATCAAAATTTTCGAAATTCTCTTATAGATAACCGAGTGGGAGATTTCTTGAATTAAATGAGATAATCTTGTATTCCAAGAATACATATCTTCATTCCATAACAAAATTCAAAGAAAATCTTTCTCCCCTTTTATCCATAAATTTCGAAATAAATGAGGAAAAATAAGCAACAATATTTATTTTATTTTAAACACCTTTTTCAGTTATTGGACTATATGTTGGGCTACTTAGGGGGCCTTTAGGAAAATTGAGATTGGATCTTCCAATGGATCTTGAATTATCAATATTGAGCCACAATATTATTCAAGCCCATAAATATTAATTAATCCCACTACATAATTAATATTGCACTATCCATCTTAACCCATATTACAGTCAATATGGCTCCCGATTATTATTTCCCGTGTTTAAGATTATCTAGCCCATTAATTAATTCAAGCCACTGAAATAGCTTTCCATTAATTAATATCTATTGTCCTTGGTCAAGGAACGGTTCAACATTATTATCCATACTGGAAACTAATTCCACTTGCAAGATTTGGTATGATAAAGCTTATGAACCTCCCAAGGGGGCAAATCGAACAAGCGTACTTGCACACAATTCTCCGTATTAAATCTTAGCAATCACATTTGACCAATAATATTGCCCAAGATAAAAAGTATTGATTCTCGTTGATTCTCTACCCATGATAAGTCAAAGCAATAGTTACCAACCACACGTGATCCTATTTAAGGAACGAAGATTAAGAAATAACGAACCACTGAGGTCTAATTCTTCCTTGTTCATTTCTGAAGAATTTGTCCTCTTTTAGGTCCTATTCAGTGCATCAGTCATGCACTAGTGTAATCTCTTGGTCAAGACAAGCCAATCTGAGCCTTACACTTCAACCTTTCTCGATGGATTGTTCATTTCCATCTAGGTCGTGAATGCCGTACTTTTAGTTACAAGAGACTATTAATTTAATCGTCTGTGATCTGGTATCACTAAATTAACTACAATGTACCACGTACGATTTATTGAACAGTTATGCAGTAAATATATGTAACATTCGATAATATTTAAAGCATCAGTGATAAACAATTTATTTCAGTAAATAAGTCCGAAATTCAGTTTTGATTATACAAAGTAAAAAGTATACTTTCCAGTATAATCCCAACAATGTAAAGTAGCAGTTTTTGCAGCATTGCATGAGTAGTGGTTAAAGCAGTGGGAGACGTGCACCTGTCTTTTGAAGACAAGATTTTAGTTTTGAGCGATGTTCTTTATGTTCCAGTTTTTCGCAAAAATCTTATCTCAGTTTCAAAACTATTTAATGATGGATATTCTATTCGTTTTTCTAAGCAAGTTACTGATTACCATAACGATGTGATTATCTATCATGGAACTTTAAGGAACAATCTCTATACTACTAACTGTGCACACCACTCACAAAAATGCATCTTATAACACATCGACTGTTTCATGCAATAAGAGAAAACGTTCAGAAAATGTGAACGAAACATTTCTATGGAATCTAAGATTAGGTTATATTAATCTAAATAGGATCCAAAGGTTGGTGAAAGATGGTTTGCTGTCGGACCTACAGTTAGAACCACTTTCAACCTGCGAATCATGTTTGGAGGGTAAAATGACCAAGAGGGAAGTGGGAGCCAAGGGGAATAGTGCCACAGAAGTGTTGGAAATCGTTCATACTGACATGTGTGGTCCAATGTCAACCAAAGCTAGATGTGGATATGAGTATTTCGTGACTTTCATCGATGATTACTCAAGGTTCGAGTACATTTTCCTGATGAAACACAAATTGGAAACCTTTGATAAATTCAAAGAGTTCAAAGCCGAAGTGGAGAATCATAGGGAAAAGAGTATCAAGTTTCTACGATCTGATCGTGGAGGCGAATACCTCAGGGATGAGTTTTTGAACTACCTATCGAACGAGGGCATTGTTTCCCAGTTGACTGCACCCGAAACCCCTCAACAAAATGGGGTTGCAGAACGAAGAAACAGAACACTCTTAGAAATGGTCAGATCCATGATGAGTTATTCAGATCTACCCAAGTCATTTTGGGGTCATGCCTTGGAAACAACGGCTTACATTCCTAATCTGGTGCCATCCAAATCGGTTCTCAAAACTCCTAAAGAGTTGTGGACCGGGCGCAAGCACAGTCTAAGACACCTCAAAATTTGGGGGTGACCGGCATACGTGCTAGACAAGGAGGCCGGTAAGTTGGATGCACGATCGAAACTAAGGTTGTTTATAGGATATCCCATGGGAACGAAAGGGTGCATGTTCTATGGTCCCGAAGATCAAAAGGTGGTAATAAGTACGCACTTTAGATTTTTGGAAGAAGACTTTATGAACAATCGAAAGCCCAAAAGTGAGATTACCTTAGACAAAATAAGAGGTCAAACTCCTATACCAACAGTACAGGTAGATATACCAAGCATCACACCGACACAATCGAAACCTCGTCGTAGTAGGAGAGTTGTTCGACAACCTGAGAGATTCATGGGGATAGGAAAATCTTCGAATTTGGTCCCCGGGGATAGTGAATCAGACCCCTGGTCCTACAAGGAGGCGGTCCAAGATAAGGATTCAGAATCCTGGCAAACTGCGATGGAAGTCGAGATGGGCTCAATGGATCATAATCAGGTGTGGGAGCTAGTTGAACCACCAAATGGGGTAAAACCCATTAGATGTAAGTGGGTCTACAAGAGGAAAAGAGGACCGGACATGAAGGTGGAAACCTTTAAAGCTACGCTTGTGGCAAAGGGATACACTCAAAAAGAGGGTATCGATTATGAAGAAATCTTTTCGCCTGTAGCCATGCTTAAGTTCATTCGTATTCTCTTGGCAATAGCTGCACATCTAGATTTTGAGATCTGACAAATAGATGTCAAGACAACTTTCCTTAACGGGAGTCTTGACGAGGAAATCTATATGCAACAGCCTGAAGGTTTCATCGAAAAAGGCCAACACCTTGTGTGCAAGCTGAGGAAGTCCATTTATGGACTTAAGTAAGAATCTAGGGCTTGGAACCAATGTTTTGATCATGTAATAAAATCTTATGGGTTTGATCAAAACGATTTTGAGAGTTGTGTTTATAGAAAGTGTGACGGGACTACTTCGATATTCCTAGTACTATACGTAGATGATATTCTGCTCATCGGAAACGATGTAAAGGTTTTGTCAGACGTAAGGGTATGGTTGTCAAAACAGTTTGATATGAAGGTAGGGAAGCCGGTCATATTCTTGGGATCAGGATCACTCGAGATCGAAAGAAAAGAATGATCGGCTTATCGCAAGCTTCATACATAGATACCATTTTGAAGCTTTTCAACATGCAAGATTCCAAGAAGGGTTTTTGTACCTTTCAGGCACGGAATCCATCTATCGAAAGACATGTTCCCTAAGACACAAAGGTAGATAGATGACATGAGAGGCATTTCTTATGCATCAGCAGTAGGAAGCCTCATGTATGCAATGTTGTGTACGAGATCAGATATCTGTTACGCCATAGGTATGGTAGCGAGATATCAAAGTAATCCCATAAATCAACATTGGACTGTTGTACATTCTGAAGTATCTAAAAAGAACTCGAGATAGAATGTTGGTTTATCAGTCAGACAATTTATTTCCAGTGGGATACACGAACTCGGATTTCCAATCAAACCTAGATTCCAGACTATCTACCTCAGTTAGTGTGTTTTCATTTGGGAAGTGTAGCCATGAAATGGAAGAGTGTGAAGCAGAAATGCATCATTGTCTCAACCATGGAAGTCGGGTAAGTAGCTGCTTGTGAAGTAGTGAAGGAACCAGTTTGGCTCTAGATCTTCTTAGTGGACTAGGATGGAGTTCCGAATTTGTCTAACAATATTTGCTAGGGGCAATTGCAAATTCAAGGGAACCAAGAGCCCACGAGTCAAACAAACACACTGAAGGAAAGAAATCTTAGACGAGAAATCATTAAGAGAGGAGATGTAGACGTGGCTAAGATCGCATTGGAGGATAACCTAGTTAATCCTTTCACAAAGTGTCTGCCTCTGGAAACATTTAAGAGACATGTGGGAGGAATGGTTGTCAAGTGCGTAGCCAATCTGCTTTGAGTATAAGTGGGAGAGATATTATTAGGTTCATGTAGGTGGCATTAGATGTCACTTAAACTACACGAGATGTGTTGTGGTATACTTAAAAGCAGACTTTGAGTATAAGTGGGAGATTGTTGGTGTTATACGTGAAAGTATGCTTTTACTTTGTATAACCTATGTATTAAACACTTATTTACTGAAATAAATTGTTTATCACTGTTGCTTTAAATATAATTGAATGTTATATATATTTATTGCAAACCGTTCATAGCACGCGTTACATTGTAGTTAACGTGGTGATACCAGATCACAGAAGATCACGTTAACAGTTCCTTGTAAACGAGTGCGTGTTTCACAACTTAGATAGATCCGAACAATCTATTGGTAGAAGTTGATGTGTAAGGCTCAGATTGGCTTGTCTTGTCCAAGAGATTACACTAGTGCATTCGATGAGCTGAAGCGGACATACATAGAGGATAAACTCATGCGCACTGACTTAAAGGATGAAGAGTTAGACCTCAGTGGTTGTTGATTTCTTAATCTCTGTCACTTAATAAGGACTGTGTGTGATTAGTAGTTATTGCTTTGACTTATAAATGGGAAAAGAATCATTGCGACTTCGATACCCTATATCTTGGGCAATAATATTAATTACACGACAGTTGCTAAATTAATACAGAGAATCGTGTGCTTGAAAAAGTCTTGCTTGATTGGTCCCCTTGGTGGGCCCGGAACCTTTATCATACCAAATCTTGCAAGTGGAATTAATTTTCCGGTATGGATAATAAAGCTAGGTTGTCCTTACTCCAAGGATAAAGATATTAATTAATATAAAGCTTTTCAGTGGCTTAATTAATTAATGGACTAAATAATCTTAAACACGGAAAATAATAATCGGGAGTCATATTACCGTAATATGGGTTAAGATTGGATAGTGCAATATTAATTATATAGTGGTATTAATTAATATTAATTTGCTGAATTATATTGTGGCTCAATATTGGAATTCAGAAGTCCATTGGAAGGTCCATTTTAATTATCCTAAAGGCCCCTTAAGTAGCCCAATTAAAGTCCAATAAATAAAAGGGGCTTAAAATAAAATAAATTTATTGTTGCAATATTTTCTCAAATTTTTGAAAATATTAAAGAAAAGAGGGAGAAGGATTTTCTTGAAAAGATTTTATGGAAAGAAGATAATGTATTCTTGGAATACAAGATTATCCCATAAATTCAAGAAAACTCCCACTTGGCTTCTTTAATAGGTATTTTTCGAAAATCTTTAATAAGAAAGGGAAGAAAGATTTTCTTGATTTTCTTGGAAAGATTTTATGGAAGATATGTATTCTTGGAATACAAGAATATCTCATAAATTCAAGAAACATCCAATATTGAAATTCCTTCTAGTAATTTTCTAAAAAAATAGGCCAATTGAGGGTGTGAGATGTTTGTGGAAAAATACACATGGAAAGAAGAATATATTGGATATATTCAAGATTTCTTGGAGATCAAGAAAAGATCTTTCCCAACCCTAAAATGCCTCATAATTTTCGAAACCCCTCTTATTATAAATAGGGTATGAATTTTTCATTCTCAACTAGTGTTCCATGTGTTGGAAATATTAGAAATCCACAAAGGTGGTGCAACAATATTTTTATTTTCCTTGTTTTATAAATCGTTCATTGAAGGACCTTCCACCGGGGTTATTGGACGAGGACTTGGGAATACTTGAGAAGGACTTTTGGTGGGTATCCAGATACTTGATCCTGTCTGTCTCAGATCGTCTCTCCAACGGGTACGTTTACGTAAACTCCTAGAAATTCCGCATGCTAGGATCTTTTTCGTGAAATCTTATTTGCATGTCGTTGTTGGTTAATTATTATTTGAATTCACTTAGGTAAATTCATGCTAGTAATAATTGTTAATTTAAATTTGTGTTTATGAGATCACCCCGATAGATCCTGGCATATGTTATCCCAACAGCTTAGGAAGTGGGTTTGGAGATATTTCAAAAACCAAAATAGTTTATGGGCGAGTGTTATTGAGTCAAATTACGGGGGTTTGAACTTGAGGGATTTGAGAGAGGGTGGGTTTGAGGGAGAAGTAGATGGTCTAATTAGTAGAAAGATATGTGTTGGGGGAGGGGGGGGAGGTGGTTTTGGGAAAACATGGAGAGGGAGATTGGGGAAGTGGGAGACACTTTATTTTGGCTCGATGAGTGGGTGGGGAATGGGACTCTCAAATCAGATTTTTCTGAATTATTCCATTTATGTGTGTATAGAGAGGGTAGTATTAGGGATATGGGTGAGTGGAAGGGAGGGATATGGGTTTGGAAAGATATGTGGAGAAGAGAGCTATTTGAGAGGGAGATTGAGAGGACTAATGAGTTAACATATATGATTAACAGGATCACACTTAAGCAGGGAGTCAAGGAAAATTGGAGATGGAAGATGGAAGGATGAAAATTTCAGAACTAAGGCAGCCTACTGTTCAATCGCTTTTGGAATTGAGAGACCGGCACCTTCATAGGATACCAAGTATCTCGACATGGTGTGAAGCATGTATGTTCCATTGAAAGTGAAACTGGATGGAGAGCACTCTAGAATCGACTACCTACAAAGGACAACCTTCTAAAACGTGGGATTCAAATTTCAGCGGAGGACTCAAAATGCTCGATGTGCAAGATGGAAATCGAGACAACAACTCACCTTTTTCTTAATTGCCCCGGCATATATAGAGTGTGGCATGATTGCTATAATTGGCTCAATATCCTTAGTGTTATTCATCGTAATATTAGGTCTCAATTCTCGTGTCACACTGGAATTTTGAGAGGAAACAAGGGGAGAAATTTTGCTATTTCTTTGTGGACGTGCATCATATGGGTCTTGTGGAAAAGATGAAACCAACTTATTGTTTAGGATGTGAAGTTCAATACTGTACAAATTGTAGATGAGATAAAGAATAGACTTTGGAGTTTGCTATATGTACATTCTTGGAGTTTTGCCAACTTTTTTTTGAGAAATGACTTATAAATCCTAGAAAATTACTAGATTGTTAGGGAAGACTTACTTTTAAATCATTGTTTTGTAACCTTAGGTTCACTGCCTTAGGTTGATATTTCAGTAATGAAGTATATAATTTTCTGACCAAAAAAATTGATTATTTTACCTAAAAACTATCATTACATCAGAAACATAAATAACAAGTAGAAATTTACTTTACTATCAAATTGTTATAGAAAATAAAAATTACTATTATTGGACTATCAAAATAAAATCAGGCAACCAATCAAGAAATTATTAAGAGAAAAGAGAAAAAAACTTGTGTGAACTCTATTTTTTTCAATATCACTGTGATTGTGTAAAAAAAACATTATTATGTAAAAATATTATCATTGTTATGTACAAATATTGTTGGGATATTTTAGTTTTGAAGAATTATGCCAAAACATTATCAACTTGTGTTATTGAAGTTAATTTACAGATAACAAGTTGAGGGGGAACGAAAGAACAAGTTGAGGGGGAACTCATGAAATCGAAAGAAGATGATCGAGATCGACGAGGTCATAGATTTAGACCGATCGAGATCGATGAGTAAGATGAGTTCCTGAGTTAACTGATGAGTGGTCTGCAAAATTAGAAGAGAAGAAAAAACTAAGCCGGTGATCGAAAGATCGATGACGAAAATGAACTGATCGGATGATCGGAAGAGCGACCAAGCCGATCGAAAAGAAACCGACCGTAAGATCAAAAGAGAATGTTGCGATCGTAAGAAGCGAGATGAGATCGATCAAGATCAAACATGATCGAGATCAGATACGATTACCTGATATGCTAACCTGATATACTAACATGATACTATCCTGATATGTTGACTGAAGATGTGTTGATCCGGGTCACTGAAATTTGATCGATCGCAAGAAGAAATCGATAGCCGAGTAAAAGTGACCTTAGGGTCAATAAGTAAAAGTGACCCGAGGGTCGGATGTCCGAATTCAAGAGCAGCCAACTCAAGAAGCTCGAAAGTGTCAAGATGCCCGACGCATAAGGTCCATCAAGAGAAGTCCGCTCAAGAATCCCGAGTAGAAGTATCCCGAGACTCGAGAAACCTCAAGACTCGATAGGAAAGACTCAAGATGTCACTAAAGACATCAAGACTCGTTCAATCCTCAAGACTCGAGAAACCCTCAAGACTTAGAGAATCCTCAAGACTCGTAAGAAATCAAGAATATAAATTTAGATTCATCCGACGTGGACCAATGAGAGGAAGACAACCAACCCAAAAAAGCTACAGAACTTACGAGAATAATATGGATTTGAATGTTATTCTCTCCAATGGTAACATTCAAATCCAAACTATAAATTTTAAGGTCTTTCATCATTCTAAGGGGTGGAAAGTGTGGATAATTTATTGAAAGAAATAATTTATCCAAGAGCCACATTTAAATATTTCTACCATAGAACACATTTAATGCATATACAAATATATTCAAGAGTGTTCTAAAACTCAATTTATGCAACCCACGATATATCCTAAGATTAAAGAGATTTTTCCAACCTTAAATTGAGGCTAAACAAATGTACCTAAAATCTCAAATGAACAACCCACACCAAAAACCCAAACACTATTGTTAGGTAGTTTGTGTGATTGTTGAGTTAAAGAGTGATGATCGATGCAATCGAATAGGACCTGAAAAGGATTAGAGAATAAGTGAGTAAACTATTTCTTGCATAGTCCCTTAAATAGGATCACGTGGGTTTGAGTAAGTATTGCTTTGACTTATCATGGGTAGTGAATCAAATGTAGATTCAATACTTTTTATCTTGGGCAATATTATTAGTCACATGTGATTGTAAGATTTATCCCGTGAAGGGTGATAAGTCCCGATTGAAGGAATTTCCCTTGGAGGTTCATAGAGTGGATGTATCATACCAAATTTTGCAAACCAATTATTTAGGTGTTGATAATAATGTTGAACCGCTTTATGTTAAAAGATATTCTTGTCATATTTCATTTGGTTAATGGGCTAGAAAATCAAAACACATGGACTTAAAAAAGAGCCAATTTGGAATCACCATTCCTTCACCCCCTTTTTTTTAAGATGGATTTCATTTTTTTTTATATTTCATGGGTTTTTTTAATATTTATAAACAATTGGTATCGTGGCTCAATATTCAAATATTCAAAGTTCAAAGAAGACCCAATCTTAATTCTTTTTAAAAAACCTGCTTTACGTAATTGTGCATATATTTTAATGTTTTAAAAGGTGATTAAAAAAAATAAATAAATGTTGGATATTTTTCCAATAATTTTGATGAATTATGGATAAAACATTATCAAAAGATTTTCTTTGAATTTTGTTAACAAATGAAGGTATGTAAAGAACAAGTTGATACAAGATTACTCTCATTAATTCAAGAAATGATCCCACTTGGTTATTCATAATGATATTTTAAAATGAGTTTTAATGAAATATAAAAAATCGGAAGAGAAGAAAAATTTTCTTGATTTTCTTGAAAAGATATTATGGAAGATATGTATTTCTTGAAATACAAGAATATCTTATAAATTCAAGAAGATCCAAATCTTGGAATCTTGATCATCTATTTTTTTCAAAAATCCATATATATAGAGTAGGTGGGATTTTTCAAGAATATTATGATTATGGGAAAAAGAATATAGGGGATATATTCAAGATTTCTTGATCAAGAAAAGATTTTCCCACATCATATTTTGCCAAAAATTTCGATTCACCTAGTCTCTATAAATAAGGATGATTCTTTTCATTCCCAAGTAAAATTCCATGTCTTTGGAAAATTAGTAAATCCACAAAGGTGGTGCAACATAATTTATTTTCCTTTTGTTAAATCGTTCACAAGAATCCTTCCACCGATAGTCGAATGAGGGCTAAGGAATACTTGGGAAGTCCTTACGGTTAGTCTATTAGAAGTACACCGCCATCCCAAGAGAGACGCTCACATAAACTCGTAAGACATCTGCACTCGTGAGGTTTTACGTGAATTATTATATGTATGATATGTTGTTGATTATTATTTGAATTAATATAGGATTAATTCATGCTAGTAATAATTATAAGAATTAAATTTGTATTTAAATATTCACACCCCAATAGAATAGTATGGATTTGAATGTGATTCTCTCCAATGGTAACATTCAAATCCACACTATAAATACAAGGTCTTTCATCATTCTAAGGGGTGAAAAGTGTGGAGAATGTGGCAAAAGATGCAACAGAGCCAAGAGCCACATACTCAAGTATTTCCACCATAGAACACAAGTCTGTAGATATACAAATATATTCAAGAGTGTTCTAAAACTCAATCTATGCAACCCACGATATATCCTAAGCTTAGAGAGATTTTCCCAACCTTAGCATTGAGGCTAAACAAATGTACGGGAAAATCTCAACCTAGTTGGAGACACCAACCAAACCCAAACCCTATTGTTAGGTAGTTTGTGTGATTGTTGGAGTTGTAAAGAGTGAGTAAGCTGCAGAGTAGTCAGCCAGAAAACTCTAGAGAAGAAGTGAGTAAACTAACTTGAATAGTCAGAAAGCTTGTGTGTGTTTGAGTAAGTAAGCTGCAGAGTAGTCAGCCAGAAAACTCAAATGTAGAAGAAGTGAGTTAGCCTGAAAGCTTGTAGGCGATCCCGTGAACGGTGATAAGTCTCGATTGAAGGAATTTCCCTAGGAACAGGGAGAGTGGATGTAGGAGCTTGAGTCTCCGAACCACTATACTTTGTTGTGTTCGTTATTGCTTTATGTTCTTATCCTGTCATATGCATTTGGTTATAAGCAAAACACAACACATGGACTTAAAAAGCAAAAATTTGGAATCACCATTCCTTCACCCCTGTTTTATATGCATTTAATGATTTTTTTTTCGCATTTCATGGGTTTTTCACCGGGGCAAACAAATATTATCATTGTTATGTATACAAACTAGTATCATTATTTAAAAAATAATTTATTTTTTGGCATAATGCATCTAAAGGCTCCTGAATTATCAACTTTTATTTCGAAAGACCCTTAAACTATTTTTTATTTTAAAAAGTCCTTGAACTATCAACTTTTATTTCAAAAGTTCCCTAAACTATTTTTTTATTTTAAAAAGCCCTTGAACTATATCATTTTTATTTTATAAGACCCTTTTGTTAGAGAGTTTGTTAGAGACCGTTTTTTTTTTATTTTTGGGATTGATCTGAAAATAATAGCATTGAAATTGAGTTAATGTATACAACTATCGTTGTTAATGTGTTATATTTTAACAGTGATAGTTGTGTATATAAATATAACTACGATAGAGTTTATGTATAAATTTGATTGACATAAGTGTTGCTCTAGAAAAAATACGTGAAATATGGTCAATTGAAGGCCAAAATAGGAAAGTAAATAATACACCACTCCAAGCACTAAACCGTAATTACATATTCCAACACCATTTAATTATTCAGTAAACTTTTACGAAAATACCATTTTCGGCCGGCCAAAAACTACGAAATGACAACTCAACAACTTATTCTTGGCTATACATGCGAAGTCTTCGAGGTTAGGTTTCCAATTTGTCATCGTTCTAAGCAAATAAAAAAATATACTGAATATGTTAAATATGTCCCTACAATTTAACATTTGTGAGAAGAATAATTTTCTTAAAACTAGGTAGAAGGAGATGTAAATAAATAAAAAAGGAGGGAAGCAGATGAAAATAGAGGGAGTAACGTTTTGTTTATACACACATGTCTCTTTAGACTAACACGTTTGTGTGTGTATAATAACACAATTTTCAATACCTTACAGACAAATATGTGAACTGAAAAAATAAGTATGGGTTATTTGTTCTTACAGTAAGACATATACATATATTTATAGTAACACATGTTTGTCGTCATAGTAACACGGATCTCAGAGTGAGTTCTGTTATTTTGTCTTTCAAATTTTTTAGAAAAATCCGTTTGATCTAGTTTGAGTCGCGCGGGGATCCTCGAATTTTTCCCTCTTTGTTTATGTGCTTCTCCTTCTGACCCGCATGCCATGTTTCACGGACTGTTGGGAGATGAATTTAATAAATATATATGATTTTGATTAAGATCCCAAAACCCCTAAGTATGACGTGTTCAGAATGATCTTGATAGTTGAGTCAGGATTCAGTTTTAGAGTACTCAGGATGATATCTGCAAAATGTATAGTCAGCAGATATAATTCAGAATAGGTTCTGAAGATTCTGAAGAACTCAGTATGCTTCTGAAGTATCCGAAGTTTCAGGATGAAACTGAGATACTGAAGACTCAGTATGATACTGAGTAACTGAAGACTCAGCACGAAGACTCAGTACATCAGTCAGTATAAACTACAAAGGTTCAGAAGACCCTGAAGACTCAGAAGACCCTGAAGACTCAGAAGACTCTGAAGACACAAGACTGAAGACTGAGAACTGAAGATCAAGAATACTGAAGGCACAGTAATTACTGAAGACTCAGTAATATACTGAATGCTCAGTATGAACTTGAATGTTCCGAGGCACTGAATATATCTATCTGAAGGATGCAATACTGAGAAAAACGCGGTTCCTTAGAAAGTTAGATATTGCCAAGACATTCAAATGCAGACAAAAGGAACTAAGTCAGAAGTGTTGTTAAGGTTATATCAAACTCAGAGTTTGTAACCTAAAAAGCCGTTGAAGGTATCTACCTTTTAACTGAAGACAAAAGTCAAAAAGAGGAAGACAACACTGTACCATACTGACACTGACAGTGACAAGCCGCTGAAAAAGATGTCAGATGTACAAAGTTCCAGACTGCAAAAAGTGAAGACCGGCTACGTAAAAGGCTATTGCCTAAAACGTGTTAGGGAGGTTCAAACCCTAAATATAGCCGTTTCTCACACACCTTAAGAGGAAACTCATGAAGCTATCTCTCCAATGGATAGTTTTCAAGAGTGACCTTGGTGTATGCCTATAAATACTGGTGACCCTCTACATTGAAAGGTTACGGGAAATTTATACGCAACTCAAGAGCTCAAACTTATTCTTGCAAAAGTTAAAGCACTCGAAAAACTTAGAATTTCCCAAGTGCTTCGATATTGAAGAGAGCTCACTATACTAAGCCTAGCTTGATAAGATTTATCCAAAGCTTAGTCGAGATATCCTAACCCTTTGCATTGTGCCTCATTGTAAAGGATATCTCATCCTAGTTGGAAACCAACCGAGAAACCCAAAACCCTTGAGAAGGTAGTTGGAGTGTGTTTGTTGGTGAGAAGAGTTGTAAAGAGTTAGTAAACTACGGCGAGTAGTCGAAAAACTCTAGAGGAGAAGTTAGTAAGCTTCTGAGGGGTAGTCAAAACTTGTTTGTGTTTGAGTAAATGAACTACGGAGGTAGTCGTAAAAACTCAAGGTCGGGTTGAGTAAGTAAACTTCGTGGAGTAGTCGAAACTTCGGGGCGAGTTGAGTAAGTAAACTACGAGGTAGTCAGAAAACTCAGAAGTTGATAGTGAATTTCTCTGAAGAGTCAGGGAGAGTGGACGTAGGAGCTTGAGCCTCTGAACCACTATAATTGCTGTGTTCTTTATTGCTTTCCTTATCTGTGCTTAACTGCATTGACTTGTTTTTTGAAAGCATACTTTTCACCGATATTCAGGTTGGAATCAATCCAATTGAAGTTGCATAAGTGAATCAGTGCCTAATCACTATTTTCATAAAGGGGAGGTTTTCTGCAAAGCTTAAAACGAGTATAAACTAAAGGGCCAACCATTCCGCACGACTGAGTAGCTAGAACAGATAGTTACCAAACTGAACTCTCATCTGAGGATTCAGTAAGTTAGTTATCTGACCCAAGCTGACCTCAGTAAGAAAAAGTTTTTAAATCACCTAACACGTGTATTCCCCCCCATACACGTGTAAGACTCGTTGCACCGGACCAACAAGTGGTATCGAGCGGTGGTTCAACTTGACCACTGGCTTTGTGTTGACCAAAGTTTTATTTTCAAAAATACTTGTGGTCTATCTGAACTGATCTTATTTGCTGAAATTTTTTATTTTTAAAAGATCAGAAAAATGTCTTCTAAAAAACTTCCCATGTTCTCAGTGGAGAACTATGATCTATGGAGACTGAGAATGCAGGGCTCATCTCAGTATTCCAAACATGAGCGTATGTGGAGAGTGGTGTCTCAAGGACCATTCCAATTCTTTGTAGTGAATCCCAGGAGGAAATGTAAGATGAGAGAATTGATCCTAGAGCATAATTTCCTAAGTCCGATGACCAATCGACTCTGAAGAGAGAAAAATTAGTCAATCTAGACTACATTGCAAAAAGACACACTATACAAAGACAATTGATGATGGTGTGATGGGAATGATCTCTCAACAGAATATCTTTGCTAAAGAGATTTGGGATACACTAATTTGTAATGTGCCAAGGCACAGATCATATAATAGAAAACAAACTTTCAAAGTGGCAATTGGAAAGTTTGATAGTTTTTGAAATGGATGATGGTGAATCAATAGACAAACCTGGAAGTCGATTCACTAGCATCATGAATGATCTAAATTCACTTGGAAAGAAATATCCACAAAAGAGAAGTGGCATTGAAAATTCTTAGAGGTCTTTCTAAGAAATGGGATATTCATGCGTTGGTGATTGAAAACACCAAGAACATTAGTTCAATGCCATATCAACAAGTCTTCTCTCGAAATTTGAAAGCCTATGAATTTGTAATTGATAAGAAATCCAAAAAAGGCGATGCAAAGATGATTCTTCATCGAGTAAGAATGTGGCTTTAAAAGCCAAAGATAAAACACAGAAAACTAGAGAGTCGAGAACCCCCATGCCAAACATCGGGATGAGCTTGAGGAAAAGCTAGACCGATGGCAAGGAGGTTTGACCGGACTTAATAATAGATTTGGAAAATACAAAAAGCTATTACAGAACCACAGTGTACCGAAGAAACCGAGGACGGATCAATCGAGAAGAAGAAGGACACGAAAGTCAAGGATCTTCATCCAAGAGGAAAGACTCCAAGTCCAAAGAAGAAAATGATCGGGATGATGATGCCAACAAATGCTATAACTGCCAAAGAAAGGTCACTTCCAAAGATGATTGTCCCGATTTGAGTCTTGCTGGAGAGAAGAGAAAGGCAAGCTAAAAAGAGACCGAAGTTCTCAAGCAAAAAGGCCATGGTTGCGAGAAGAAGAACATTCTACGAGGAGGGATCTAGCTCTTCAGATGAGATATTCTCGAGAAAGGAAAGTGATGACATCTCAATCGATGGCCATTGAGGAGGTAAACTCTTCTTTCTCTGTTGTTGCTCCTACACCAAAGACAAGAGTTTTCAAGTTCTCTTTAAACAAATCATTTTGACTGACGGATTCTTTTGAGAATCATTGAAGGACTATCTTTGTTTTACAAGAATCAAGTTAAATAAAACTCAAGAGCGAGAATAAGGAACCTGAAGCACGAAAATCTAAAATGGAAAGACTCTAGCAATATTGAAATCACTTCTCCATTAATGGGAGCTCTTGATGAATCGGATGTTACGAAGTACAACTCTCGAGAAAGAGAAATTGATAATGTCCCTAACTCGAAAAGCTAGAGAAATCCACCAAGAGATTCAATTTAATCGGAACCGAGTTCAATGACCTCTCGAGAAGCATAAAACTCTACAAAATCATGAGGATAGTGCATGTAAGAAGTTAACTCTATTGAATAAAGCATCTAATGTAATAGATGAAATTGAGTTACTAGAGATCTGTCACTATAAAAAGCTGGATTAGGATTTATTCGAGGGGACCTCACAAAAGGTCATCTCGAATCTTTGCGTCAAGTAGCAAAGAAGACCTTCTTTGTAAAACCGATGGCACATACACTTCAAACCAAGTAATGCCCAAGGTTGTAGACAAGGAAAAGGACCTATTGTCTCGATAAAAACTGAATGATCGGGTTAGAAAGCCCAAACCCCGGTAAAAGGCTAGAAAACCCGAAAGCGGTCGATTGAAAGTTTCAAGCAAGTACTTCAAAGCCTCGGGGCTAAGAATGAAAACACGAAAGGCTCCACATTTGAACCATCGAGGAATCCTCGGATGAGAAACACTCAAACAGAGACATTCTCAACCTGAAGAGACCAAGTCCTCGGATATCTTTGAAAGACTCAGATTTCAAAGATGATAACCTGAACCCCACTTGTCTAAGGGTAAAGGTTATCTGAACCCGAAGTCATCAAAGATTTAGACCGGTTGCACAAAAAGCCTAAAGCATCTGAGCAAGGCTGAAACCAAAGAAGAATTCAAAAGCCCATGTTCATGCTAAAGCTAGCACACATATACAAAAAAAGCGCTAAGGCACCCGAGTAGTGGATGTATATGTTGATGTTTATGGAAGACAAATTAGCCACTCTAAAGTAATTAGAGTTGTCGAGCGATTTGATTCCGAAAATACAACTAACCTCGTAGGACCCTACACAAATTGGGTACCTAAGAATTGATCTGTTTTTTCGAGGAAAAACAAGGGCACCGAATCCCACTAAAGATCACATGGCAATCGATGAGCGAGATGAAAAAGGCTCTTGATATATGGTATCTTGACAAAGGATGTTCAAGACATATGACAGATACAAGAAGATACTCAAAGGACTATGTTGAACAAAGAGGCCCCTGAGATCACTTTTGGAGATAACTCCAAGGACACGGTCAAGGATATGGAACTTTGGAAATCGACTCGATTCATATCCATGGTGTTTCATATGTATCCGGATTGAAGCATAACTTGCTTTCAATTAGCCAATTACGTGATAAGGGTTTTAATGTTGAGTTCTCTAAGAACTTATGTTTTGTGAAAGATGATACATCACGAAAAGTATTCTTGACCGTACAAGAAAAGGGAATGTGTATCTTCTTTGATTGGAGTTCAACTCCAAAAGATACATGTTTAGTTGCTAAAAGTTCCACGAGATACCCGGTTGGTTATGGCATAAAAGAATGAATCACCTAAATTTCAAAACCACGAACAAGCTTGCAAGATTAGCTCTTGTAAGAGGGTTGCCTAATGAGTGTTCAAGAAGGAACATATTTGTGATCGTGCGAAAAAGGAAAACAAGTAAAAGCATCATTTAAAAAGCAAAGTAGAAGTCTCTCTTGTGAGACACTTGATTATTGCATATGGATCTTTTTGGTCCTATAACACCCGTAAGCACTAATGGCGAAAATATACATTGGTAGTAGTTGATGACTACTCAAGATATACTTGGGTCATATTCTTACTCAAGAAGAAAGAGACTTCGAATAAAGTCGCCGGAGTTCTTGAAAAGGCTCGATATTGAGAAAAATCTGAGTGTGATCAAAATCGGATCCCGACAAAGGAACCGAGTTTATAAATCATATCATATCGATTATTGTGCGAGAATGGAATTTTACATGAAACATCACCGCAAGGACCCCCAACAAAACGGTGTTCTTTGAAAGAAGGAATGAACTCGAAAAGAAGTTTGCAAGGACAATGATAAATTGAAAGTTGATATTCCTAAAAGATTTTGAAATGAAGGTGTCAACACTTTGCATGCTTTACTCGAGAATAGATCCATCTTGACCAAGAGTCAAGGCAAAACACCCTATGAGCTTTGGAATGAAAGGAAGCCTCTTGTTTTTTCTTTCTTTCGTGTGTTTGGTTGCAAGTGTTTCATACACAACAATGGTAAAGATCGAGTTGAAAACATTTGATAGTAAAAGGCGATGAAGGAATATTCTTAGGATATTCGAAGTCGATAAAAGCTTTCGAGTTTACAACCTGTGGGACTCTTATTGTGGATGAAACACCTCATGTTGTTTTTTGATGAATCTACTTGTGTTCGGAAGAAACAGGAACATGATCTTGAGATGAACCGACTAAGAGGATCACCAGATTCACTGAAACGAAAAGATAAATCATCCAATCGAACTCCGAAAAAGAAGAAGTCACCCACTATCTATGATTGGGTGACTCGGACTCGATAAAGAAGTTCGGGATGGTGAGACTCAGAAAACCAACACTCTCCAGGTGACCAATCAACGAGCAGACACCCGCCGGACTGGGTATGTGATGCCAATGAAGATGTGGTCACAAATTTGAGGCAAATTCTAATCTATCAACCAAAGGGGAACAAATGTCTTTGACAATGTTACGAATAAAATTTCCCACGAGGAAGATGATTCCCTTTCTCTCGCTCATTGTTCCCTCGAGTTTATTGATTTAATCGAACCTAACATTTCAAATGTTGAGGATATTCTTGAAGGGGAACATCAAGAAGGAAATGGTTAGATAGTCATCCTACAAGTCAAATTGTGGGTGATCTAACCGGAAGGTGTTAAAACAAGAAGGTTCCATGGTGAAAGTGCACTATTCGCTGCTTCCTATCGGAGAAAGAACCTCTTTGAGATTGGTGAAGCTCTACAAGATTCTCATTGGATTCTTGCTATGCAAGAAGAAATTTGAATCAATTCTCAAGGAATGAAGTATGGGAGCTGGTAGATAGACCAGAAAGGCACAACGTCATTGGAACCAAGTGGGTTTTCAAGAATAAACGAGATGAAAACAACAACATTGTGAGAAACAAGGCAAGGCTAGTTGCACAAGGTTATTCCCAAGAAGAAGGCTTGGATTATGATGAAACCTTTGCACCAGTTGCAAGACTAGAAGCCATCAGATTGTTTCTTGCATATCTTTGCCCACATGAAGTTCTCGATCTATCAAATGGATGTGAAAAGTGCATTTTAAATCGGTGTGCTTAAGGAAGAGGTTTATGTGGAACAACCTCCCGGTTTCAAAACAGAATGACCAAGTTTACAGGCTCAGAAAAGCTTTGTATGGTCTTAAGCAAGCACCCAGAGCATGGTATGATACTCTTTCTCAGTTTCTTACTGACCATGGTTTTGTTAAAGGAACTGTTGATAGAACTCTGTTCAAGATAGAGGATGGGGAAGATATCTTACTAGTTCAGATATATGTTGATGACATCATTTTTGGATCTCCAAACCATCAGCTGTGTGAGAAGTTTTCAACACTGATGAAAGGCAAGTTTGAGATGTCAATGATGGGAGAGATGAATTTCTTTCTAGGTCTTCAAGTGAAACAATCAAAGGAAGGAATATTCATCAACCGAACAAAGTACACCGTAGATCCGATTGCGAAATATGGTGTCTGAGACCGCAATACTGATTAGGATTCCCATGAATACTAACTACAAGATGGATCCTGATTAAAGGCAAATCGAGAAGTCATCTCGATTATAGAGGAATCATTGGATCATTGCTCTATCTCACAAAGTAGGCGGGATATAACTTTTGTTTGTTGGGATATGTGCAAGATACCAAGCTAATCCTAAGGCTAGTCACATGGAGGCTGGCCAAAAAGATATTGAAGTATCTTAAAGCCACATGAATAGAGGATTGTGGTATCCAGCTGATGATAACCTTGAATTAACGGTTACTCAGATGCTGATTATGGAGGTTGCTGCGAATTGTGAAGTCCACTTCAGAACTTGTCAATTTCTAGGAAGTGGTGATATCTTGGTTTTCAAGAAAGCAGGACCTCGAAGAGCAACCAAGATTATCAAGTTTGAATACATGGCCGCGGTGAAGTCTGCTACGTTCGATTCTTTGGCTCAGACAACAATTAAGGGATTATAAAGTTGTAGCCAATGAAGTACTAATATTTTGTGACAATAATAGTGCCATTGCTATTTCCCAAAATCCCAGATTGCACACGGATGCAAGCATGTGGATATCGGACATCACTTCATCAGAGATCATGTCGAGAAAAGAAGGACATAAGGATGGAGAAAATTCATACTGATAAGCAAAGAGCTGATATCTTGACTAAACCTTTGGCGGAATCAAGATTTCAGGAACTTTCAGTTGAATTAGGGATGTTAGAACCAGGTGTATAGAGTAAAATCTGAAAAATTGAAGGTTTTCAGAAGCATGAAGTTTTCTCGGAAGTCTCTTGAAGCTTAGGATAAAATGGAAATCTTGAATCGAGTCTCGAAACTTCGGATCTCTTGAAGGACGAAGATTCGATAAGCATCTTGAACCATTTCAATTTTCGATATTATCTTGACATTTTATCAAGGTCGATTCAAAGATAAGAATAATAGGAAATTGGTCCGAAGAAGTAATGACACATCGACTCATTTATTGCTTAAGTAAAAGTTCAAGAATCACTGCGATTAAATACAAAACACGAGGAATGTTTTTGGGATCGTTTTAAATTCCAAAGAAAGTCAACAATCATTTAATGCTCTGCTACATTAATGACCAATGAGGATGTTTTGGCGGCTTACTTTTCGGAGATCGTCGGTTAGTATACCCGATTAATCGGAGATTAATCTCAACCGTTGTTTTTCACCTAACCAACGCAATTCCCCACGATCTTGAAGCTATATATACCCTAAGAAGCCTTTCAAGCCAAAATTTTATCAAACCATTCGTTCCAAATCCTCTGCAAATAAAAATTCCCTTGCCCAGAAATTCCCAAACCCTAAAGCTTCACTTCTCAAATCAATCTCTAAAATGGCTCCAACCTTGTTCGAGAGATTAGCCGAAACCAACAAGCTGTGGTATGAGTTCGTTGTCTCACTCGAAAGCACAACCAACTCAAAGCCAGAAGAGGAAGCTCTGCATATGATTCGACTGGCTAAACTCACCCAACTAGTCGCAAACCGACTCCGGACACCGAGTGTCTGGCCCGGTAATCGAATTTATCTATAACTTGAAGTTATATGAAGAGGACTGTATGCATTCTAAGATAACTGTATCACATATAGAGCAGTCGTCCAACTACATCGATTTTGAGAGGGATTTGTATATAGTTCCGAAAAATCTGAATGATGTTTTTGAGCTCTATGATAGAGGAGAGGATCCTACGATGTATATGTCGAATAGAGAGCAGGAATACTTAGATAGGATTGCTGAGAATCCTGTGAAGTTTGAGGCGACATTACTAAGAGGCACTTAAAGCCACAATATCGTGTGTTGATGGATATTGTGAGCAAGTGCATCATGAGTCTTCTTGGGAGTTTTGAGCGGTCAAGACTCAAGCTCAGTTGATGGCGGCAATAGAGGCCTCACCCACCACCACTTCAACCGGCCAGAAATTCCTGATTCAGATGGTGAGTGAGCAGACCAAAGTTTTGAGGAAGGTTGACGGGGCGATCTCAATCAAAGGCAAGATCCACCATGCCACCAAAATTGCTTATATTTTGGAGATGTGCAGAGAGGAGGAGGATATCTTCGCCAATTCGACCCCATTCCCTAAGTCCAAAATTCTCTTTAAACCCTTTACTGCAAAGAAGCAGGCCATCAGGGGGAAGAGAGAAAAAGAAGGTAGAATCACCGATTCGGTGATAAAGAGACTCAACAAACCGGGGGAAGGTGTTGTTGGAGGCAAAAGATGGAGCAAGGCGCAAAAATAATGAAGCGAAGAACCTTGCCCCAAAGCGCGAAGATTGGTGGTTCTCACCGATGAAGATGGTAGTGATTCTGAAGAGATTCAACCGGAGAGCCAAACCGCTCAGAGTTCGCCATTGCAAGTGTTGGCTCAGGTTATCTCCAGGAGACCGATTAGATTAGGCGAGGAGCGGTCTTCTCTCGAGGTGCTCGAGACATCGCTTCGGTTCGTATAAAAATTTCTCGGAAATTTTTAAAGGAGCTCGAGACCTCGGAGATACCTACCTCGGATAATGTCTTGACAAAGACGAAGAGCCAACTTTCGAGTCGATCACAAGATGCAGGCTCGGTCCCGACGAGCCAACTCGCACTAAATCGAGGATATGCCACCAGGCCTCGTAACCTCTCGGATGCAAACCGAGGACTGATCGCACAAACTTCGGATCTTCTGCTGAGGCTCGGGAGCGCAATATTCTTGATGAGCTACGAAAGTGATCTCTTGATTGATCCCTCGGTGATGCTTCAACCGAACGAGAGAGCCCGATATGGAAGAAGGGACAAGTCAAGAAGGCGAGTGGAGGAAGCAAGGGGAACGGTTCATTCTAGACCGCTACCACGAGCTCAAAATTCATACCCCGATCTGCAAGATGTTTTCTTGGATTAAGGACAAGCGTGTTCATCCTCAATCGGACTCTTCCCGAGATGCTTGATATTGCTTTCAGGAGGGGAAGACTGGTGGAATGAGGAGACAACCTTTCGACCGACTTCTCGTGGTTCGGAAAGACAAAGCTCGAGATGAAAAACTCCGATTTTGATGAGTTTGGTTCAGAAGAAGTTGGCTTAGTAGAGGAGAGCGACGGAAGTTGGTGCCCCGAAAGCAAATGAGACAAATCTAAAGATGGAGATGGGGACCAACAGGAGGTGCCGAGGATCGGCCCCGATAGAAAAGGAGACTTCGCTGTCGATCAACTCGAATTGATCAACCTCGACTGTTAGCAAGACTCTTGGTACCTTTTGCACTATTAACAATTATGCCAAAGATAATTTGAAAGTTCTATCTTTAATTCTCAATTGTCGATAAAATGATCGAGGCTCGATTGGAGATCGGAGCTCGGGACTAAAATCAAGCCTTGAGATGATCAGCAAAGACAGAAGGTGCATAAGGTTCCTGAGATTGATCTCAGTCCCTTAATGGAAAAACTTGAGAAGATTGAGCCAATGATGATCAAAATTGCTCGGATGGAAGAGACGTTGGCCAATCAAGCTCAAAAGATGGAAAGTCTTAGTCACTCTTGAGTGGTGCAAATTCAAAACACTCGACCACCCGGATGACCTCCATGGAAGAAAAAATTTGAATGAGAAGCCGGAGGGAGTCAAGGCCGAGTTAAGTGATGAATCAAGCGAAAACACCGGGAGAGAGTTCTCGATTTCCTAGAGGTGAAAAACCGGCGGAGAAGAATGAGGTGCTAATCAAGTCTCATTGTTGAGGAAATGAGCTCATTACTCATGACCAAGATGACAGAGATGTTCAAGGAAGCACTCTCGCCGCGGTTTGCCCACTTATCTGAAGAATTTTACGTGGCCAAGAACCATCTAAGGAGGCCGGAAGACGAACAAGATCGAGATAGCGGGAGAGATTCACAGTGTGAGGAAAGAGCAATATCACATGGACACAAAGACTCTCCGGACTTCTTCCAAATTACGGTGCGAAGGGGGAAAAGGAAGGTGAAGACCTCGTAAAGTTCATGGCACGTACTTTGGAGAAGAAGGCTCGAAAGATCTGAAATGTATAATCTAGCAAAAGCCTTAAAAGAAGTCGAAGCTACTGAGAAGTTAAAGTTCGCTCAGGTAGAGAAGCCTATCTACACTCGAGTTTCTAAGCAAACCATGCTTGATGTTACAAAAGAAAAATTGAGTGCTAGAGCAAAGGTTGGAACAAGCCAGGCTGCATTTCTTCTTTGCCGAATCGCTTATGAAGAGGAAAGCCTTGGGCGTTGTTCAAACTGAAAGCAATCGTGCAAAGGCTTCTAAGCCAATCCAGAGAAAGCTGATTCTGGATGATGAAGATAAAGAAGAATCTGAGTCTCAACCTCAGAAGAAAGTCTTCAACACGAGAAATGCTCAAAGACACTCCAAATGGAACAAGCTAAGAAAGTTCTTTGCTTCGGTCTCAGGAGCGTCTGTGATCAGAAAGAAGATAGACGAAGAGCAGAAGCGAAGGAGTGAATTCAGGAAGTTTGCGAGCAAGAGGAAAGGATCATCAAAAGCACTAAAGTGGCCCCACATTGATAAATGGATGCCTATCAAACTCAACGATATGTGGGAAGAAGTCAAGAGAACCTTCTGGTTCAATTATGATGTTCTCAAGGAATGGAGAGGGGAAAGCTCAGATCAGAATGAAGCATTCATTGAATATCTCCTTACCTTCTATCCAAAGTATCTACAGGGCTGGATTAACCTTGCGGATGAAGGAGAGGTACAGATAGTAGCCCCTGGTCCATATTCCTATCGTCCTCCAAAACTTGGTAATGGCTTGGTAAATGAAAAGGCCATCTCTCAAGAAATTGCTCAATATGCTGGTCAGTTGGGTCTAACAGGAAACAGTCCGGACATCATCAAGGAAAGAAATGAGCTGAAGAAAAGATTCTTCGGAATGTTCGACCTGGAGGTGCCCACTGATGAAATTGAAAATGAAGCAAACTGAAGAGCAGCAAACTGAAGAGCAGAAGACTGAAGAGCCAAATCTGAAGACTGAAGACTCAGAAGACTCTGTACTCTTTAAAATTTTCGTCCTTTTGATTTTGTTTGATAAATTCATTGTAATCTGTAATGGTATACTCATCATCAATGAAGATTTATCATTATGCTCAAAAGATAATATATCATTATCTTATTTACATGTCTTTATTTTGATATGCTGAATGAATGTCTCTAAACTGATTATATGTTGATAAGAGAGAAATTGTCTGAATTTGGGGGAAATTGTTTAAGTATTTAGTAATGAACTATTTAAGAAGATTCATTACTGAAGAAATTATTAATTGTTGGGAGACTCTCTGAATTTGTTAGGAGATTCTCTGATTTAGGAAATTGTTGGGAGACACAACCAATCTTGTAATAAGATAAACTGAAACCTGAGTATAGGTTATATGTTTATAACAAGATAGGTTTTGGCATCATCAAAAAGGGGGAAATTGTTGGGAGATGAATTTAATAAATATATATGATTTTGATTAAGATCCCAAAACCCCTAAGTATGACGTGTTCAGAATGATCTTGATAGTTGAGTCAAGATTCAGTTTTAGAGTACTTTCGAGGATGATATCCAAAATGTATAGTCAAAGAGATATAATTCGAATAGGTTCGAAGATTCTCAAGAACTCAAGATGCTTCAAGTATCCGGTTTCGGGATGAAATCGAGATATCAAGACTCAAGATGATACCTTGAGTAAATCAAGACTCAAGATTTAAGACTCGATTACATCGATCAAGATAAACTACAAAGGTTCGGAGACCACGAAGACTCGAAGACCAAAGACTCAAGACTCAAGACACAAGATCAAGATCGAGAATCAAGATCAAGAATATCAAGGCACGAATTCTCAAGACTTCGATAATATATCTTGAATGCTTTCGAGATGAACTTGAATGTTCCGAGGCAATCAATATATCTATCTCAAGGATGCAATACTGAGAAAAACGCGGTTCCTTAGAAAGTTAGATATTGCCAAGACATTCAAATGCGACAAAAGGAACTAAGTCGGAAGTCTTTGTTAAGGTTATATCAAACTCGAGTTTGTAACCTAAAAAGCCGTTGAAGGTATCTACCTTTAAAATCAAGACAAAAGTCAAAAGAGGAAGACAAAGATCGCACCATCTTGACAATCGACGGTGACAAGCCGTTGAAAAAGATGTCAGATGTACAAAGTTCCAGACTGCAAAAAGTGAAGACCGGCTACGTAAAAGGCTATTGCCTAAAACGTGTTAGGGAGGTTCAAACCCTAAATATAGCCGTTTCTCACACACTTAAGAGGAAACTCATGAAGCTATCTCTCCAACGGATAGTTTTCAAGAGTGACCTTGGTGTATGCCTATAAATCTTGGTGACCCTCTACATTGAAAGGTTACGGAAATTTATACGCCTAACTCAAGAGCTCAAACTTATTCTTGCAAAAAGTTAAAGCACTCGAAAAACTTAGAATTTCCCAAGTGCTTCTATATTGAAGAGAGCTCACTATACTAAGCCTAGCTTGATAAGATTTATCCAAAGCTTAGTCGAGATATCCTAACCCTTTGCATTGTGCCTCATTGTAAAGGATATCTCATCCTAGTTGAAACCAACCGAGAAACCCCAAACCCTTGAGAAGGTAGTTGGAGTGTGTTTGTTGGTGAGAAGAGTTGTAAAGAGTTAGTAAACTACGGCGAGTAGTCGAAAAAACTCTAGAGGAGAAGTTAGTAAGCTACAGGGGGTAGTCCAAAACTTGTTTGTGTTTGAGTAAGTAAACTACGGAGGTAGTCGAAAACTCAAGGTCGGGTTGAGTAAGTAAACTCGTGGAGTAGTCGAAAAACTTCGGTAGGCGAGTTGAGTAAACTAAACTTCTGGTAGTCGAAAACTTCGAAGTTGATAGTGAATTTCTCTCAAGAGTCGGGGAGAGAGGGACGTAGGAGCTTGAGCCTCCGAACCACTATAATTGTTGTGTTCTTTATTGCTTTCCTTATCGTAGGCTTAATCATTGCATTGACTTGTTTTTGAAAGCATACTTTTCACCGATATTCATTGGAATCAATCCACCGAAGTTGCATAAGTGAATCCACACCTAATCACTATTTTCATAAAGGGAAGGTTTTCAGCAAAGCTTAAAACGAGTATAAACTAAAGGGCCAACCATTTCGCACGACTGAGTAGCTAGAACAGATAGTTACCAAACTGAACTCTCATCTGAGGATTCAGTAAGTTAGTTATCTGACCCAAGCTGACCTCGAAGAAAAAAAGTTTTAAATCACCTAACACGCGTGTATTCCCCCCATACATGTGTAAGACTTCGTTTACAACCGGGACCAACACGGACCCTTTCTGAAAAGTAACACGTGTTTTCCCTTATAATAATACAGATTTCAAAGCGAGTTTTGATTTTCTATCTTTGCGTTTCATTAAAAAAAATTGTTTGACTCGATTCGAGCTGCACAGGATCCACAAATTTTTCCCTCTTTATTTATGCGCTTTTCCTTTTGAACCATAATTCATGTTTCACTGATCATTCCTGACATTAATAATATTTAAAGATTAGAATAATGTTTTTTAATTCTAAACACATTTTGTGGATTTAAAGATTTTGAGTTTGAGAAAATTCTCAATTTTTGGAACTGATTATGAATTATTCTCACAAAATGTGTTTTATGTTTAAAAATTGGGTAGAAATTATTCGCTTCTTCCACGTTAATTGCCACGATTTATTTTTTTGAATAGAAAATACGTGATATGTTACCTATTGTCAGACGGGTTACTATTGTTAGCCGATTGAAGGATTAAAATATTGAATAAGTTAAGGGACATAAAATTTATAAAGTATTGTACACATTAATAAATTATATGGATTTGAATTAACTATTCAGAATTTATAATTACTGTACACATTATAGTATTGTTCAGATTGCGATCATAATAACACATTATAGTATTGAGGGACCGGCACCTTCATAGGATACCAAGTATCTCGACATGGTGTGAAGCATGTATGTTCCATTGAAAGTGGCGGCAATCGGATGGAGAGCACTCTGGAATCGACTACCTACAAAGGACAATCTTCTAAAACGTGGGATTCAAATTTCAGCGGAGGACTCAAAATGCTCGATGTGCAAGACGGAAACTGAGAAAACAACTCACCCTTTTCTTAATTGCCCCGGCACATATAGAGTGTGGTACGATTGCTATAATTGGCTCAATATCCCTAGTGTTATTCATTGTAATATTAGGGATCAATTCTCGTGTCTGCTTGGAATTTTGAGAGGAAACAAGGGGAGAAATTTTGTTATTTGTTTGTGGACGTGCATCATATGGGTCTTGTGGAAAAGATGAAACCAACTTATTGTTTAGGATGTGAAGTTCAATACTGTACAAATTGTAGATGAGATTAAAAATAGACTTTGGAGTGTGCTAGATGTACATTCTTGGAGTTTTGCCAACTTTTCTTTTGAGAAATGACTTATAAATCCTAGAAAATTACTAGATTGTTAGGGAACACTTACTTTTAAATCATTGTTTTGTAACCTTAGGTTCACTGCCTTAGGTTGATATTTCAGTAATGAAATATATATTTTTCTGACCAAAAAATTTGATTATTTTACCTAAAAACTATCATTACATCAGAAACATAAACAACAAGTAGAAATTTACTTTACTATCAAATTGTTATAGAAAAAAAAAATTACTATTATTGGACTATCAAAATAAAATCAGGCAACCAATCAAGAAATTATTAAGAGAAAAGAGAAAAAAACTTGTGTGAACTCTATTTTTTTCAATATCACTGTGATTGTGTAAAAAAAAAAACAACATTATTATGTATAAATATTATCATTGTTATGTACAAATATTATCATTATTATGTATAAAAACTAGTATCATTATTAAAAAATAATTTATTTTTTGGCATAATGCATCTAAAGGCCCCTGAACTATCAACTTTTATTTCGAAAGACCCTTAAACTATTTTTTATTTTAAAAAGTCCTTGAACTATCAACTTTTATTTCAAAAGTTCCCTAAACTATTTTTTTATTTTAAAAAGCCCTTGAACTATATCATTTTTATTTTATAAGACCCTTTTGTTAGAGAGTTTGTTAGAGACCTTTTTTTTATTTTTGGGATTGATCTGAAAATAATAGCATTGAAATTGAGTTAATGTATACAACTATCGTTTGTTAATGTGTTATATTTTAACAAAGATAGTTGTGTATATAAATATAACTACGATAGAGTTTATGTATAAATTTGATTGACATAAGTGTTGCTCTATAAAAAATACGTGAAATATGGTCAATTGAAGGCCAAAATAGGAAAGTAAATAATACACCACTCCAAGCACTAAACCGTAATTACATATTCCAACACCATTTAATTATTCAGTAAACTTTTTACGAAAATACCATTTTCGCCGGCCAAAAAAACTACGAAATGACAACGCAACAACTTATTCTTGGCTATACATGCAAAGTCTTCGAGGTTAGGTGTACCAATCCATTTTCCAATTTGTCATCGTTCTCAGCAAATAAAAAAATATACTGAATATGTTAAATATGTCCCTACAATTTACCATTTGTGAGAAGAATAATTTTCTTAAAACTAGGTAGAAGGAGATGTAAATAAATAAAAAAAAAAGAAGCGAGATGAAAATAGAGGGAGTGACGTTTTGTTTATACACACATGTCTCTTTAGACTAACACGTTTGTGTGTGTAATAACATAATTTTCAATACCTTACAGACAAATATGTGGACTGAAAAAATAAGTATGGGTTATTTGTTCTTACAGTAAGACATATACATATATTTATCGTAACACATGTTTGTCGTCATAGTAACACGGATCTCAGAGTGAGTTCTGTTATTTTGTCTTTGCGCGAATTTTTTAGAAAAATCTGTTTGATCCAGTTTGAGTCGCGCGGGGATCCTCGCTTTGAAATCAAAACATGTCATTTGAAATTTCCTCCTCTCTATCACTTTCCTCTCTCTCCAATTCATTCTCTTCACTTTTTTCACATCTCTTGACAATTCATCATTTGAAATTTATGCATTTTACCTTTGTTATTATTTTTCAAATCCCCCTAACTAAATGGAGCATAAGGGTTATTGATTGCATTATTATTACTTTGTTAGAACATTAACAATGAGTATCATGTGAGGTGATCGAGAACTAAAATTTTATCAAGGGGATCGAGAACCCTCAAATTTTATCGCACCGCGACTTGCATGTGATGTGATCGAAAATGAAATTTTTCGCGAATTTTTGACGAAAATTGGATAAAAATTGGACAATCAATTTAATTATGGGATTGAAAATGGACAATTTAATTTATTTTTTTGAACAAAAATGGAGAATAGATAAATTATGGAACAAAAAACTTTTTTTCTCTATAAAAATAACATATTTACCCAAAGACTTATATGAATACAAAATAATGGCAGTTAATACAAATATTGATTGTACAGTAATTAATATTTTTAAATGCATTGGGTTGTATTCACATTAACAATGAGCATCTTTTCACAATCCTATGAGCTTGTGTAATTGTTTATTTGATATCAATGGTGATTATGTGAATACATGAGAAGTCATCTCTCCAAACTATTACTACTACAGTAAAACCTCTATAAATTAATAAAATCTTCCGGTCCCGACTTGGGCTTTTGTAAAAAATCATCAAATTCGATAAGATAATAAGATAATATTTTTTTGAAAAATCCCTTTATAAATATTAGGTCCCATTAAAACTCTAAATTAATAATTCATAAATATTACAATTATAAATATTATGATAATTTGCTAAAATATGAATCTATTGTTACTTAATTTTTCTTAAAATTTAAATCTAATTGGATTTCATCCCTAATTTAAATCTATATTTTACTTGATTTTACATGAATATATTTAATTGGCTATAATAATTATTTAAGTGCAACAAATTAATGTAAACATGTATATTTAAGTAATTCCAATGAATTGATACATGCGTACCCATGAATATAATAGTTAATTGTATACAATGAATAGATATTATACATGAATATATTTAATTAGTTACAAAGAATTGGTTGATGCATGAATATAATCAATGAAACATATATGAATTTATTTATTCTCAATACATATGTACTAAATTTACTGAATTTAAAAAGTCTCTCTTTAAATTAATAAAATATTAATTTATCGATATAATAAAACCTCTCTAAATTAATAAAAGTTCATGGTTGTTATTAATTTATAAAGGTTTTACTATACTATAAATTATTAGTAAATCGATCAAATTGCCTGATTATATTTAAAAGTTTGAAGCCTTTCAAAATACAAACTCTGTATCTACAGTACTCAAGCGCTCCCCCACAATCTACCTCTCACAAAAAAAAAAAAATAACTCAGAGAAGAAGAAAAGAAAAAATGGAAGGGGATGCAGTTTCGGCCACCATTGAAGTCCTGGTTCAGAATCTGATCAATCTATCCAAGCAAGAAATCTCACTCATCCGGGGTCTGGAAGGAGAAGCCGAGAAGCTGAGGGACACTTTCGTCATTATCCAGAGTTACTTGGATGACGCCCAGACCAAGTCCATCACCGATGCTGCTGTCAAAACATGGCTAAAAAAGCTTGAAGAAAAGGCGTATGATGCTGATAATGCCTTGGATGAACTCAACTACCAACTTCTCTCCAACAAAAGGAAGAAAAAGGTACCATCTTGCTTCCCATCCTTTCATCACTGTGTACAACGCCGACATCTGGCGCTTAGGATCAAGGAAATCAATACGAGTTTTGAGTCTAATAACGGAATAGCTAAGGAGCTTGGCCTTCAAGAGAAACTTGCCGTGGCTGCCCCTGTTGAGGTTTCCTCAGAAACCAATTCATTCACCGTCGATCCAATTTTTATTGGAAGAGACGATGACGTGTCCAAAATAGTTGAGATGCTGACAAATCCAACTGAAGAAGCGGTGTCCATCCTTCCTATTGTTGGAATGGGTGGATTGGGGAAGACTACTCTGGCTCGGAACGTCTTCAATCATCAAGAAATTAAAGCTCACTTTGGACAATGTATTTGGGTCCATGTTTCTCAAAATTTTGATGCTGGCGTTCTTTTCAAAAAGATCCTTACAAATCTGAAACTGGAAGATGGGAGCAGTACTCATGAAGCTGTCCTGATGAAGCTTCAAGAAGCTTTGAAAGCCACAACATATCTTCTTGTTCTAGATGATACCTGGAACGAAGACCACATGAAATGGGGAGAATTTATAGGATCATGGTCCGGAATCACTTCTACCAAAGGAAATGGCATCATTGTTTCTGACGAGGAATGAAGGGGTTGGTTAAACTTGTAAAAACACTTGATATGCATCACATGAATGGCTTATCTGACGAACAGTGCTGGTCTATTATCAAAGACAGAGCTATTGAAGGAGGGTCTATTACCACAGATGATCTTGAAGACATCGGGATAAGTATTGCAGAAAGATGTGGAGGTTTGCCATTAGCTGCCAACGTGGTCGGGGGAGTACTGCGTGGTAAATCGCCAGATGAGTGGCGCTCAATCGAACAAAAATGGTTGTCAGGTGATGGAGATCAAAATAATATCTCAAAGATATTGAAATTGAGCTTTCATCATTTGTCTACACCAGCACTCAAGAAGTGCTTCGCGTATTGTTCCATATTTCCCAAAGGTGATCGGATTCATAAGGTGCGCCTGATTGAACTTTGGATGGCAGAAGGATTTCTTCAACCTGATCAAACAAGTGATATGGAGACTGTTGGCAACAAAAAATTCAATAATCTTCTGCACAACTCTCTGTTGCAAGTTATGGATAGAGATGAATACGGCGAAGTAGAGTTGTGTAGCATGCACGATCTAGTGCATGATGTAGCAAGCTCTATTTTAGACAGCACCTATTTTAGAAATATAGATGCATCAAGTCACGTTCCAAAGGAGCAAGCAAAATGGTACGTTTATTGGGGATGTAATGGGGATGAATCAAGTCTAATCCCAAAAGATGAAGCAAAATGGTTGCGGACGTTGATCTACAATGGTGGAATATCTGATATCATATTCTCAGACTTCAAAAGCCTGCATTCACTAACTCTGGCGGATTACCATGTCAAAGAATTGCCAGATTCAATCAGGGAACTAATACACTTGAGATATCTTAACATTTATTATACATATATTAGATATCTCCCAACTTCGATAGGTGAACTCTTTCACTTGCAGACAATTTGGTCGTCGGTTGTTTTAGAGAAGTTGCCAAGTACTTTAAAGCACTTGTTTAACTTAAGGCATCTCCACGTGGACAATAACACAGAATTGCCTCCATATTTGGGAATGTTAACTTCTCTCCAATCATTACCATGCTTTAAAGTGCGCGACGAGGAGGGCCACCGGATTGTAGAGCTGGAAAGCCTGAAAAATCTCAAAGGGAAATTGGAGATTCGTAATCTTCAAAAGGTGCAAGGTGAGGAAGAGTCTGAGAAAGCATGTCTATTTCAAAAGTCAGGCATCGTGAGGTTAGTATTGAAGTGGGGTAGAAGCAGATCAAGAGAAGGCGAGATGAATGATGAAAATGTGTTGAAAGGACTCCAACCTCACTCCAATCTGAAGCGGTTAGAAATCTTTGGATTTGCAGGATCAAGTTTTCCATCATGGACTTTAAAGATGGCGGTTCATCTCGAAGGCCGCTGGGAAGCGCTTAATAACCTGATGGAGATAAGACTTGAAGAATGCTATGAATGTGAAGAAATTCCTATGTTGGGGCAGTTGCCACATCTCAAAACCTTGATTTTATTTTCTCTGAAGAAAGTGAAATCCTTAGGTGCATCATTCTACGGCATTGAAGAGTGCAATGGAGTTTACAAGGAAACAATCAGCGTGTTTCCAGCGCTTAAAAGGCTCGAGCTGCAGAGAATGACCAACTTGACAGAGTGGAGAGGAGTTGAAATTCCAAGTGGTACTCACGTTGAGATATTTCCTTGCCTTGAATACTTGGAGATCTATAATTGCGAAAAGTTGAGGAGTGCTCCAAGTCAGTTCACAAGCCTTAAAAAGTTGAAAATCGACAAAATGGATAGCAGCTTACCTTTGTCAAGCATATGTGGCAGCAAATTAAAGACTATTACGAAACTCGAAATTTCTCTTGTAGAAGAATTGATATGTCTCCCGGATTGGTTATTCCACAACAATCAGCATCTCTCTATCTTGGAGATAATATATTGTCCCAAGTTGAGAGAGTTACCAAATGGTTTGCATAAGCTCAATTCTCTGGAGGAGCTGACTTTGAGGGACTGCGAGAATCTCAAGTCAATTCCATTTCCAATTAGTGGCAGCGAGAAATTACAGGGTTTGACATCGCTCCGTAAGTTGTCAATCGAAGGATGCCAAGTAGTGCTGAAGAGTTTTGTATCTGGAATGGAGGATTCATATCTGGCACCGTTGCTCGAGTATTTGAATGTTGGCTATTCAGATGCATGGGATTGTGTATCCAGCTTTAACAAGGTTGTTGATGGGATATTGCGATTTCGATCCCACTCACTTCTGAGATTGCGTTTGAAAGGGAGGGAAGATTGGGAGTCTCTCCCGGAGCAGCTTCAACATCTCACTTCTCTTTCCGAGTTAACTCTAAATAATTTTGGAATCGAAGAATTGCCTGAATGGCTCGGGAACCTCTCCTCTCTCAAGGTATTACGCCTATGTTTCTGCAGAAAGTTGAAGCATCTGCCCTCTGTGGAAGCCATGCGACGCCTCACAAAGTTAACAAAATTGGTTATTAATGAGTGCCCACTACTGAAAGAGAGAGGCATTGAAACACAAAGTGATGATGCTGATTCTGAGTGGCCCAACATTTCACATCTCCCCAACATATGGGTTGATTACGAACACATTCCCATCTCCCCAAAATTACGAACACATTCCCAGACTCCTATCCTTTAACTTGTATGCTCATTTAAATAACACCTATTATTATGTATGAGTAGGTAGTTCACAAAATACAAAAATGGGAGTTGTATATCACTTTTGTTCATCTTCCGAGTATGTAAGCTCTAGTTCCTTAAGTTCCACCACATATTTATTGATCACGGATCACAGAAGACGTAATGGCTGATTTGAAACTATGCCAATGAGTTTATAAAATTTCAAACTGAAAAACAGAGGCATATTGTGTTAATCAGTTATTTAAAAAATATTCATATTTGTGTGCTCTCAATTCTCATTTTCGAGTTTTAGCAGATTTTGATAACTTTTTTTAGTCAAAAAACAATAAAGAACATTGTAAGAAAAAGAGAGATGGGATTCTTTGATTCGGCAGTAGCCCCTGTTTTTGTGCAAGATTCTTTATTAGCTTTGAAATTATACAACTGAGATTTTTTGTGCGTCATTGCTCACATTTTATCCTATTAGTAATGGCATACATGTATATATGTGAAAAGAGTAATGATAGGTTGCATAAAGTGTATCATTTAGTGTCATATTTTTCTCATATTTTAGGTGTCAGTTATTCCTTAAATTTTTGTTTTGATCAAGTTTTATGTTTTGTAGGGAAAACAAGGACATAATTGATGTTTGAGACCATTTGGAGTGACTTTTGAAGAAGTACAATTGGAGTCTCCAAGGAAAGAAACAAAAGAAGTTTTATCATAAGGGGTGGGCACGGGTTCAGCACGCCTAAGATTCAGATTTAAAGAATTCACCATCAGACGGAATTCACATATTTAGTAGTTATCTTTTAATCTCTAAACAGATTAGTTTTCTTTTTTTTTAAAAACTCCTAGTTAGTAACTAATGGTAAGTTAGATTATTATATTAGATTAAGAGTGTTGTTATTAGTTTGCAAAGCAGACGTGCACATCGAAAACCTCTCGTACTTTTATCTAATTTTCTAAGTTCTATTATTCTCACGCAATTTTCCATGGAGAAGATAACTATGGGTTGTTAAATTCTTAATTTAGCCATGGATGATTGAGGATTTGGGTCCCACATAATGTGAGGATTCTGTGTTTGATTACATTGTTTGACGAGTTGTTTACATTAATCACTTGGAGTATTCAATTCGTGAAAATGATGACTGTCAATTAGAACGTTAAATCTGTAATTGTTTAATTGTTCCTAATCCTTGTGGCGAATGACATTAATTGATTCTAACCAGGGATTTGATTACTGTTATGGAGATATATAACCTAGTTTAAATGAACCTACATGTGTATTTGTTGGCTAAAATTGAGTTTCTAGATCGAATGCTACTGGTGAATTAAATTCTATGATCGTATCTAGGGTTGTTTACTGACTAGAGAAATAATTAGAGATCATGCCCTACTTATCGAAAAAGCTAAGGAAACACTGGTTGTAGGTTGTACTAACAACTATAACCAATTTAGTGTTAGAGTAAAAGAACGACTTTTGCATCAATGATTAATTGTGTGTGAACCATTTCTAAAGTTATCTTTTGGCTAGATATTTTAATTCATTAAATTACCCCAATTTAATTGCTTTACTTGATGTTTATTTCAATTTAGTTAAATAAAAAATGTTAAGAAATCCAAAGAGTATTACTTACGAAACGAACTAATACCTTTGGAATCAAATCCGAAAGATGCAAAACACAAACCAAACGAAAAACAGGACACAAGATATACATGGTTCGATCTTGAAAGATCTACGTCCACGGAGGATCAAAGGCACAATCCACTATCAGTCAATCCAAGTATTACAAGCTACAACACTCGATTAATCCAGAATCAATCTGAGTTCCCTACCCAACCAGTATGAACCCTAATTCGTTAATCTCGATGAAGCTCTACAAAGAAATTGGGGAAAAACTCACGAATGAACTCGCAACCAAAAACTAAGCAATACCCACTCCCTAATTGAGAGAATCAAACCCCGAATTCTCCAAAGCAGTTTCGCGAATCCTGAATTGAGTAAACGAGCGCGCATTTCTGTTATGAATCAGTTGGAACGGGTTTAACAACCCAGAGTGATCCTCCCGGTTCAAGCCGCGAACCCGGTTCGCCACTTAAGTCAGACTTCGGTTAACAAGAGAATTCCTCTTTAAGTTGCAGTATTAGATGACAACCTGTACAGTATTAGTAGTTCTTCTCAAAGGTATCAGTTTGCTGTAGACTTTTGATTTCATTGCCCCATCTTTAGTTTTATCCATCTTTAGTTTTATAGTTACTATTAGAGGGATAAAGTTATTATCAATTTAGATATTATTGTTGGTTTCGACACCTATCAAGTCATCAACCAAAAAAGACATATGTGCATGTGTATATGCATGATAGAATTGAAGAGCAAAGACTTATGACACAATGAATTAACAACACTTTGCATATATCTCACAAATTATATATAGAATTCCGGGTGCATGAAAATGCATCAACTTTGTCGATCATATTGTAAAATCAGCATGCTAGCTAGGGATATGCATTACAAGACTTCGCCACAATCTGCACAAACAGTAAAACTTAGTTGTCTTATGGTTTCTATCTGCATTTACATTAATAACTTAATCAAAACTTCCCTTAACTAGTAGATTTTATATCTAGTAGGGCTTTCACCTGCTTAAATACCAACTTTCTACAAGTCTTTATTTTCCAAGTTTGCATGTATCTGTAAACCATCTTTCTTATTTTTTAAGTTTCCATTTTACCTTTCTATATAGTAATCGAAACACATAATCTGCCTTCTGTATTTTTTAAGTTTCAAGAAAGGAGAAAAATTATTTATCCCCTTCTGTTGTATCTCTTTTTTAATCTGATTTTTTTTTTTGTAAAATTACAAAAGAGCTCTTATGTTAAAAGCTTTTGACTAAACTGTCATATTATCATTTGTACAAATTGAGGCACATGAGATGATCTCGAGACTAGGGTATAATTTGGGAATTGAACTTTAACACTTTGGAATGAGTGAGTGTTCATTTGTGCTAATGTGTACCCAGGGCCGTTCCTTTTATGAGTCGGACAAGTCATCCGACTCAGGCCTGAAAATTTTATTAACTAGTGTAGAACTCGTGTATTACATGGGATTTTAAATTGTCACATCCCAATTTTTCGTAGGCCCAATATGCATAAATTTTCTAAAAAATTACAGCGGAAAGCGGAAAAATAAATAAATAAGAATTTAAAGATTCAAAATTTCTCATGGAGATGTGACTAAAATTTAAAATACAATTTAAATTTAAATGCAAATACTATTAAATCAACATGAAAATAATTTTCCTCAAGATACATCCACCGTCCCTCCACCGCACTCCTTCTTAATCTGAAAAATGTTAAATGTATGATATGAACAAAACCACTAGCTCAGTGAGGTCACCTTGACAAAACTAAATATAAAGTATAAATAAAATGGATAGCCACTAACAATTCATGTCAATCAATCATATAATATGTATAAACTTTTCATCTTGCTCTTTAATTTAGGTTACACGGTTATCCCAAGGATCTCTTGTCAATCCCACGGGTCCCCCTCAAAGACCTCTTGTCAGTCCCGAGTTCGTATCTTATGTCTTATGATACTTATTATTCTTTCATGTCATGTAATGTGCAGATAAACAAATCATTCATACAAAATATTTAGTAAAGGCAAAGTAAACCACACCTTAAATTCATGTCATGAATGCAGATGCAATTAAATAACTTTATTCCTAGCGCCAAAAAGAAGACGTAGCAGCTTTTAAATTTTGAGAGAAAACTACAAATCTAACGTGAATAAATATTTTGTGTTCTTCAAAAATAAATATTAGGAATATTTATAAAGATGGGAAAAGATTTAGTTGAGAAAATAGTGGGATCTCAATTCTTCTATCAGAAAGTTGAAAAAATAAAGGGATATGGAGTTTGTAGTACTCCACTTTAAAGACGTGAGTTTTAATTTCTGGATACGTTTTCTTCTTTTTAAAAAATCTGCAGTAAAACTAATTGAGAAACTTGGGGCAAAATTAATAAGATTTAAATTTTAATAATAATATAATTAATCTGAAATATATCTTGTAGAAAATTTTAAAAACATATATACTTGAATCAACTAGATTTAACTTAATTTTTCATTCATCAATCAATTGTAAATGTAATCTACAAATAATTAAAATATATATACCTAATTAAAATAGTTAAACACAATTTATTATTTAAAATTTCTCAAATTTAAAGTATTTAATGAGTTGTAGTATAGTGGTAAGGTTCGACCTCTATAGATAAAGGGATTGGCCCCCTTTTTTTTCTATATTAAATATACATTCTTAATTAATTTAATTTTTTCTTTATTAAATATATATTCTTAATTGAAATAGATAAATACACGTTTTTTTTTACACGTTAATATATAATGAAAAACCTCAGTTTTAAAGAATAACTTCGTGTAGCCGAGTGGTGAAGCTTTTTGTGGTGTGTGCTGATGACCCGAGTTTGAGTCCTGCCAGCGACCTTTTTTTCCTTTTTTTTAACAGATTAAAAATTGGGTCAACAGTCAACAAAAATTGAATTTCAATTGAATTTTTCATGTATGCAAATCCTTAATTTATTTTTGAGCCTATGCTTTATCCAAAACAAATAATTTAAGCAGCACAAGTCCACAACTATTTTAATTTATTTCTTTAAATATATGACATACACATAATTAAATCTATCCTAATTTTTTTGATATAAAATCTGGCCAAATAAATTTTGTTTCGAAATAATTATCATTTTTGCTATTTTTTTGCAATTCTTACTATTAGTTTTACCCTAAAAATCAAATTTATTATGAAAAATAAATTTTCCTTCACAAACTCTCTCCCCTCTCTTTTATTTTCATTGAAATAAAAATTTATCAAAATTTTATATTTTTTATTTTATACAAACCTCAAAAGTCACAAACAATTAATGTGAAACGAGAAAATTTATTGCATACACATAATAAAATCTTTGCAAATCCTTCATTTCATATTAAGTTGCATTAGTTATTATTCAATTTTTAAATTATGAAATACGATCAATTTTTTTAATTTTTTAGTTCATATATGACGGGGCCGAATTTTAAAATCGACTCAGGCTCTAGAATTTTTAGGATTGGCCCTATTTGTATCCCATCTCATATATGAGACAATTTCATGCAAGTTTTTGTCTTCGAAGATAGCTTCCACAATTTCAAATTACAAATGACATCCATTACCAAAAAAATATGGACTGCTAGAATATCTTTAAGAACAACTTTCTTAGAACAACTTTATTAATCATTTTCACAAGTATATCATTTCCATACTATGAAATTTGTGCAAATAACATATCTAATTTACAATAGAACATTCACCATTTAAAAATTTTAGTTAAAATCTTGACAACATGAATTGTATAAGATGGAAGCTGGCAAAGTATAGAGTGATCGGAATTTTACCCAAAGAATCCGTGAAATTAATTAAGGGGTATGATTTATATTATTAAAAAATATTAGTTGTGATAATTTAAGGGTATAATTTATTAGGGTAAATTGTTCCAAACTCCCCTGTGGTTTGTAAAATAGGTGTCAAACCCCCCTTTGCTTTAAAAATTGTGTGAAACCCCCTTGAGGTTTTATAAATATGTTACGAAACCCCCTTGTGATTTTTTAACATGGTTTGTGTTGATAGCAATTTTATCGGGTTGGATATACGGATTTAATGTGGCTATAATATGAATCGATTAATAACTATCAAACGTAATAAACGAACAAGAACACTGCGGGAAGAACTCTTGAGTTCTTCCCTTAAATATTATTTTTTGTATATCTCATGAATGAGGGCCAAATGGGAGAGAGCCTTTACAATGGGGTGTGGTTCTCTATTTATAGAGGAGATGACCACCCTTGATAGGCCAAAAAGCCATACAAACTCGTATAAACCCTTTATTTTCGGGCATTATTATAACTGTGGATCTAATAATTAAAACTAAATCTACATTACACTAAATGCTTTTGTCTCGTCTCGTGAGGTCGACGTTGACTCCTGATTTGGCCGGATTATCTTCTTGTGTTGTGCTTGCCGACTTTGCTCGTGGGGCGACCTCGGGGGAGGTGGCCCGCTCAGAAAGTCTTTATTCTTCTCTTTTTGACCTCGCCTATAGATCGTCCTCGAGGGAGGTCGCTCGTTGACGTTGTCGACCTCGCGGACCTCGCTTACACATTAACCCAGGCCGTTAGAGATTTGCAGGGAATTAGCCGTTTAGGTACACTGAAAAGTCAATCGGCGTCGTCCTTTGCTGATTTATCTCTGATTTAGGTATGATTTAGGAAAGTTCTTCGGCGTCGCCTGTCCAGTCGTAGTTAATGCTCTGCATTTATGTCAGACCGAGGTCCTCAAGGTCGCTCTGATCGCCCATCCTCCGGTCGAGCCTTGGTGTCTCTTCTGGCGATCTGCGAGGTGTTAGCCTTGGTAAAATTTCATCATCTTTATCCCATGGTATCTCAGGTCGGGGCGACCTCGTGCAACATGCTCACAACATGTCGGATCCACGTATTTTTGGGTACTTGATCTTCTGTTGGGTCAGGTCGATTTGGGCCTAGGTGGGCCCTACTGACGTGTCGGATTCGAGCACATATTGTTGGGGAATTAATTGCCCGGATCTATCCGGGATGAATATTTAAATACAAATTTAATTCTAACAATTATTACTAGCATGAATTAATCCTATATTAATTCAAATAATAATTCAACAACAAATCATGCATATAAACAGTTCACATAAAGCCTACGCATGCGAAATTACTACGGGTTTACGTGAACTAACCTCTTGGAGTGGCAATGGTCTCGCCAATAAAACACACCAAAAAGCCTTCCCAAGTATTCCCCAGTCCTTGCTCGTCAATCCGGTAGAAGGAAGCTCGTGAACAATTAACAAAAGGGAAAATAAAAATTTGTTGCACCACCTTTGTGGATTTACTAATTTTTCCAGCACATGGAATTATACTTGGGAATGAAACACTCATCCCCTATTTATAGAGGGGTGTTGGTTTAAATTTTGTGATAAAATAATATGGGAAAATCTTTTTCTTGATCTCCAAGAAATCTTGAATATATCTCATATATTCTTTTCTTCATAATTAAAATATTCCACAAAAAATCCCAACTCCTCTTGTTATGGGACTTTTCGAAAAAAATAAGGATCAAGATTCCAAAATTTGGATCTTCTTGAATTTATGAGATATACCTGTATTGCAAGAATACATATCATCCATAATATCTTTTCAAGAAAATCAAGAAAATCTTTCTTTCCCTTATTCTTTCAAAATTTTCGAAATTTACATATAAATAACCAAGTGGGAGATTTCTTGAATTTAATGAGATAATCTTGTATTTCAAGAATACATATCTTCATTCCATAACAAAATTCAAAGAAAATCTTTCTACCCCTTTTATTCATAATTTTCGAAAAAATGAGGAAAATTAGCAACAAATATTTATTTTATTTTTAAACACTTTTTTCAGTTGTTGGACTTTATGTTGGGCTACTTGAGGGGCCTTTAGGAGAATTAAGATTGAACCTTCCAATGGATCTTGAATTATCAATATTGAGCCACAATATTATTCAAGCCCATAAATATTAATTAATCCCACTACATAATTAATATTGCACTATCCATCTTAACCCATATTACAGTTAATATGGCTCCCGGTTATTATTTCCCGTGTTTAAGATTATCTAGCCCATTAATTAATTCAAGCCACTAAAAATAGCTTTCCATTAATTAATATCTTTTATCCTTGGTAAAGGAACGGTTCAACATTATTATCCATACCGGAAACTAGTTCCACTTGCAAGATTTGGTATGATAAAACTTATGAACCTCCCAAGGGGGCAAATCGAACAAGCATACTTGCACACGATTCTCCGTATTAAATCTTAGCAATTGCATGTGACCAATAATATTGCCCAAGATATAAAGTATTGAATCTCGTTGATTCTCTACCCGTAATAAGTCAAAGCAATAGTTACTAACCACACGCAATCCTATTTAAGGGACGAAGATTAAGAAATAACGGACCATTGAGGTCTAATTCTTCCTAGTTCAGTTCTGAAGAATTTGTCCTCCTTTAGGTCCTCTTCAGTGCACTAGACATGCACTAGTGTAATCTCTTGGTCAAGACAAACCAATCTGAGCCTTACACTTCAACCTTTCACGATTGATTGTTCATTTCCATCTAGGTCGTGAATGGTGTACTTTTGGTTACAAGGAACTTTTAATTTAATCTTCTGTGATCTGGTATCACTAAATTAACTACAATGTAACACGTACTATTTATTGAACAGTTATGCAGTAAATATATGTAACATTTGATGATATTTAAAGCATCAGTGATAAACAATTTATTTGATAAATAAGTCCAAAATTGATGCGATTATACAAAGTAAAAGCATACTTTTCAATTATAATCCCAACAATCTCCCACTTATACTCAAAGTCCCTTTTAAGTATACTACATCATGTCTCGTGTAGTTCTGTCGTGACATCTAATGTCACCTACGAACTTAATAATGTCTCCCACTTATACTCAAAGCATATTGGCAACGGTCTTGACACCCATTCCTTCCACGTCTCTCGAATGTATTATGAGGCAGACCCTTTGTGAATGGATCAGCTAGGTTATCTTCTGACGCGATCTTTGCCACCTCTATATCTCATCTCTTAACGATTTCTCGTATAAGATAGTATTTCCTTTCAATGTGTTTGCTGGCCTTGTGGGCTATTGGTTCCCTTGAATTTGCAACTACTCCGGCATTGTCACAATAAACAGTGATTGTGCTGGGCAAATTTAACTACATCCAAGTCCACTAGGAAGTTTTTGAGCCAAACCGCTTCTTCATTTGCCTCATAAGTAGCTACATATTCGGCTTCCATGGTAGAATCTGCGATGCATTTACTAACTTCTTCTCCATGTCATGGCTCCTCCCCATGCAAAACACACTACCGAGGTAGATTTTTACGGAATCTAAGTCGATTGGAAATCCGAGTCCGTGTGTGGCGATGGGGATTAGACTATCTTACGGATAAACCAACATTTTATCTCGAGTTCTTTTTCGAGATACTTGGAATGTTTATAAATTGCCGTCAATGTTCCTTCCCCGGGTTACTTTGATATCTTGCCACCATGCCAACGACAAAGCAGATATCCGGTCTCGTGCACAACATTGCATACATAAGGCTTCCGACAGCCGAAGCATAAGGAATGCCTTTCATGTCATCTATCTCCTTTTTTGTCTTAGGGCACATTTCCTTGGATAGATGGATTCCATGCCTAAAAGGTACGAAGCCTTTCTTGGAATCCTGCATGCTGAATCGTTTCAAGACAGTGTCTATGTATGAAGCTTGCGATAAGCCCATCATCCTTTTCTTGCGATCTCGAGTGATCTTGATCCCAAGGATGTGCCCGCTTCCCTAAGTCCTTCATATCAAACCTGTTTTGAAAAGCCATACCCTTACGTCGATACGATAACACCTTTACATCGTTCCCGATGAGCAGAATGTCGTCTACGTATAGTACTAAGAATACCAATGCAGTTCCGACATGCTTTTTGTACACACAACTTTCAAACTCGTTTTGATCAAACCCATAAGACTTTATAACATGATCAAAACATTGGTTCCAAGCTCTGGATGCCTGTTTGAGTCCGTAAATGGACTTCATGAGCTTACAAACTAGGTGTTCTTGGCCCTTTTCAATGAAGCCTTGGGGTTGTTGCATATAGATTTCTTCATCAAGACTTCCGTTAAGGAAAGCTGTCTTGACATCCATTTGCCAGATTTCAAAATTGAGATGCACAGCAATCGACAAGAGAATCCGGATGGACTTGAGAATTGCTACAGGTGAAAAGGTTTCCTCATAGTCGATCCCTTCTTTCTGAGTATAACCTTTCGCCACAAGCCTTGCCTTGAAGGTTTCCACCTTCCCGTCCGATCCCCTTTTTCTCTTGTATACCCACTTGCAACCAATGGGTTTGCCCCATTAAGTGGTTTGACTAGCTCCCACACTCTGTTATGATCCATAGAACCCATTTCTGCTTTCATTGCCTTTTGCCAAGAAACCTCATCCTTGTCTTGGATTGCCTCATCATATGTCCATGGGTCTGATTCGTCTTGTCCGGGAATCAAGTCCGAGGACTCTCCTATCCCCATGAATCTCTCGGGCTGTCTTACAACCCTCCCACTGACGAGGTTCGGTTGTGAAAGTGTGTCATTTGGTATGTCATCTTATGCAGTTAGCAATGAGGTTAGCCCTTTTAGCTCACTTAAGGTAATCTCATACGGGTCTTCTTTCGTTCATATAGTCTTCTTCCAAAAATCTAAAGTGGGTGCTTATTACCACCTTTTGATCTTCAGGACCATAGAACATACACCCTTTTGTTCCCTCGGGGTATCCTATAAAAAACCTTAATTCTGATCGAGGATCCAATTTTCCGGCTTCCTTGTCCAACACGTAGGCCGGACACCCCCAAATGCTCATGTGTCTCAAACTAGGCTTGCGCCCGGTCCACAATTCTTTGGGAGTTTTGGGAACCAATTTGGATGGCACCAAGTTCAGAATGTAAGCCGTTGTTTCCAAGGCATGACCCCAGAACGACTTGGGAAGATCCGCTTAACTCATCATTGATCTAACCATTTCCAAAAGAGTTCTGTTTCTTCGCTCTGCAACCCCGTTTTGTTGAGGGGTTCCGGGTGCAGTTAGCTGGGATACAATCCATTCATCTGACAAGTAGTTCAAAAACTCATCGCTGAGGTACTCGCCTCCACGATCGGATCGTAGAGACTTGATACGTTTTTCCCTATGATTCTCTGCTTGAGCCTTAAATTCTTTGAATTTGTCAAAGGTCTCAGATTTATGCTTCATAAGGAAAATATAACCGTACCTTGAGTAGTCATCAATAAAAGTGACAAAATACTCATAACCTCCTCTTTGCTTTGGTTGACATTGGACCACATACATCCGTGTGAACGATTTCTAACACTTCTTTTGGCTCTATTCCCTTGGCTCAATGCCCTCTTGGTCATTTTACCCTCCAAACATGATTCACGGGTTGGAATTGGTTCAACTTGGAGAAACTCCAAAGTGAACCGCTTTCACCAACCTTAGGATCCTCTTTGGATTAATATATCCCAATCTTAGATGTTATAGAAGTGTTTCATTCACGCCGATGAACGTTTTCTTTTATTGGAAACAATTGATGTGTTATAGGATGCATTTAAGTGAGTGGTGTGCACGATTAATTGTATAGAGATTACTTGACAACGTTCCATGATGAGATAAATTTATCATAAAGAGAAATGGTAACAACTTTATCAATGTAACCGAATATCCATCAAGGTAAAGTTTAGAAACCAAATTAAATTCTTTCTAAAATTTGAACGTAAAAGAACATCTCTTAAAATTAAAACTATGTCTTCAAAAGACAAGTGCTTCTTCACTTGCATCGCTTTGCCACTCTCAGTAGCATCGCCCGGTGTGATGAGGATCTCACTCCCACTAAGTTGTCGGTCCGCTTGAACCCCTGTAAAAGTGAAACAAACATGATCGGATGGATCCGTATCACCACCCATAAATGGGAGGCATACGCCCAGCTAAGCAAGTTTCAACAACTAGTCGCGTGAGAATTACCTTTCTTTCCATTCCTTTTGGGATTGGAACAGTGACCTCAATGTCCTTTTCACACACTTGAAGCACCTCCCCTTAGGTTGGCTTGCTCCTCCTCCACCTCCCTTCACCTTTTCTTTGCCTTTGGCAACACTTGAGTTTCACTTGCTTGTGGCTTTTGTCCTTTTTCTTGTTCTTACCATCCCTTGGCCTAGAAGAAGAAGAAGGTCCATTTGCCACCAAGGCTTGGGCTCTTTTGCCCCAATATCGCCTCTCTGCCGAGACCAAAGCTTGCAATAGATCGCATCAAGAACTCGAATGGTACACTTTGCCATTTTAGTTGAATGCTCCCATTTGGGGTCGAAGATACTCTTTCTTAACCGATTTAGTTGACTCATCATTTGGCTTTTTACCTCAGTTTAGGTGTAGTGAGAACCCGGTTATGGCTTTGTGCGTTGAGGACAATAGTAAGTTTACGACTCCAATCAACTAAGTTTTCACCAAGAAAAATTGTCTTTAAGTATATTGAGCAATGGATTAAAAGGTTGCGACATGATGAAATTAAAAAAATAATAATATGCCATAAGCACAAATATATCACAAAATTCGATCACATGTTTCATATTAAAATCTAAAAAAAAAATGGCATGAACATGCATCGACCAACATCTCAAAACAAATTTAAATAAGCCATTGCGTGGGGTTGGGTCATTATTTAAACACATTCAAAATTCGATCAGTTACAAACAAGAAAATCTAAAAAAACACAAACCTTTAATATCCAAAAGATTAATAATTGGCTCCCACTTGACCAATATAAAATTGAAGCGGGGACTTGAGAAGATATAAACATATCAATTTTATACCTAAGTAATAACCATGATTAAATCTGAGAATTATTATTTTGCTTTGATCGAGCCTCGTGGGGAGGGTCATCATCGCCACTAGTAATAATCCACAATCATCCATTTGGAATTTAATCATGTGAAAGCTATCTTTTTGCCGAGTCCCGTGGGGAATTTCTCCAAAATAATTCACAAATAAATAAATCATGGAGGTCAAAAATTTATTAAATTTCATTATCCTAATAAAATTGTCAATTAATTGCTTAAGCATACTTAGTAATTTTTAAAGTGAGATTTTTCAAAACGTTTTTTTCATGCATCGCAAATTTAAACACAATTTAAATAAACATAAAATAATGCATAACATCAAAACAAAAAATTAAACATATTATTGCACATTTATCCAATTGTCATGGTTAATTTTTGTCATGTCTTGATCTTGAGAAATCATCTTCATAGCCTTCATCGTTAAATCTCGAAAAGCTCCCACTTGACCATCTTAAAAAAAATGCCTTGTCAAGCCACGTCATCATGTACCATTTCGTGGGTCGGAGTGCCAACACTCCGAAATGGGCGTCGGCGTCTGTAGCGCCCTCGGCGGCGTCATCTTGTCCGGCTTTATCCCTCGCCAAGATCACCAGCGTCTCTCTTACGTCTGCCGTCGCCTCGCTTCGCTTCGCCATAAGGCTTATCATCGCCCGATCCGCCAGCATCTGATCGGCCCTCGGACCTCGCGCCATGCCCGTGCGTGCCCCGAGTCCGCGTCGCCATGCCTCCTTAACACGTTCAGCGCGGCGCTTTACTAAGCGGTTCGGATCCGTCTTTTAATTCTTCATCTCCGCCTCCGTTTAAGATTAGGTTACAATTTATTTACAAAAAATAAATAAACTGATTCTGAAGCTGATCTATTACATTGATCAAATCAAACAAATTATAATCTACTGCGTGGATTTTCTCACGAGACAAAAACGAATTTGAGCGAATCGAATTAAAAAACCACAATTTATATGCATGCATAAATAAACACTTTAAATTCCATGACAATTGGATACCTGCAAAAAAGATCTAACAATTCTACTATCCAATTTCAAATTTAATGAAAACGAATTAAATTACAATTTAAAATTCAGAGTCCGAAACCGAGGCTCTGATACCAGTTGTTGGGGAATTAATTGTCCGGATCTATTCAGGATGAATATTTAAATACAAATTTAATTCTAACAATTATTACTAGCATGAATTAATCCTATATTAATTCAAATAATAATTCAACAACAAATCATGCATATAAACAGTTCACATAAAGCCTACGCATGCGGAATTACTACGGGTTTACGTGAACTAACCTTTTGGAGTGGCAATGGTCTCGTCAATAAAACACACCAAAAAGTCTTCCCGAGTATTCCCTAGTCCTTGCTCGTCAATCCGGTGGAAGGAAGCTCGCGAACAATTAACAAAAGGGAAAATAAAAATTTGTTGCACCACCTTTGTGGATTTACTAATTTTTCCAGCACATGGAATTGTACTTTGGAATGAAACACTCATCCCCTATTTATAGAGGGGTGTTGGTCGAAATTTTGTGATAAAATAATATGGGAAAATCTTTTTCTTGATCTCCAAGAAATCTTGAATATATCTCATATATTCTTTTCTCCATAATTAAAATATTCCACAAAAAATCTCAACTCCTCTTGTTATGGGAATTTTCGAAAAAAATAAGGATCAAGATTCCAAAATTTGGATCTTCTTGAATTTATGAGATATACTTGTATTGCAAGAATACATTGTTGGGGAATAATTTGCACAGATCTATTCGGGGTGAATATTTAAATACAAATTTAATTCTTATAATTATTACTAGCATGAATTAATCCTATATTAATTCAAATAATAATTTAACAACATATCATGCATATAATTAATTCACGTAAATCCTACGAGATGCGAATTCTCGAGTTTACGTGAGCGTACCTCTTGGGATGACCGAAGATCTGGTGATTAGACTAACCAAAAGAACTTCCCAAGTATTCCCTTAATCCTTGTTCGACTATCCGGTGGTAGGACACTTGTGAACAATTAACAAAAGGAAAATAAATTATGTTGCACCACCTTTGTGGATTTACTAATTTTTCCAGGACATGGAATTGTACTTGGGAATGAAAGAACCATCCCCTATTTATAGAGCTCAAGTGGTCGAAAATTGTGGCAAGATAATGTGGGAAAATCTTTTCTTGATCTCCAAGAAATCTTGAATATATCTCCTATATTATTTTTCCCATAATTATAATATTCCACAAAATCCAACTTACTCTTTGTTATGGGATATTTTCGAAAATAATGAGCAAGAATCCAAGATTTGGATCTTCTTGAGTTTATGAGATATTCTTGTATTTCAAGAAATACATATCTTCCATAATATCTTTTCAAGAAAATCAAGAAAATCTTTCTTGCCCTTTATCTTTCAAAAATTTCGAAATTTTCCTTATAAATAACCAAGTGGGAGATTTCTTGAATTTAATGAGATAATCTTGTATTCCATGAATACATATCTTCATTCCATAACAAAATTCAAAGAAAATATTTCTCCCCTTTTATCTATAAATTTAGAAAATAATTAGGAAAAATAAGCAACAATATTTATTTTATTTTAAACACCTTTTTTAGTTATTGGACTATATGTTGGGCTACTCAGGGGGGCCTTTAGGAGAATTAAGATTGACCCTTCCAATGGATCTTGAATTATCAATATTGAGCCACAATATTATTCAAGCCCATAAATATTAATTAATCCCACTAATTAATTATCATTGACTATCCATCTTAACCCATATTACAAATAATATGGCTCCTGGTTATTATTTCCCGTGTTTAAGATTATCTAGCCCACTAATTAATTCAAGCCACTGAAATAGCTTTCCGTTAATTAATATCTTTTGTCCTTGGTCAAGGAACGGTTCAACATTATTATCCATACCTTTAAACTAATTCCACTTGCAAGATTTGGTATGATAAAAGCTTATGAACCTCCCAAGGGGGCCGTCGAACAAAGCGTACTTGCACGATTCTTCAGATTAAATCTTAGCAATCACATGTGACCAATAATATTGCCTAAGATAAAAAGTATTGAATCTCGCTGATTGTCTACCCATGATAAGTCAAAAGCAATAGTTACCAATCACACGTGATCCTATTTAAGGGGCGAAGATTAAGAAATAACTAACCACCGAGGTCTAATTCTTCCTAGTTCGGTTAAAGAAGAATTTATCCTCCTGTAGGTCCTCTTCATTACATCGATCATGCACTAGTGTAATCTCTTGGTCAAGACAAACCAATCCGAGCCTTTACACTACAACCTTTCACGATGGATTGTTCATTTCCATCTAGGTCGTGAATGGTGTACTTTTAGTTACAAAAAGAACTCGTTAATTTAATCTTCCGTGATCTTGGTATCACTAAATTAACTACAATGTAACACGTCTTATTTAATGAACAGTTATGCAAGAAATATATGTAACATTCGATGATATTTAAAGCATCGATGATAAACAATTTATTTGATAAATAAGTCCGAAATTGAATCGATGCGATTATACAAAGTAAAAGCATACTTTCCAAATAATCCCAACAATCTCCCACTTATACTAAAAGTCTGCTTTTAAGTATACTACAAAATGTCTCGTGTAGTTCGTGACATCTAATGTCACCCGCATTTAACCTAATAATTTCTCCCACTTATACTCAAAAGCAGACGGCAAATCGGTCCCGACACCCATTCCTTCCACATGTCTCTCGAATGTATTCGAGGCGGACTCTTTGTGAATGGATCTGCTGGGTTGTCCTCGAACGCCATCTTTGCCACATCTATATCTCCCTCTCTAACGATATCTCGTATAAGATGGTATTTCCTTTCAATGTGTTTCTTTGGCCTTGTGGGCTCTTGGTTCCCTTTGAATTTGCAACCGCTTTTCGGCATTGTCACAATAAAAAGTGATTCTGTTTGGGCAAATTCGAACCACATTCAAGTCCACTAGGAAGTTCTTGAGCCATACCGCTTCTTTTTCGTTTGCCTCGCAAAGCCTACATATTCGCTTCCATGGTAGAGTCTGCGCGACGCATTTCGCCCTTGACGCCTCCATGTCACTCCTCCTCCCCATGCAAAACACACCACCGGAGGTAAATTTTATGGAGTCTATGTCGATTGAAATCCGAGTCCATGTAATTAATGGGATTGACTATCTGACCGATAAATCAACATTCTATCCCAGTTCTTTTCGAGATACTTGAAATGTTTTTAATCGTCATCGATGCTCTTTCCCGGGTTACTTTGATATCTTGCCACCATGCCAACGACAAAGCGGATATCCTGTCTCAAATCTGACATTGCATACATAAGGCTTCCGACGGTAGAAGCATAAGGAATACCTCTCATGTCATCTATCTCCTTTTGCGTCTTAAGGGACATTTTCTTGGATAGATGGATTCCATATACGAAAGGTACGGCCTTTATTGGAATCTTGCATCTTTGAATCGTTTCAAGACAGTTTCTATGTATGAAGCTTGCGATAAGCCTATCATCCTTTTCTTGCGATCTCGAAAGATCTTGATCCCAACGATGTGTCCGCTTCCCCTAAGTCCTTCATATCAAACTGTTTTTGAAAGCCATGCCCTTACGTCGATAACACCTTCACATCGTTCCCGATGATCGAATCGAAATGTCGCTCACGATAGTACTAAGAATACCAATGCGCGATTCCGACACGCTTTTTATACACACAACTTTCAAAATCGTTTTTGATCGAACCCATAAGACTTTATAACATGATCAAAACATTGGTTCCAAGCTCCGGATGCTGTTTGAGTTAAGTAAATGGACTTCATGAGCTTACAAACTAGGTGTTCTTGGTCTTTTCAATGAAGCCTTGGGGTTGTTGCATATAGATCTCTTCATCAAGACTTCCGTTAAGGAAAAGCATCTTGACATCCATTTGCCAAATTTCAAAGTCAAGATCTTGTGTCCAATCGATAAGAGAATCTGAGATGGACTTAAGCATAGGCTGGAGGCGAAAAAAGTTTCCTCATGTCGATCCCTTCTTTTCGAGTATAACCTTTCGCCACTAGTCTTGCTTTGAAGGTTTCCACCTTCCCGTCCTGGTCCTCTTTTCCTCTTATACACCCACTTGCAACCAATGGGTTTGACCCCATTAAGTGGTTCGACTAGCTCCCACACTTTGTTATGAAACATAGAACCCATTTCAACTTTCATTGCTGTTTGCCAAGACTCTGCATCCTTATCTTAGATTGCCTCATCATATGTCCATGGGTATGATTCGCCTTTGTCCAGGAATCAAGTCCAAGACTCTCCCATTCCCATGAATCTCTCGGGCTGTTTTCCTGACCCTCCCACTACGATGAGGTTCCGTTGTGTAAGTGTGTCGTTTGGTATATCATATTGCATACTGCATTGAGGTTTGCCTTCTTAGCTCATTTAAGGTAATCTCAATTGGGTCTTCTTTAAATTCATATAGTCTTCTTCCAAAAATCTAAAGTGGGTGCTTATTACCACCTTTTGATCTTCGGGACCATAGAACATACAACCTTTTTGTTCCTCGGGGTATCCTACAAACAACCTTAATTCTGATCGAGGATCCAATTTACCGGCTTCCTTGTCCAACACGTAGGCGGACACCCCCGAATTCTCATGTGTCTCATACTAGGCTTCGCCTTGGTCCACAATTCTTTGGGAGTTTTGGGAACCAATTTGGATGGCACCAAGTTCAGAATATAAGCCGATGTTTTCAAGGCATGACCCAAGAACGACTTGGGAAGATCCGCATAACTCATCATAGATCTAACCATTTCCAAAAGAGTTCTGTTTCTTAAACTTTGCAACCCCGTTTTGTTGAGGGTTAAAGTGCGATGGTTTGGGATCTGATCCTTCATCGAATAAGTAGTTCAAAAACTCATCGCTGAGGTATTCGTCTCCACGATCAGATCGGTGAGACTTGATACGTTTTTCCCTATGATTCTCTGCTTGAGCCTTAAATTCTTTAAACTTCTCAAAGGTCTCAGATTTATGCTTCATAAGGAAAATATAACCGCACCTTGAGTAATCATCAATAAAAGTGACAAAATACTCATAACCTCCTCTTTGCTTTGGTTGACATTGGACCACATACATCTGTGTGAAACGATCTCTAACGCTTCTTTGGCTCTATTCCCTTGGCTCCAAATGCCCTCTTGTTCATTTTACCCTCAAACATGATTCGCAGTTGGAATTTGTTCAACTTGGAGAAACTCCAAAGAATCGCCTTTCACCAACCTTTAGATCCTCTTTGGATTTATATGACCCAATCTTAGATGCCAAAAAGTGTCTCGTTCACGTCCGATGAACGCGTTTTCTTTTCTCGGGAAGCGATTGATGTGTTATGGGATGCATTTAAATTGAGAGGTGTGCCGCGATTAATTGTATAGATATTATTCGACAACGTTCCATGATGACCAGATAAATTTATCAAAAGGAGAAATGGTAACAACTTTTTAAAAGTAACCGAATATCCATCATGAAAAAGTTTAGAAACCTAAATTAAATTCTTTCTAAAACTTCCGGAACGTAAAGAACATCTCTTAAAATTAAAACTACGTCTTCAAAAGAGATAGTGCATTTCTCCCATCGCTTCACTTTTGCCACTCTCGTAGCATTGCCCAAAGTGATGAGGATCTTACTCCCACTAAGTTGTCGGTCCGTATGAACCCCAGAATGTAAAACAAACATGATCGACGGATCCCAGATCCACTACCCATAAATGGGAAGATACGCCCATTAAACAAGTTTCAACAACTAGTGCGTGAGAATTACCTTTCTTTCCATTCCTTTTGGGTCCAGAGCAGTGACCTCCAATGTCCTTTCTCACACCAGATTGAAGCACTTCCCCACCGGGCCGGGTTCACTCCACCACCATTCTTCACCTTTTCTTTGCCATTGGCAACACTTGAGTTCACTTGCTTGTGGCCTTTGTCCATTTTCTTGTTCTTACCACAACTTGGTCTAGAAGAAGAAAAAGGTCCATTCGCCACCAAAGGCTTGGCTCTTCCTCCTTTAATATCGCCTCCGCCGAGACTAAAGCTTGCAATAGATCGAGGCATCGAGAACTTCGATTATTCATCTGGTAGTTCGGCTGAATCGCTCAAAACTTTTCGGCAGAGTGGAGCCGCGAAATCGATTTAGGTCTCGATATCGTATTCATTCGCCAAGTACCTCAAGTTTGTTAAGGTGGGCCATCATCTGGAGAACGTGCTCCTTCACAGGCGTTCCTCCACCATTTTCATAGAGAAAGAAGTCCTCATGGTGATCGGCGAGCCACGCCGGTTACGATGTTGAAACATCGCTTTAAGACTAGTCATGATGTGCAGAAGGCGGTCTCAACGCGTTCGGTGTTGGTGTTGCAACACATCGACATAAAGCGAATGATACACTTTGCCATTTCGTTGGATCGCTCGGTCGGCATACTCTTTCTTAACCGCTTTAGTGGACTCGTGCTTTGGTTTTTCCGGTTTATGTGTGGTGAGAACCCGTTATGGCTTTGTGCGGTGAGGACAATAGTAAGTTTATTTACTCCAATCAACAAAATTTTCTCCAAAGGAGCAAATTGTCTTTAAGTATATTGAATAGTGGATTAAAAGGTTGTGACATGATGAATCAAGTAAATAATAATATGCATAAGCACAAATATATCACAAGGTTCGATCACATGCATCATATTAAAATCTCAAAAAAAATATGAACATGCATCGCCAACATCTCAAAAATAGTTTAAATAAGCCACGTGGGGTGGGTCATTATTTAAACACATTCAAGCAAAGTTACAAACAAGAACAATTACAAACCTTTAATATCCAGACAATAGTTGGCTTCTGACTTGACCAATATAAAATTAGCAGGGACTTCGGGAAGTATATGCATATCAATTTTATACCTAAGTAATAACCATGATTAAATACAGATTATTATTTCGTATTGAACGAGCCCTCTTGGGGAGGGTTATCGTCCGCCACTAATAATAACCCACAATCATCCATTTGGAATTCATTCATGTGAAAGCTATTTTTTGACCGTCCCCGTGGGGAATTTCTCCAAAAGAATTCACAAATAAATAAAAGCATGGAGGTAAAATTAATTCAATTTTATTATCCTAATAAAATTGTCAATTAATTATTTAAACATACTTAGTAATCTTTGAATGTGAGATTTTTCTTTTGGGCAATTCTCATGCAAACACATTTAAACAAATTAAATAAAGCATAAGATAAAGCACAATAATAAATCAAGCAAAAGCAGAAAAATAAATATATTGGGCACAAATTATCCAATTGTCATGGTTTGATTTTTCTTGCTTGATCTCAAGAAACATCGCTTGAATTTCTCCCACTCGATCGTCTCAAAAAACTCGTCTCGAAAACGCCATGCCAAGTAGCTCGCAATGGATGGATGCGCCCAAGATCCGGCCGACCACTGCCAAGTCGACCTCGGCGGCCTACGGCCTGACACTTTCAAGAAGCTGCCATGCCTCGGCGACGCCTCGGCAGCTGTCGTCGGCGATCGTTTAAGCAAAGCGACGCCATAAGACCGAAAAGATCCACGCGCTAGCGCTGGTAGCCCTCGGCGCCCGCGTGTCTCAGCCCGCAAGATAAATTCAATCACATACCCGTCGCCTAAGTTCGCCCGCAGTCTTCACGAAGTGCGCTGCGGCGCGCCCGTCTTCGCAATCTATCCTATCTGACTCGAAGCCTATTCTTGTTGCCGTCTTGCGTGCTGGGCTCATAAGCGTTCATTCCGCACGCGTACCTCGCCCTTCGTTTTGCACGCTACATGACGACGCCACGCCCTGGCTTCGATTTTATCCTTTAATTCTTCATTTCGCCTTGTTTTCGATCCGCCAATTTATTTACAAAAAATAAATAAACCCTGAATCTAGACTAGTCTATTACATCGATCAAATCAAACAAATCATAATCTACTCGTGGATTTTCTCACGAGACAAAAACGAATCCGAACGAATCCAATTAAAAACCACACAATTTATATGTCATGCATAAATAAACACATTAAATTCCATGACAATTGGATACATAAAAACAGATCCAAAGAATTCTACTATCCAATTTCAAATTTAATGTCGTAATTAAATTACAATTTAAAATTTAGAGTCAAAATCGTGGCTCGATACCGGTTGTTGGGGAATAATTTGCACGTAACTATTCGGGTGAATATTTAAATACAAATTTAATTCTTATAATTATTACTAAAGATGAATTAATCCTATATTAATTCAAATAATAATTTAACAACATATCATGCATATAATTAATTCACGAAATCCTACGACGCGAATTCTACGAGTTTACGTGAACGCATTCTTGGGATAGGATGATCCGGCCGATTAGACTAACCAAAAGAACTTCCCAAGTATTCCCCTTAATCCTTGTTCGACTATCCGGTGGTAGGACACTTGTGAACAATTAACAAAAGGAAAATAAATTATGTTGCACCACCTTTGTGGATTTACTAATTTTTCCAGGACATGGAATTGTACTTGGGAATGAAAGAACCATCCCCTATTTATAGAGCTCAAGTGGTCGAAAATTGTGGCAAGATAATGTCAAAATCTTTTCTTGATCTCCAAGAAATCTTGAATATATCTCCTATATTCTTTTTCCCATAATTATAATATTCCACAAAATCCCACTTACTCTTTGTTATGGGATATTTTCGAAAATAATGAGCAAGAATCCAAGATTTGGATCTTCTTGAATTTATGAGATATTCTTGTATTTCAAGAAAATACATATCTTCCATAATATCTTTTTCAAGAAAATCAAGAAAATCTTTCTTGCCTTTATCTTTCAAAAATTTCAAATTTTCCTTATAAATAACCAAGTGGGAGATTTCTTGAATTTAATGAGATAATCTTGTATTCCAAGAATACATATCTTCATTCCATAACAAAATTCAAAGAAAATCTTTCTCCCCTTTTACCTATAAATTTCAAAAATAATTAGGAAAAATAAGCAACAATATTTATTTGATTTTAAACACCTTTTTCAATTATTGGACTATATGTTGGGCTACTCAGGGGGCCTTTAGGAGAATTAAGATTGGACCTTTCAATGGATCTTGAATTATCAATATTGAGCCACAATATTATTCAAGTCCATAAATATTAATTAATCCCACTACATAATTAATATCATTGCAGACTATCCATCTTAACCCATATTACGGTCAATATGGTTCTTGCTATTATTCTCGTGTTTAAGATTATCTAGCCCATTAATTAATTCAAACCAATTGAAATAGCTTTCCGTTAATTAATATCTTTTGTCCTTGGTCAAGGAAATCCGTTCAACATTATTATCCATAATTTTAAAACTAATTCCACTTGCAAGATTTGGTATGATAAAAGCTTATGAACCTCCCAAGGGGCAAATCGAATGCGTGCTTTTCGCACACCCATTCTTCGTATTAAATCTTAGTAATCACATGTGACCAATAATATTGCCCAAAGAAAAAATATTGAATCTCGCTGATTCTCTACCCATGATAAGTCAAAGCAATAGTTACCAATCACACGTGATCCTATTTAAGGGACGAATATTAAGAAATAACTAACCACCGAGGTCTAATTCTTCCTAGTTCGGTTACCAAGAATTTATCCTCTTGAGGTCCTCTTCAATGCATCGGTCATGCACTAGTGTAATCTCCGGGTCAAGGCAAAACCAATCGAGCCTTACACTACAACCTTTCACGATGGATTGTTCATTTCCATCTAGGTCGTGAATGGTGTACTTTTTTAGTTACAAGAACCCCATTAATTTAATCTTCTCGTGATCTTGGTATCACTAAATTAACTACAATGTAACACGACTTATTTAATGAAACGATTATGCAAAGAAATATATGTAACATTCGATAATATTTAAAGCATCGATGATAAACAATTTATTTCAAAGAATAAATCCAAATTCAATCGATTCGATTATACAAAGTAAAAGCATACTTTCCAGTATAATAACAACATACATATCTTTCATAATATCTTTCCAAGAAAATCAAGAAAATCTTTCTTTCCCTTATTCTTTCAAAATTTTCGAAATTTACATATAAATAACCAAGTGGGAGATTTCTTGAATTTAGTGAGATAATGTTGTATTTCAAGAATACATATCTTCATTCCATAACAAAATTCAAAGAAAATCTTTCTCCCCTTTTATTCATAATTTTCAAAAAAATGAGGAAAATTAGCAACAAATATTTATTTTATTTTTAAACACCTTTTTTCGGTTATTGGACTTTTATGTTGGGCTACTTGAGGGGCCTTTAGGAGAATTAAGATTGACCTTCCAACGGATCTTGAATTATCAATATTGAGTCACAATATTATTCAAGCCCATAAATATTAATTAATCCTACTACATAATTAATATTGACTATCCATCTTAACCCATATTACGCTTAATATGGCTCCCCGTTATTATTTCCCGTGTTTAAGATTATCTAGCCCATTAATTAATTCAAGCCATTGAAATAGCTTTCCATTAATTAATATCTTTTATCCTTGGTAAAGGCGGTTCAACATTATTATCCATACCTAAAACTAGTTCCACTTGCAAGATTTGATATGATAAAACTTATGAACCTCCCAAGGCAAATCGAACAAAGCGTTTACTAACGATTCTCCGTGATTAAATCTTAGCAATTGCATGTGACCAATAATATTGCCCAAGATATAAAGTATTGAATCTGATTGATTCTCTACCCGTAATAAGTCAAAGCAATAGTTACTAACCACACGCAATCCTATTTAAGGGATTTAAGATTAAGAAATAACGAACCACCGAGGTCTAATTCTTCCTAGTTCGATTAAAGAAGAATTTGTCCTCCTCAGGAATCCTCTTCAAAGACTAGACATGCACTAGTGTAATCTCTTGGTCAAGACAAACCAATCTGAGCCCTTACACTTCAACCTTTCACGATGGATTGTTCATTTCCATCTAGGTAGTGAATGGTGTACTTTTGGTTACAAAAGGCTGTTAATTTAATCTTCCGTGATCCGGTATCACTAAATTAACTACAATGCAACACGTCTTATTTATAGAAACGATTATCGCAATAAATATATGTAACATTCGATGATATTTAAAGCATCAGTGATAAACAATTTATTTCAGTAAATAAGTCCGAAATTCAGTCTGATTATACAAAGTAAAAGCATACTTTCCAGTATAATCCCAACACATATCCAGTTTGATTTGTGCTACAACAATAGCCCCCAAGGTTGGGCTTTGACTTCGTTTAGAGTTCGATCTTGTTTCATATCCTGATAAGATTTCGTCCTTCGATGCGTCTGCGGTCACACTATTTGCCCCGAGCCCGTTTTATGTCTTATGATGTCTCGATTGTTCTGATCGAGCCCCCAGGTTGAGGATTTTCCTATGCTCATCGTAAATTTTCTATGAGCTCGTACTCCGAGGTGAGCCTCTGTACAAGTCTTTTCTGTGCTCGTACTCCAAGGTGAGCCCCTTTGTACAAGTTTTTTACGTGCTTTCGTCTTCTTATAAGGCCCCTCATACTGAGTTTTCCTGCGGCTCACACTGACGAAAGTGAGCCCCTTCAGATTTAAGTCTTTTTCAAGACTACTTATACGTAGCTTCGGTGACGAAGTCTTTATATTAATTGTCCATCGGCAGATCTTTGCAGCCATCGGCAGTCTTATTAGTTGCTCGCCGGAGACTATTCGCCGAGAGTCTTACCGCCGCCGGTGAAAATGTAGCCTGCCGAGGGTCTTTGCGTTTCATCGAGAGCCGAGTTTCGAGTTTAGTGATGGTATCAGCTCGCTTGTAGCCTTTATTTGTCTTTTGTTGCTCGGTGCAGAGTTCGGTCGAGATCTTGTTGCCTCACGAGAGTCGGTACTGCCGAGAGTCTTTGTTGCTCATCGCACTGTAGCTCGCCGGTGTCATTGTTACTATCCAGAAATGAGGCCTTTATAGCCTTTAGTTGCTTTATTTATGTCGCAGCTCACAGAAGTCTTAGCTGCCCGAGAGTTTGTTAATATCGAGAGTTCCTTGTTGCTCATCGGTTCAGGCTTGCTCTGAGAGTCTGTAGTTGTTTCGCTTCTATATGTTTTGACGGCAGCCCAGCTGCTCGTCGGTGTTTCTAGCTCACGTCGGCAGTCTGCATTGCTCGTCGGTAGCCTTAGTTACTCGCTGGCAGTCGAGCTTGTCGAGTCTTAGCGTTCACCGAGAACAGCTCGAAGCCGAGAAAGTCTTTGTTGCTCGCCGGCAGTCGGAGCTCGCCGAGTCTGGGGCCGCTGTCGGCAGTCGGTAGCTCGCCGGTAGTCTTGTTGCTCGTTTGCAGTCTTATCGCTTCGTCGCAGTATCAGCTCATCGAGAGTCTGGTTGCTCGGCCGGTATCGTAGCCTGCCGAGAGTCCGAAGTGCTCGTCAGAAGAGCCGGAAATTGCCGGTTTTAGTTGCTCATCGAGCTGCTTTCCATCGGCGTTTGTCGCTGCCGAGAGTCAGGCCGTCGGTGAGCCGGAAATTGCTGCAGAGCTCAGTTGTTTCATCGGCAGCCGAGCCATGAGAGCCGAGCTCGCCGGAAGCCGCTTAGTTGCGTCGTCGAGCTCATCGAGTCTTTGTTCTTTGTCGAGGAAAGCCGAGCTCGTCGAGAGTCTTTGTTGCTCGTCGAGAAATGAGCTCGTCGAGAGCCGAGCTCGCCGAGAGTCTTTGTTGCTCGTCGAGTCTTAGTTGCTCGTCGGTCGAAATGCTCGCCGAGAGTCTTTTTGTTGCTCGTCGGAGCCGAAATTCGTCGAGAGTCTTTGTTGCTTTCTTGGCAGCCGAGCTCGTCGAGAGTTTTTGTGACATTGTAATCTTTAATTATCTTTTCGACTATGCGATCTTTGATTCGTGCTCAAACTCCGAGGTGAACCTATTTTTGTACGAGTCTTATCTATTAATGAATAATCTGGACGTCACCTTTTTTGAATTGAACTCTTATTTAAGAAAGTCGTTTTAATTTGTCTTAACTTGGCGAACTTAATGACTCTAAAGATTTGTAATTTTGTCTAAGTTATTGATCTCGCTTTAGAACGTCGTCTCACTTGGTTGCGACTTTGCGATCTTAATAACCGATAATTTTTTTTAAAATTTGTTTAAGTTATTGATCTCGCTTTAGTTCGTCGTCTTACTTGGTTGCGACTTTGCGATCTTAATAACTGACTTGTTGTGATTGTCTAAGTTATTTATCTCGCTTTAGAACGTCGTCTTACTTGGTTGCGACTTTGCGATCTTAATAACTGACTTATTGTGGATTGTCTTATCTCGCTTTTTAGAACCTCGCCTTTACTTGGTTGCGACTTTCGATCTTAATAACCAACTTATTGTGATTGTCTAAGTTATTTATCTCGCTTTTAGAACATCGTCTTTACTTGGTTGCGACTTCGCTATCTTAATAACCGACTTAAGATTTATGAATTTGGCTAAGTTATCATGACATGCTCGTCCTAACATGTCTTCGCTTTTATGAGCTAGGCTTGTGGTGACCGACTTCCTCGATGGTCGGTGATCTACTTTTTATCCCGCTTAAATGAGAAGTTCGTGGCTTAGTAGTTGCCCTTTATGTTTCATGGGATCCCTTTCCGGACGAAAGCTTAGTCTTCAAAAGGAGCTCGGAGGTAGCTCGGTAGGATCACCTTTCCGAATCGTGAGCCTTCACAGATGGCCTTCCTGGAGAGAAATGGATGGGATTTTGCTTAGGATGAGCAAGTCTTCAAGGAGCTCGTCGGAGAGAGCTTCGGTAGAATCATGCTTTCGGGGATGAGCAAGCGCCATAGATGGCTTCATCGGAGAGAGTTTAATGGGGATCCTGCTGAGATGAAGCGGTGTCTTCAAAGGAACTCATCGGGGAGAGCATGGTAGGATCTGCTTTCGGGATGAAAGCGGTCTTCGAGAGATGGCTTTATCGGAGAGAATGGGAATGGGATCTGCTTTCGGATGAAAGTTTTCAAAGGAGCTTCGTCGGGAGAGCGCTCGATGGGATCTACTTTTCGGGATGAGCATGTCTTCAAGGGGCTGGTCAATCGGGAAGCCCGATCTGCCGGAAGGTGGAAAAAATCCGTGGAAAAAATCACCGGAGGGAAAAATCACGCCGAGAAGGGTGCCAATCCGGTAGCGTGGGTAAATCACGGGGGACCGAGCCGATCTCGAAAGGGTACGTTGGTCCGTGCTGATGAAGGCGGATGATCTCATCACCGGGATGGCGGAGAACACTTCGCTAAATCGGCGAAATAAACATTGCCGAGGTAGTGGAAAACCGATGCCTAGAAGGTCGGCAGATCAATGTTGTAGAGGCGGATGAACCCCATAAAGGTGGAATGATCTCATCGCCGAGAAGGCGGAAGATCTCGTCGCCGGGATGGCGGGGAACACTTCGCTAAATCAACGGAATAGACATCGCCGGTAAGCGGAAAGCGCGACATCGGTAGCGGCGTGGCCGTCGCCATAAAGGATAATAATCATCGCCAAGAAGGCGGAGAATATTTTCGCTAAATCGGGCGAATGAACATCGCCGAGGTAACGGGTGCCGACGCCGAAGCCGGGGTGTCAATGTCGAATGGCGACGATCTCATCGCCGAGAAGCGCGGAGAATAACATTCGCTAAATCGGGCGAAACGGACATCGCCGAGGTAGGTAAACCAACGCCGAGAAGGCGGAAAGGTCAACGCCGTAAAGGCGGACGATCTCATCGCCGAGAAGGCGGAGAATACTTCGCTAAATCGGCGGAATGTACATCGCCGAGGTAGCGGGAAACCAACGCCGGTAGCGAGAAGTGTCAACGCCGTAATGGCGACGAATTTATTTATACCGGTAGGCCAAGAATACTTCGCTAAATCGGCGGAATGGGCATCACCGAGATAGCGGGAAACCAACGCCGAAGCCGCAAGTGTCAACGCCAGAACGATGGACTAAATCGGGAATGAACATCGCCGAGGTAATATCTTCAGCCAACGCCAGAAGGCGAAAGGTGTCAACACCGTGAAGGCGACGATCTCATCGCCGAGAAGCCGAGAGAATACTTCACTAAAATAATATCAGAATGGACATCGCCGAGGTAGCGGAGCCGGCGCATTAATTAATTCAAGCCACGAGAAGGCGGCAAGTCGTTGCCAGAAGGCGACATAATTTCAACGCCGAAAGCGGAGAATACTTTCGCTAAATCGGGCGGAATGAACATCGCCGAGTAGCGAGCCGACGCCAGAAGCGGATAAGTCGCCGCCCCAAAGGCGGGGCCTCAACGCCGAGAAGACGGAGAATACTTCGCTAAATCGGCGGAATGAACATCGCCGAGGTAGCAGGGAGCCGACGCCGAAAGCGGGAGAGTCGTCGCCGTAAAGACGAACAATCTCATCGCCGGTAGAAGGAGAATACTTCGCTAAATTCCATGAATGAACATCGCCGAGGTAATGGGGAGCCGATGTCGAGAGAAGGCCAAGGTGTCGTCGCCGAAGGTGGATAATCTATCGCCGAGAAGGCGGAAAATACCTCGCTAAATCAGTGGAAAATAGGTCGCCGAGATAGCGAAAAACCGAAGTCGAGAAGGCGGGCTGGTTGTCGCCGTAAAGGCGGACAATCTCAATGCCAAGAAGACGAAGAATACTTCGCTAAATCAGCGGAATGGACATCGCCGAGGTAGCGGGGAAGCCGGAAAAGGCGGGCATGTCGTCGAAATGGCTCGTTGAGAAACTAGATGGGATCTGCTGGGATGAAGCGGTCTTCAAAAAAAGCTCATCGGAGAAGGCTCGGTGGGACCTGCTCGGGATAAGCGGATCTTGAAGATGGCTCGTCGGAGAAAATGGGATGGGATTCTACTCGGGATGAGCAGGTCTTCAATGGGAGCTCGTCGGAGAGAAATTTGGATGGGATTCTACTCGGGATGGCCCAGTCTTCAAAGGGCTCGTCGGAAAGCTTCGGATGGGATCCTGCTTTCGGGATGAAGCGGGTCTTGATGATGGCGTCGGAGAGAGCGAATGGGATCTGCTTTCGGGATGAAGCGGTCTTCAAAGGAGCTCGTCGAGAGAGCTTCGGTAGGATTCTGCTTTCGGGAAAAGCGGAGTGTTCGAAGAGGGCTCGTCGTCGAGTGGGCGATGGGATCCTGGGGATGAAGCGGAGTTTTAGGGGAACTCATGGGAGAGAGCTCGGGTGTATGTTGACATGAATGGACAAATGATTGTCAGTAGATTCTTTGAGTTGCCTTCGGGGCTCTAGGCGCCCGTATAAGTTTTCTTTTGTTTCGACTATGGTCTATGTTTCCATATGGTCTATGTTTCCATGATAATCATATCGATGTGTATCGTTGCATAACGTCAATCATGTAAGGTGATTCTGATTTGTGTGCATTCTTATTCGCATTTTCCTCGAACTTGGAAATTTTTTCAATGCGGGGAGTTATGAGCAATTTCCTCGCAAGAAATAAGCAAATCGTCTAATATCACGTTACCTTTATCCAATCTGGATAGTTAACGACTTAAGCATATCGAGAAATCAAAAGTCACACTCATGATTAGCAAAATTCAAGGATACAATCGCATGACACTTATCTAATCACCATTATTCTCACGTATGAAAATTATCATCGAATATGTTTACTTCATTTCAAGATTTTTCTAATGACATGTTCAATTGTCAATGCTTTGGTTTAGTGAGCAATTTCTTATAGGAGAGTGAAACCAAGCATGGTTGTTTTAGACATTTTATCAAGCAAGTGATTTATGCGATATTATACACTAATTCGAGAGATGAATGTTCATGTATGAATTTAAATTATCAAATTAATGATGAAAGGGAAAATCACAGTTCACCAATTATGCCCCCGCCTTTTAATATATGCGAAAATATGCGAGTTGCGATATATTAAAAGAGAGTCAATAGAATAAACCCGACGAAGTGAAAGTTGAAAGAAATTTCGACGTAGATTCTTTGAAAGAAATTTCATGAGATTAAGAATCTTTTGAAAGAATTTTAACGAGCTGCTGCCCCCCTTTTTTTTTTTTAAATTGGGGATTTGGCCGAAATATTTATTAATAAACCTGGCCCAACACTTAATACAAAGAAATACATTGGGCCCAATCCTTTATACAGATAAGAACCAGGGCCCGAAAAATTAAGGAGGGCCTATTCCTGGGCCCAATTTACTTCCGAATCTGCATTTCTTACATAAGGTCCACCAATTTATGTTTGGGCCAACCATTAATAATTAGGTCAAGCCCAAAACACATGTACCTTATCTCATCTATCCAGCGGCAGAAATCCCCTCTAATCGGCGCCGTGGGACCAGGGCGATGGTGATGTCGGTTCAGCGGTATCGGGCGAGTGGTGTCGACGGAATCTGGGCGTGATGTAGTTCTCAAAGGCGGCGGTGCAGTTTCAGGCTTGGCGACGATGGCTGCGGTAAGAAATGGATCTTTGAAGCAGCACACGAAACGGACCCGGGGCTGCCGCGCCGGCGCGTCGTTGTGGCTGTTGGAGCATGGTGTGGTCGCGGCTGAATCGGCGGTGTGGTGCAGCGGCTCTCCGATTTTGAGGCAGGGGTGCTCCGATCTAGAGCAGACTCAGGTTGCGGTGGCGGAGCAGTTGAAGATACCGAAGATGGCGGAGATGAGGCGGTGCAGCGGCGGCGCGTGCCCCGGGGGAGCGGCGAGTTGAGGGGCCCTTAGGCGGAGAACCGGGCGGCAAAAATCGGAGCAGATGCGAGAAAGGCCATGAAAGCACAGTGGAAGGAAACCACACGAAAGAGTTTTGCATTTCTCTATCTCGATAAAGGTTTGTGTTCCGGATTAGACAAATCTTGGGTAGATGTTGCTGTGGTGAACCGAAAATTGCAGAAAGAATGTGTTTATATGTATAGGTGTATGTATCGGTTTTTTCCGATTTCTGTGGTTTACAACTCCAACATAAACAAATCGTTAGTAGTTGATTGTTTGTTTTGCGTGGTGGGTATGGTGTTATTTGTAGATTGGGGATTTATTTTTGTGTGAGGGAAAAGAGAGATATGGGAAGCATAATAGATAGTTGAAGATTTGGGTGTTTTTATCATGGTGTTGTGTTTTTTCATGAAGAATGCTGTAGAGGTTTATTAAGAAACTTGCAGATGGTTTATTTTTTCTGGAATCATGTCGTACAGTGACATGATTGCGGTTTGTGAAGGCTCCATTTGTTGCAATGGAGGAAAAGGATTTGGTGATAATAGCAACAACACATATAAAATTTGTGTTTTTAGGTTGATTTGGAGAAAAAATCAAACGTTTGTGCAAATGCAGAAAACGTAGAAAGGATTTCAGTCACAAAGTGCTTGTGCTGATGGCGTTTTTAGTTTGGGGATTTGAAGAGTTTGTAAACTTGTAAGATTTGAAGATGATGTATGAAGATTTGAAGATGATGTATGAAGATTTGAAGATTTTTTTTTGAAGATTTGAAGATGTGAAGGATAAATCAAAAGAAAATCTAGAAAAATTATAGTGAAATACCCTCCTTCTAGCGCCAATTGTTGATAGCGATTTTACCGGGTCGGATATACGGATTTAATGTGGCTATAATATGAATCGATTAATAACTATCAAACGTAATAAACGAACAAGAACACTGCGGGAAGAACTCCGTTCTTCCCTTAAATATTGTTTTTTGTATATCTCATGAATGAGGGCAAAATGGGAGAGAGCCTTTACAATGAGGTGTGGTTCTCTATTTATAACGGAGGGGACCACCCTTGATAGGCCAAAAAGCCATACAAACTCGTATAAACCCTTTATTTTTGGGCTTTATTATAACTGTGGATCTAATAATTAAAACTAGATCTACATTACACTAAATGCTTTTGTCTCGTCTCGTGAGGTCGACGCTGACTCTCGATTTGGCGGATTATCTTCTTGTGTTTGTTATTGCCGACTTTGTTAGTAGGGCGACTTCGTGGAGGTCGTCCGCTCAGAAAGTCTTTATTCTTCTCTTTTTGACCTCGCCTATAGATCGTCCTCGAGGGAGGTCGCTCGTTGAGGTTGTCGACCTCGCGGACCTTGCTTACACATTGACCCAGACCGTCAGAGATTTGCAGGGAATTAGCCGTTTAGGTACACTTAAAAGTCAATCGACATCGTCCTTTGCTGATTTATCTCTGATTTAGATATGGTTTAGGAAAGTTCTTCGGCGTCGCCTGTATGACACCCGCCCAGTCGTAGTTAATGCTCTGCATTTATGTCAGACCTAGGTCCTCAAGGTCGCTCTGATCGCCCATCCTCCGGTCGAGCCTTGATGTCTCTTCTGGCGATCTGCGAGGTGTTAGCCTTGGTAAAATTTCATCCTCTTTATCCCATGGTATCTCAGGTCGGGGCTGACCTCGTGCAACATGCTCACAACATGTCGGATCCACGTATTTTTGGGTACTTGATCTCCTGTTGGGTCAGGTCGATTTGGGCCTAAGTGGGCCCTGCTGACGTGTCGGATACGAGCACATATCCAGTTTGATTTGTGCTACAACAGTGTGAAACCCCCATTTTTGTTGAGATATAATGAAAAATGTATTACACACTCGCTTTTCAGTATTATTTTTTTTCATTTTTTTTGTTGGAAAAATGACAGAATTACCCTCCATTAAATATATTAAAAGTGATTTTGGTGTCAAGACTTCATATTTTTACAATTACATAACTATATAAAAATTTTAAATTGTAAAAATATGAAGGCTTGACGTCAAACCCCCCTATAATATAGTCAATGGAGGGTAATTATGTCATTTTCTAACAAAAAAAAGGTGGAAAAAAACACTGAAAAACGAGCGTGTAATACATTTTACATTATATCAATAAAAATGGGGGTTTCACACTATATTTATAAAACCACAAGTGAATTTCACACAATTTTTAAAGCACATGGGGGTTTGACACCAATTTTTCAAACCACAGGGGGGTTTGACACAATTTACGCTAATTTATTACAAAAGAAAGAGGAATACTCGTGATACTGAAGAATATGACTTATCTAGATCTATAAATATAAAATCAACTTCAAAATGAAAATAAAATAAGATGAAATAAAATAAGCCCGAGTTCTCAACTAATCACAAGTAACAAAAGAGTAGGAATAACTGACCTCAAATAAAAAGAAAATCAAGGGACACTAAATTCAAAATAAAATATAAAAAAAGAAAAATATCCAAAAACTAAATTTTAAGAATTATATTTCCCAACTCAAAACCCAATTTTCCTTGGCCTTCTCAAAAAGATGAAAACTTGTATACATCAATTGGAGCATACTACTATATGTTTTTTTTTTTAAATACAAATATTTCACTAAATATATTTAATTTGTGAGAGTTGGTACATGTATGTAAAATGTTATTCAAAGTAGTTAATTCCCTCGTATATACAAATATGTACTATAAACAAAAACTCATATAAAAAATCTGCCTGCTTTCATTTAAACAGTGCAATTTAACACAAATCACAGCCACCTCTCTCAAAGTGTTAAAGTGTCACTGCACAACTTATGTCCCGTCTCATTCAAGTGTGTCTCTTTACTATATTAGAAATTCTCTTTCACCTTCTCCGTTTCTGCCGAATTGGTCACCTCTTTTTCTCCCCTTTACTTGTACAATCACCACAAATTACCAAAAATACCAGAATTTTAACAGTGAAAAGAAAAAACTATATATATTTTTTTCTACATATTAACAGCTTAACTAATCAACTAACTAAAACTAAATTAAGTTGCCTAGAGCACTAAAACATATTACACATTTTTTTTTCTTGAAAAACTCTCCACTGTGAAACCTACAGGAAGCAGAGAGTTGATCCAGTTTTACCTATGGATTCATTGCACTAACAAAATTTACTCAAAGACCCTTCCATCGATCCTCGGGGCCAACAAGTTTACCTGTCATCTCGCCGTTGCATCTCCTACAATGGGCACGTTTTGCATCTGGTCTTGCAAAAACCAAGAACCGCACAAACGAATCGGCATATTCAGAGACGAACATCAACACTGCAGAATCGCGCCATGATCTCATAAGTCAAACCAAGTTTACTCCACCTTAGTGTTCGCATGTAATAAATCAATGACCCAGAAGCTAATAAAGAAATCAATGACCCTTCACAACCTGGTGGGGCCGAGCTTGCAAGCAGCACGTAAAATGGTAATAGCTGAAATTGTGCGATAATTTCAGCCAACCCCGAAAAACACAGAGCAAAAACCTCATTTGAGAATCCAAGTTGAAAGTTGAGCTGCTTGACAAGCACCAGATCGAGTAGAAGTGAAAACGCATACGAGATTTGTACGATGAAGAGTCTTCCCAAACGATCGTAGAGTATAGCTAAGGATAAAAGCATCAATTGGCCCGTCACTTTTGACATCCCAATAATTGATGGATCAAGATTCAGACACTGAGTTTGGCTTGCAGATAAAATCGGGGTTATTAGGATAGAAGAAATGACCCAAATAAGAGGGCGTGATATGCTCTCTTCTTGAATGGCCACCATGAGATCCGAATATTGTTTCTTGATTCTCTGAGCAATCGATTCACTCGTATCTGACGGTTGAGGTAAGCCGAGGGAATTCTCTCGTGTTTTTAAAGATACGGTGAGTTGGAGGGCGAGAATAGCTGCGAAGGCTAGAAACATTGATTTGGTTGGTCGGGTTTTCAATAAGAAAAATCCACCGAGTAAATTTCCTAAAATGCCCCCGACGGCTGAGGCCATAACTGCATAGGATTGGAGTCCAGGTAGTTTGTTATTTTGACCATGAGAAATGGAATCTATTGCATGAAAAACAGAAGAAGAATTAACATCATCATTGTGCATATGACTTCGTTTTAAAAGTTTCAGAACAACAGAGCTCGTATGTTACAAGTTGTCGACTAAACCACAATTAACAATTGTGCAAATTTTAGGTTGAAGCTAAAAGCTTACGACAGTCAAACAAGGAACTTAGACCCAATATTGACACGATATTACAAAGAGTAACAAGAAATTAAAACATGCTTCATCTAAAAATTGAAAACAAAGATACTAAAAGATAGTGAGCTAAACCAACTCTACGAAAAAGCTAAATTGTTGTTAGGAATTAAAGCAAGCAATTATAGGAGAAAATAATGGAATAACGAATTAAGGAACAAACAATTTGGTTACCCAGTTCGTCAGAATGACTACATCTGGGGGCACAACCAAGCCAAGAGAGATCTATTAGTTTTCTTGTATGACCATACAAGATAGTGGAAGATACAATGGGGGAGTCAGGGGGTTATTTATACAAAAAATCTAGACTGCACGAAACTGGGCCAAAACCCTAGATTTGGCCCATCCTGGCCGAAACCCTAATTCCTCGAACAGGCTGTTGAACCCGCTCGACCTGGGGCTTTGGTCGAGCGGTTCTGCTCGACCACTCCTCTTGCTCGAGCGCCTGGTGGGCGCTGCATGGGGGGGCGCTCGACCGAGCATAAGTGCTCGACCACGAGCACAGGTCGAGCGCCTCCCGCCCTCAGATTCGGTTTCGATCAGTTCCAACAATCCCAACAATCTCCCACACCGAGATCGAACTCGAGATCGACATCGAGCGGAAGTGAACGACCTCAACCGTCGAAAGCTCTTGTCCTCCCTGGACTCATTCCGCAAGTCTTGTCCTCCCTGGACTCATTCCGCAACTCAAACCCCATAACCCAACAATCTCCCACCTGGAGACTGACTCCAAGATGTAACTCGTCTTCCCCATCACTCATTGGCAGTAACTCTCGATCCGAGCAATGTCCCTCAACGTTCGGCTTCGATCCACACTTGATCCAAGCAACGCCCCACAACATCCTTCTCGAACTCGCATTATTTTGCCCACACATATCAATTTGATCCAAGCTCCGCTCCTCAACGCCCATCTCCGATCCCACATGATCGAGCAACGCCCCACAAATACATCTTAGATCCTCATTGATTTCCGACCATGATCCTGGATACACCCCTCAATGATCCTCTCGGATTCACACACGAATCAAGCACCATTCCGCAATGTCCTTCCAGAATAAGATCGATGGATCAGCCGCCGCTCGAGCACCTTGGTCAAGCACCTTGGTCGAGCACCTTGGTCGAGCACATCTGCTCGACCAAACCCCCAGGTTGAGCACCTTGAGCGCGCTGCATCCCCTCTCCGACTCAAGCATAACCCAAGCACGTCCCATACCGCACCCAGATTCAATGCTCTTCGTCCACCAATCCCCGCACGATCTCAGGCACGTGTCAACGACCTTCTTGATCTTGCAAGAACCAGAATCCAAAATCCGTTCCATCAAACTTCTCAACAGGCGATTTCCCTTCAGCCATCGTAATTGCTCTCCACAGATCCCTTTAAGCCAATGCTCTGATACCAGTTGTTAGGAATTAAAGCAAGCAATTATAGGAGAAAATAATGGAACAACAAATTAAGGAACAAACAATTTGGTTACCCAGTTCGTCAGAATGACTACATCTGGGGGCACTACCAAGCCAGAAGAGATCTATTAGTGTTCTTGTATAACCATACAAGATAGTGCAAGATACAATGAGGGAGTCAGGGGGTTATTTATACAAAAAACATAGACTGCACGAAACTGGCCTAGATTTGGCCCATCCTGGCCGAAACCCTAATTTCGTGAACAGGTTGCGGAACCCGCTCGACCTGGGGCTTTGGTCGAGCGGTTCTGCTCGACCACTCCTCTTGCTCGAGCGCCTGGCGGGCGCTGCATGGGGGGGCGCTCGACCGAGCATAAGTGCTCGACCACGAGCACAGGTCGAGTTCCTCCCGCGTTCTGCATTTCGGTTTCGATCAGGCTCCAACAATCCCAACAGTTCTACAACCAAAATGGCATTGCTTCAAAAACTTCTTTTTGTACGCAGATTGATAACCAAATTAAATGGCTATTTTATCATTTAATAGACATCTGAAATCTACGAAATTAAAGAAAATTCCTTTTTAACAAGAAGGTTACGGGTATAATTATGTTAAACTCAATAATTAAGACCAAATCTTGTATTATTATCTCACAGAATGAGTTGTGTCCAACGGGAAAGTGATCCGTAAAAGCCGATTTTTTTCATTCTAACTATTACTACCTTTTAGTTGAAAATTTACTTAAGCATGTGAGGTCAACTTTTGAACAAATAATATCTTCAAATAACAGTAAAGCAGAACATGCACAACCTTGCAAATTGAGCTACCATTAGATTCAAGATTCAGGTCCTAAACCAAATCTAAAAGTTAAAAAGAAAAAAATTGACAAACACACTGCAAGAAATAAATTCATCTAAACTGCACTGTGAAATTGCATTAAAACAGAACACTAACATAGAAATCCCCAATCAAAACACAAACCATCTACTCATAGACTTTCTTAAACTAAATAAAGATTCAACTTCAATTTCAATACCATACAACAAGAACACATCAAAAAATTAAATGCAAGAAATTCGGCTGCATACCTCCAATTGAAACGTAAGGAATCCTATGAGCACCACCAATGTAGAGAGCATCAGACAAGACCCCAAAAAAGGGCTTCGCAGCCATGGGCAAAATTCCAGAATTCTGCACAATTTGCAACACAGATGGATGCATATTAAGATTATTCGACATGTGAAAATTCAGCGCTAACCACGGAAATCCCTTGAAACCATTCACATAGTACCCAACCGCACACAAAACCATCATATCTCGATTTTCCACTACAAAAATTCCATTCACATTACGGAGCATCACATAGTATTATTTTTATATCTTTAATGGTCATACTCTTTTTTTTTTACGATTTTTTAAAGCTTTTAAATTTTTGCACAGGGCTAAAAGTGCGAAACAAATATTTTTTGTCCTTCAGTTGCTAGACTGAAAACGCATTGTCCTTCACGGTCCTAAAAAGCAGTATTTCCCTACCACGAGTCTTTTTTTCCGTGTATTAATTATTTGGTTGTATAACAGTGCATATTGCACGATTGGAGCGACGACCAGTGCGTAGAGATCTTGAAGAAATGTAGAGAAGCTGTACCAAAAGATGGAGGGAAAGTGATCATCGCTGACGCCGTGATTGATGATGATGAAGAAGAAGTGCGGGACGAGTACTCGGGTGCTCGTCTGGTGCTGGATTTGACGATGATGTCCGCGACCGTGAATGGAAAGGAGAGGATAGCCGGTGAATGGACGCAACTTATCAATGCCGCTGGCTGCCAAACACGCAATTAAGCATATGGAAGCTATTGATTCTGTCATTCAGGTATATCCTTAAATATGTGTGTTTTCTTTCTTTTAAATTAATTTGCTTCTGTTTATAGGGGAGTTCCCATTTCCTTGGCCGAGGATTTTTGTCTTTACATAAGGAGAATTTTACATTAACAAGGTTTTTAACGGGGTTCCGGGGCTTTGGGCTATTATGTGGTCTTATGGCTTTATGTGTGTTTTCTTATTCTTTTAATAAAATCTTATTTACAGTACTACATTTTTGAGAAAAAAAGTTTTTTGATCTTATAACTTTCCTATAATCTGTTTTTTGTTCCAAAAAAATTGACTATTAAATTTTGGTCATATAACTATCTTGATTGTTCAATTTTGGTCAATTTTCGCCGGATAACATAAAATTTTATCTTTGTTTTATCACGCTCAAGTCACGTGCTGGTTAAAATTGGGGTTTCCCGAGCTCGTAGTTGACGTGGACACAAAAAATTAATTTTTTTCCGCACTTGGAAAATTTTCTTGTTCTTTCTAATTTTTTAGAAAAATGAACTTTTCTTTTAACAGTCAGTGTCCACATTAGCTAAGAACTCGGAAATCCGCAATTTTAACCAATACGTGACTTGCGCATAACCGAAAATGAGAAAATTTCCTATTCTTCGGCGAAAATGGGATCAAAATTGGACAATCGAGATAGTTAGAGGACCAAAATTGGATAATTAAATTTTTTGAGACGAAAAACGGATTACAGGAAAATTATGTGACCAAACAACATTTTTTCTCCTACATTTTCTGCCGAATATTTTGTATCCTGTTATTTTGAACTCTTGGAATGGGTGGAGTACTTCATTCATTTTTTAACTCTTTTATACTGCGTTTATTTATGTATTTGATTTGATTTATGGTTTTCCGCAAGGAGAATTTTATAGATTTTAGTCTGTATAATTAACCTAAAACAAAGGATAAGCGTCTTATATATTCAAGTCAAAAAAGTTGAAAAATCATAAATATTTTAAAATTATATCAAACAAATATCATAAATTAAAACAAATGGCATATACATACATGCATATTTAACGGATTTCATTCCATTCCCGTTCCTTCTTTCCTATTTACTCCAACCAAACACCCCGAATAATTATTTCCCATCAAAATCATCAATTCATTTTTTTTCTTATATAATTAATTAGTAAAAACACTAAAATGGACCATCACGTGGAGAGAGGGAGGAAGGAGATAATGATGAGTCAATCCCCTATGCATCAGTTGTGTAATGTAACTGGGCATGAGTGGAAGCGTGCAGACTAATATTACTAAAGCGTGCAGGCTAGATTTGACTGAAAACGTGAAACGAGGCATGCATGTTTATATAAATGAAATGTACATGTTAGTATAATTGAAATGTTGCATGCATGTTTATAAAAATGAAACATACATGTGATAGTTTTAAGAGGTTGAAATGTCTTTTAGAAATGGCAAATCTGATCAATGGATCTGAACAAGGCCTTCGATAAAGCGGCTAGCACTCCAGTAAGGCTCAGGAATAGGTCCGCCTCCAGATGATGATCTGTGAAAAGTACTTTTAATGAGGTTGAATTGTTTTGTTTTTCCAGACAAAAAGAACAAATGGCTCAGAACACTCTGAACAAAGAAAAGGAAAATCCCAATCCACGGACCTGAAAGAACAAGGCCTTCTTAAGATAAACCATGATTAATGCAAACAAAGAGATTGTTGCATTGAAGAAAGACATCGAAGAGATAAGGAAATATCAGGGATCTGGAACTGGCTGTGTGAGCAGGCCCCACTATCCTGGACAACCTGTTGCCCAGGAACTTGACCTATGGTCCGCCTCCAGGATCACTTGAGCATCTCATCATCTGTGATACTCCCTCCATCCCAATCAAAAACTCTTCAGGAACTTGTTGCCCACACTCTTCAGGTGATATCCTGGACAACCTGTTGCCCACCCCTTCAGAACAATGATGGATAATCCAGACATTGAAAAGCTAACAAATGGCTCATCCCAACAAAAACTGAACAAAACAAAAAAAAAACAACTATGGGACGGAGGATTAATGAGAACTTTCGTCCTTGGAAATAATTAAAACTCGTAGATCTTCTATAAACATATCGACTGAAGGGTGGACAACTGCTTTTTTTTTTTCCATTTCTTCATTTTCTTGGAGAGTATTTTGTAGTCTAGTTCATCCAAAACATTGTCAGCATCAAAGGCCACAGCTTGAAATGGTTGAGCAAACTCTACAGCAATCAGTAATGAACTTTTTTCCAATGTTGTCTGAAGGCCCAATTTTTTTTCTTTTTTTTTTTTGATTAGTGAGATTTCGTCCTTGGAAACAATTATCAGACTCTATACAAGGACTCCAATGGTGGCGGAAACTGCTTCTCCGTCCATTTCTTTTCTGTGTTTTTTTTGAAAAAAAAAGGTAAGAAAAACTGCACAGAGAATTTTTTTTTTTTTTTTAACGATCAGGATGGAATATCACTTGATTGAAAACTGTAAAGAAACAGGAGATTGATAATTCTTTGAATTTTTTTTTCTGTGTGTTTTTGCGTGAGAGAAAAATTGGAGGGTTGCAAATGGAATTGATTTTTTTTTTTGGAATCACATGATCGGAGGCTTGAAAAAGGCTTGTAAAGATTTTGAACAGAGAAAAAATTGATAAATCGATGGAAAACTTAAAACGATTACAGAGGATTGAATTTGGAAACGGATATTGGAAGGTGGAATTTCTCTTTTTAATGTTTGTAAATGTTATATCATTTATTATAAGCATGTCTTTTAAGATTTTATCCTTTTTTTTTTTTTTGACACAATTTTTTTATCCTAAATTTAGATACATAGACTTTGATATTTATCAATGTTAAGACTGAAAATTAGAACAATAATTTGGTGAAAAATAAATATTAAAATATATTTTAGAATATATATTCGTTTGAAAAATATTAACAACTTGCACTTTCGGTATGTTTTGTCAAATTGGATGTGTGTAATAGAAATTGAGTTGAATTATATAGTCATTCATTTTTTATTTTTGAAACGACCCCACAGACTGTCATTGCCGTTGGTCAGCCAATTCAGATAACGGCTATATCTCTTTTAATTTCATTTTTAATATTCCAATGTAAACATGTGCAAAGTCGGCCCGATCCAGATTGCAAAAAGTGACAAACTACATGTGTAAAGTCGTTGGGGTTGGATGTTTTGATCCATTTTCTATGCTGACAACCACAAAATAAAAAAGAAAAAGAACTCCTAGAATTTGAGAAGAAATGTCATCATTAATAATGAATAGCTTCGACTAAATTTGTAAATATCTACTACAAAGAATCTTTGTATTAAAAAAAAAAAAAAATCATATGAGACGGTTTCATACATGAGACGGGGTACAACTTAGATCACACCAATCCCTCCCAAAATATTGAAGATCCAATGTTTAACTTATACTCCGTCTCATCGTGAGACCGTCTAATGCAAGTGTGCCTCTTGAAAAATTTACGAGTCTATCTACTTTATATATATATAGACCACACTGCAAATTAAAGTCGTCGCATTGCATGTGGCAGCCTAGAGTTGAGTTTTCAAGGCTGTGCGTTAATTAAGGAGCTAATTGCATTGAATAATATCATTATATAATTTATAAAATCATTAATTTACATTTACGATATCTTATTCAGTTTAGTTATAGTTGTCAAAGTTGCATGAATTATCTTGGAAAAAATGTTTTTTAAGGACAGCATCGGATTGTATTTTAGGGACAATAATTTTATGGGCTTGAAAAATGTAGGACAATATGTTTTAAAATTTGTAAATACTATATGACAATATATTTTAAAATCCGTAAATGTAGGACAATCGAGCCCGAATATGCACAAATCGGGCTGAAATGTCTAGATCCGCAACTGTCTCTAGTTCTCAAGTTCGAAACCCTTTAGGTGCAATCAACTCTTAAGATGAATCCGTCCATACAACGCTTTGTTTTGGCCTGAAGTGGGGCTCCCGCTAGTGGACAGTGAGTTTTGGTCCCCCGAATTAGTCGGTTTTTGGTCCAGAACGAGTTATCAAAAAAAAAAAAATTGCAGTGAAAAAGCCAGCAGTACATCCACAAACCCCCACCCAAAATATTCTCGATCTGTAGGAAGAAAGACATACGCGCGATATATTTTGCGTTATTGCTGTTACAAATCCCATTGAGAGAGAAGGAAAGTCAGAGGATTATTATGTCCGAATTTTAGTTGAATAATTTTAATTATCTATACTTTGCCTTTCACACTGGTACTTTGAAGAATTTTAAAGTTTAGTATTTTTTTCGTCTGGAAAAAGACGAAGAGTGAAGATACTTTTTGCCTGGTTTATGAGATTTTAATGTGGGTATAAAAGGGGTGGGTGTATTTAATAAATTTAATGATTATTTTATAATTATAAAGGGAAAATTAATACTCATTTTTTATTAAAAATATTTTCCGCAAAATAAAATAATATGTGTACTAAGCTAATCCGTGAGTGCGGACAGCCGTGTCCTTTAAAATATAACTTTACATAGTTATAAAAATATAAAATTAATGTTTTTAGCTGTTACCTAACATTTTAGGGAATAATGTTTTTTTAGGATAATAACTTGGGTTGTATTTGAAGGACAATAATTTTATTGGCTTAGAGTAGGATACACTACAAAAAAGATGGGGTTTAACGACGGATTTAGCAACGGTAAAAACCGTCGCTACTCACTGTAGCGGTGAGTAGCGACGATTTTAGCGACGTTAAGTAAACTGTCGGAAAAACGGTCATCGCTAATATTTAGCGACAAAAATTCCCCAACCCGTCAAGTAGCGACGGTGATAATCATCGCACTTTACGGTTTAGGTCCGCACCGGTCAAAAACCCGTCGATAAACCGCGCTTCATTGTAACGACACCATAAAACCGTCGTTACAAATGTAAACGTTTTTTTGTCGGCCGGGCCGTCATTTATAAACCGTCGAAGCTAGTTCAAGCCGTCAAAATATATTCATCGCTAAAATCATCGCTATAACCGCTACTAAATTGAATTTAAAAAAAAAAAAAATAGTGACGGTGGTTCGGACCCAGTCGTTACCAGGGCGCGATTAACCAAAACACCGAGCCACGGACCATCTCGAACCCAACCACCAAGCATCTCATATATAAGCCATAAAAGCCTCCCAATTAAGTGAGACAATTCAAGCGCTCCCAATATATTCATCGTAAATTAATGTCAACTATAACCCCACGGACAAGTAATACTTTTCTTTTAAACAAGTAATACTTTTCTATTTAAACAAGTTATACTTTTCATCTAAACAAGTTATACTTTTCTTTTAAACAAGTAATACTTTTCATTTAAACAAGTAATAATTTTCTATTTAAACAAGTAATACTTTTCTATTTAAACAAGTTATACTTTTCATCTAAATAAGTTATACTTTTCTTTTAAACAAGTAATATTTTTCTATTTAAACAAGTTATACTTTTCTATTTAAACAAGTTATACTTTTCATCTAAACAAGTTATACTTTTCTTTTAAATAAGTAATACTTTTCATTTAAACAAGTAATACTTTTCTATTTAAACAAGTAATACTTTTCTATTTAAACAAGTAATACTTTTCTATTTAAACAAATAATACTTTTCATTTAAATAAGTAATACTTTTCTATTTAAACAAGTTGTACTTTTCATTTAAACAAGTTATACTTTTCTTTTAAAAAAGTTATACTTTTCATCTAAACAAGTTATACTTTTCTTTTAAACAGATAATACTTTTTTTTAAACAAGTAATACTTTTCTATTTAAACAAGTAATACTTTTCATTTAAACAATTAATAATTTTCTATTTAAACAAGTTATACTTTTCATCTTTATACTTTTTTTAAACAAGTTATACTTTTCATTTAAACAAGTTATAATTTTCTTTTAAACAAGTAATATTTTTCTATTTAAACAAGTTATACTTTTCATCTTTTATACTTTTCTTTAAAACAAGTAATATTTTTCATTTAAACAAGTTATACTTTTCTATTTAAACAAGTTATACTTTTCATCTAAACAAGTTATACTTTTCTTTTAAATAAGTAATACTTTTCATTTAAACAAGTAATACTTTTCTATTTAAACAAGTAATACTTTTCTATTTAAACAAGTAATACTTTTCTATTTAAACAAATAATACTTTTCATTTAAATAAGTTATACTTTTCTTTTAAACAAGTTATACTTTTCATTTAAACAAGTTATACTTTTCTTTTAAAAAAGTTATACTTTTCATCTAAACAAGTTATACTTTTCTTTTAAACAGATAATACTTTTTTTTAAACAAGTAATACTTTTCTATTTAAACAAGTAATACTTTTCTATTAAAACAATTAATATTTTTCTATTTAAACAAGTTATACTTTTCATCTAAACAAGTAATACATTTCTTTTAAACGGGTAATACTTTTCTGTTTAAACAAGTAATACCTTTCTATTTAAACAAGTAATACTTTTCTATTTAAACAAGTAATATTTTTCTATTTAAACAAGTAATACTTTTCTATTTAAACAAGTTATACTTTTCATCTAAACAAATTATACTTTTTTTTTAAACAATTAATACTTTTCTTTTAAACAAATAATACTGTTAAGTGCAAACAAGTTATACTAGACAGTAAAACAAAAATATAAACGATATAAACATTATACATACATAAAAATAAATTGTTCACAATAAATAATTAAAAAAAAATTGAGTCTCCGCGAATGAATAGAAAAAAAAAAAGTTTCATGAATCACCGCCGCCCCGGGTAAAAATCATCAACACCATCATCCCCCAGATTAGTAGTAAAATTATCAAACAGAAAAGAAGCATAAAAAGATTATTATCACCTCCACCGCCACCGTCAGCTCCAACTCCGGCCCCGCTGCCACTGTCACCGCGACCACCGCTGCCACCACGACCACCACCACCACGGCCAATGACCAGACCACCGCGTCTGCCGCTACCACTGCTACCGCCGCCACCGCCTAAACCAAGGTCGTCGTCCTCATCGTCGGAAAGGTTGTCGAGGAAATAACTAGGCTGGACACCCATTCGACTAGCCAGTCGGGCAGCAATACGCCGCCACTTTCTTGCATTTTCTTCTCTGAGCTCGACCCTGGGCCCCTCCCTAATCTCCTCAGCCGTCTGCTGAGGCGGCTGCGGTGCTAAAGTAACAGAGGGCTGAGACGAGTAGGGTTGTGTCTCCGCGATCAGGGCGGCAGACAACCTACCGTACCCGAGTACCCATTGTTTGGCGATATCGGCCTCCTCCACATAGATCTGAGTCAAATTAGCTGGAGGTGGTGGATTCTGGGCCTGGCTGACAACTTCGACCCTTTCTCGCACCGTTCTCTGTAAAATTAAATATTAATTATTAATTTCAGATGTAATAATTACGAAATACGACATTAATTACTTACGTGTACGTAGGTCGTGCGGCTGTAGGTGGAGGTCCTTTCCACCTCATTGTAGGGGTGGCCGAGTGCCAACGTCTCAAGGGGGTCTATAGAGCTTCCGAGCCGTAGTTTCTGTTAACAAATAAAATATTAATATTAATATTAATTATGAACTTATTGTATAATTAAATAAATTATATTACTTACTTTTGCCATGCGGTGCTCAAGAATCGATCGGGATCCATCTCTGTGCACAACGATGCCCCCATTCCCTCCTTGCTGGCTCAAGCGATTTTGGCGATTCTTCCGGCACATCTCCTGGTATGCGGGATCGCTCTAAACCACCACAATCGAGGCCCAGACGCCTGGATCCATCTGCTCGGTTAAATCCAGCCCTTCATCCTTCCACTCGGCGTGCCACCTATAGAGCAACTCCTTGTACCGGGCTTGGGCAAGCATATAGAAGGACTTGTAGAATCGGTCGGTGTCAAATCCTCCCTCCCCTTCGTTTGTTTCTGCAATTCATTAACACAAACTTTAATTAATTTGTATATATATATTAAATTAAAATAAGTAATCAATTATTGTACGTACCCTAAACTCATCGAAGTAGAGTTGGCGTTGTTGTTCAGACACGCCTCTCCAACTGTGGGCCCCCATAGCAATTCCAACTCGCAAGACGGAGTTAGTGGCTACACCGGAAGCCTCATGACCGGTTATGATGCTGAAATATTAAAAATTAAAAAATTAATAAGTATAATTAAATAATTAACTATATAACTAAACAAATTAGTAAATAAAAGTTATAACTTACCTTCCTGAGCTTAGATCGATCGCCAAATGAGCAGTAGAGGCTGAGCCACGATGAACAGAGGCCGAGCCTGAGCTCGACCCTGCTGAAGATGACCCTGCCGGGGGCGGATGCTGCGAGCTGAACCCTTCGTGGGCGGGTGGGTGCAGGTTGACCTGGGGTCTAAGGATCCTCTTCCTCCTGGTGCTCTGAGGAACCGGGTCGTCGCCTCGACCACCATTGCCTCAACCATTGCCGCTGCTGATGTCACGTCCACCAGTACTCATCTGCATTGTATAAAAAAAATTTTTTTACTAACGATTAAATTAACCAATAAATTTCGACAGAGTCTCGACTGTATTATATAAAACTCATCTTCTAGTCAACCAACACATTTCCATTCTAATTCCTAACATATTGACTAACAATCTAACCAATCAAATAATTTGACATAAATTAATTAAATAAAACAATTGATTAAAATCGCGCCTAAATCTCGACAGAGTTTCGACTTTATTATTTTAAACTCATTCTAGTCAACCAACAATCTAACAATTCTAACATATATCACATAATAAAATAATTATATAAACATAATCTCCTAATCTAACATGTACGTTAAATTGATATTATCTAACCAGACTAATCTCCTAATCAACCAGACTAATCTAACATAAAATTGATTAATATTCTAACATATTAATTTGACTAATTAATTTAACATGCATATATAATGTACGTATAATTTGACTAATTAATCTAACATGCATATATAATAAATCTAACATTAATCTAATATATATATATCTAACATTAATCTAACATTAATTTAATATAACATGCATAACATAAAACAAGAAAATAAACGGTTAAAAATTAGAAAAATTACCATCAAACGGAAAAATTACCATCAAACGAAGCTTTACGCATGCACCGAATGCTCACGACGGCGACAACGAATGGCGTACGGCGGAGAGTCTATTTGCGGAAAAATCGTGTTAGAGTGCAGCGTGCACAGTTTATATAATTGGAATTTAGCAACGGATTAGCGACGGATATTTAATGACAGTCGCTACTAGCGATGACTAATAACCGTCGCTATATTTAAAAGACCGTCGCTAAACTCGGTTTGGGCGGTGGGCCAAGTGACGAGGCATTTCTTGCTCTGGGCCTGACTTTAGCGACGGTTTTACCCATCGCTAAACGCCCCGATTTGACCAGGTTTGAATTAACCATCGCTAAACCTCCGCTATTCCATCGCTAATAGCGGCGGTTCCCAAAACCGTTGCTAAATCCGGTGACTTTGACCGTCTGACCGAAGTCGTTGACAAAACCGTCACTAATAGTGACGGTTGGTTGGGCCGTCGCTAAAATCCGTCGTTAAAACCCGCATTTTTTGTAGTGATAATATGTTTTAAAATTTATAATTATAGAACAATATGTTTTAATCATGTAAATGTAGGACAATTGAGCCCGAACAAGCCCAAATCTCACGTGATATTTCAGTCCGATTTGAGCTTATTCAAGCTCGATTTTTCTACATTTACAGATTTTAAAACATATTTTCTTATATTTACATATTCTAAAACATATCGTCCAATATTTCTAAGTTTATAATATTATTGTTATTAAAACACAACTCCCTAAGTTAATGTCCTAAAAGAACATTTTACCCTATCTATAAGAATCTCGTCTCATCTAAAAGCTCAAGCTTGTAGAGAGATGAGAAATTAATTCATTTGTATATAGTTCCCTAATACTCTCCTTCACTTGTGGGCCGAGTTATCCTCTGAGTTGTCAACTCCATCATTGGGAGGAAGAGGAGGCCCAACAAGTGTATAAAATGTGGGTAGAATTTTTGCTGTCAATGGGGTTTGAACCCAGGACGAGGGCGTGAGCCTGGAGGCTCTGATACTATGTAAGAATTCCGTCTCATCTAAAAGTCCGAACTTGTAGAGAGGGTCGGGAATCAATTCATTTATTTAATTTCCCTCAACACTCCCCCTCACTCGTGGGCCGAATCATTGTATCTGCCCTCTGGGGAGGAGGCCCAAGGAGTGGAGAATTTAAATGGGTGGAGTGCTTTCCACGGGAATCGAACCCAGGATTTTGGGCTAGCCTAAGCTCAGATACCATAAAAGAATTCCGTCTCATCTAAAAGTCCGAACTTGTAGAGTGGGTCGGGAATCAATTCATTTATTTAATTTCCCTCACCACTAACATTTCACTCCCAATTTTAGTAATCACATCTCCTCATGAGAGGGTGCTGGTTCAAATCCTGCTTCTGACGTTTTTTAGTTTAGTTATTAATTGCATTAAAATTTATATAATTTTTAATTTTACATTTAACATCTATTCCTTTCTGCATTTTATCCTTAGGGCTGCCCAAATTAATATATAGTTCAGAGATGGGGTTCGAATCAGGCTATTCAAGAGCGATAATATCACATGTATTATGTTTAGTGTTTCATTTTGTGCTCTTTTGACTGTGTGACACGTGGATGCAAAAATAACAATGAACATACTATATTATATATACCATATTTGACACGTGTTAATGATCTCGATTGGTCTAAGGCGCAAGACTCTCAGGTTCTGGTACCTCTGTATAATGTTTAATGTTCCACTTTGTGCTTCATATTTTGAATGTGTGACTGGATGGTAAAATAATAAATAAAACGAGCAACATATATGTACACGAACATGCAATTGAAAATGTTTGTAAATTCATAAATGTACATGTCTACGAGCTCGTAGCAAACAAAAATGTTTGTAAACACGTAATATTACATGTTTGTGAGCTCGTCAAAAACATGTTCACGTGCTTCAAATCAAATACATTATATTTATTTTTTAGTTCCGCTAATTAAATTATCGAGCTCAAATTTAGACTCAAAATGGACTCGTGAAATTTAACAAATCTCAAGTGAATATTTTTTAAAACGAGACCCCTATATAACTCATAAATGGATCATCTTGTTACATTCCTACCTAACAAAATACAATTTCCAGATAACATAATGAATCAATTATCTTACAACAAGATATGAGCTCTCTCTTTTTTTCTCGAAGAAACATATAGAAGGTAGAATGCAATTTAGGTCCCCAAACAATTTTTAATTGTCAATTTGTCTCTAACCTCTCGAGCTGTGTTGCACGGGTGGGGTGCAGATACGATACGATTTGGGTGCGGGATTCGTAGATTTTCAAATTTTTAGGATACGATACGGCCAGGATACGTCAATTTTTTTAATTTAATTATATATATCACATGTAATAATATTAAAAAATTTACAACAATTATATATAACACATGTAGTAATATCAAGAGTATTTAAAACACAAGTACTAATATCAAAGAATTCATCCCATAAGTAACAAAACAACAATTAAATCAAATATCATTAACCCATACAAGTCATAAATCATAATAAAAGATTAATAAATTTTAATATTTAATAAGTTTTAGAGTGTGTCCTTCAAATTATTAGTAAGTTTTAATTTTTTACAAAAACAAAAACCCCAAAATTTAATAAATTTTACAAAAAAATCCCGATACGTATCCGATACGCGTATCCTCGGAATAGGATACGCGTATCCGATAATAAAAAAGTTAAAAAAAATTGGGATTCACCACGTGGCGAATCGGGTGCGAAATCCTGCATTTAATTCCACCCGAATCGCACCCTGCATTTAATCCGATCTTCGCATCTTCGTTAATTTTTGAAGAATCCGTGCATTAGAGCTCTCGAGACATCATATCAACTTGATATTATCAAGATTTCCATTATTGCCCCCAAGGGCATAACCGAGTAACTAAGGGCAGAGCGTCCTTATGGCTGGGACGGGTCCGCCCACCCCAAGATTTGAGATTTTTTTTTTAATATATTAAAAAAAAAAAAAAAGCCCATCTAGATTCGAACCATCAACCGTCAAATGAAAACTGCATCCTTACCACCATGCCACGTAGTTTATCGTTCATTTTTCATAAAAAATTGATACTTGGCAGTTTAAACTAATTAAATTTCAGTTTAAAATGATACTTAATCGTGTATGTTTTGAGGGTTAATTCAACAAAACCTCCCTTGATTTGGAAATGCGCGAAATCCCTTCAGGGTTATCTATTTTCTCCATTTTTCTTGTTATGTCTTTCATATATAATCTTAAAATTTCAATAATAAAAAAAAAAAACAGAGGAAACAGAGGATTTTGCACAATACTTACAAATTAAAAGGGGGGGTTTTGTGCAATTAACCTTATGTTTTGAACCTCGTGCTTGTGTATTTGACCCTTGTACCTCGTACGTTTTTGCTCAAAATAAATTTACCTTTTAGCGATAATTTTTTTTTTTTTTGGCTTGTATTGTATTTATTCTAGCCCGCCCTAATTTTCAATTTTGGCTCCGTCATTGCCCAGTGGTAATGTGAGGAGAAATCCCCCGACAACACACATGGTCTTACCTCGAATGCAACAAAGTTTTTATTGAAATATTATGGAGATATATCATGAGGATTGAATCCTGTTCGCTCTTCCCTCAGGTGTCTGCTACTCAGACACATATCTCTATTTACATCCCACCCGATTGAGAGGTCAACGACACTGGTCGAGGAGTTTCTCGTCTTTTCCTCATAAAAGTTCATTATTAACACATGTCTAATGAGTTTGGCAGAGTGCGAGTAGTTAACGAGAGCATTGACACTGGGACCAGACAAGATTAATGGCTCATCAAAATATCATGTCAAATTATTATGAAGAAATTTGCTCCGACAGAAAAAGGACAGTTGGAGAAACTTCATATATAGTTGTTATGAAACATGCAACTTATTATGCTGAAACGTGCAGCATGTGTTCATAAAACATAGTTGCATGTTTCCGTGTAACAAGTCGCAAGTTATAATGCAACAAGTAACAAGTTTTTAAAATACACTATGGAGTGCACGATACACCTGGTGTATACAAGACCTAACCTTGGGATTATGAAGTATCGAAGAAGTTTGGATTTTAAATTTCTTAGTACTTTAAAAATATAATAGATATTTTATTTATGACAAAAACTAGTATGAGATGGTCTCATACCATTCACCCCTTACAAAATGCTAAAGCGCCATTCCCAAATTATACTCAGTTTCACTGTGAGACCGTACATCTCACGTAAGTGTGCCTTATTTATTATTGGTATGTGTTTATATGATTGATGTGTTGTCTTGAAAAATTGTGAAATGTGGAGGGAAAACATTTTTTAAGGACAATAATTTTAAGTTTAAGTTTAAGTTTAAGTTTTGCAAAAGTAGGGCAACAATTTTTTTTGGCAAAAGTAGCATATTAACTTTATTTTTTGGCAAATATAGGTCATTATTCTCACACTGACGGGTAAAAGGTGGGAATAGGTCACGCTACCCAATAGGGACTTCTTTCTTTCGGTCTACTAAAGCTCGACTTCGGCTCAACCGTCTTTTGCAAACAAGTCAGGCTTTGACCTTTTTAATTACCTATTTATTTATACATATCAGACTTGAGCCTTTTTTAAAAATTTAAGATCAACAGATCGGCTTATTTAAATATATACATATATAATATCCAATATAAAATAAATATATTCATTAATTTCTTTTATATTAATAAAATTGTATAAAATAATATATATTTAAACGAACTATACAAGTAAATATGCTTAATCATTAATAAATTTTGACCCATGCTAAAAATAAAACTAATTAATTAACCGATCTTATTATCAAAACATTAATATAACTTTTTCAAAATTTTATATATAAGGTTAAATAGGCTTGAAAAAGCTTTAAACAAAGCTTAGCTTGAGACAACTCGTAAAAAACTAATGAGCATATTAAATAAATTTAATCGAACTCAACACACAGAGTAAATGAGATTAACTCCAACTCGGCTAGCTAATAGCTCGTTAACGAGTTAAACGAGCAACATAATAATATATGCGAACATGTAATAATATATGAGAATTGATGATGTGTCATTGGCCAACTGAAAGAATTTTGTCTCATCTAAAAGTCCAAACTTGTAGAGAGGGTCAGGAATTAATTCATTTATTTAATTTCCCTCAACACTCCCCCTCATTCGTGGGTCAAATCATTGTCTTTGTCCTCTGGGGATGAGGCCCAATGAATGTACAATTTAAATGGGTGAAGTGCTTTCCACGGGAATCGAACCCAGGATCTAAGCTGAGCCAGAAATTCTAATTCCATGAAAGAATTCCGTCTCATCCAAAAGCCCAAACTTGTAGAGAGTATCGAGAATCAATTCATTTATTTAATTTCCCTGAACACCAACCCCAAACCAAACAAAGCCAGGGGACAGTCAAATTAATATGAAGAAATATCATGTCAAATAATTTTTTCATGACAAAACTTTGACTTGTCAAATTAATATGAAGAAACTATTGCTCCGACAGAGAAAGGACAGCTGGTTGGCTCGACATTAAAAGATGGATTTCATGTTTTGGGATTGTGAAAGTTTGGATTTTAAATTTCTTAGCATTTGAAAATCTGATGAATTGTAATAGTGTGTATTTTTTTAAAATTTAATTTGGTAGGGTAAATATTGGTTTACAAATCAATCGTGTAAGAATAATTGATAATTTATTGTATATTGCTTGTGTTTATATGATAGATGTGTTGTGTTGAAAAATTGTGAAATAGTAATATGATGAGATGATTTATTAATCAAAGAATTAAGAAGAGATAAAAACTTGTTTGAATCCGAGTTCATCATGAACTTGATTTTTTTTGTATCACTGTTATGTACAATGTTGTGTGCCTAATTATTCGGGCTAATTATTTGAGCTTGTCGGACCATAAGAATTATAAAGAACGACCCAACTCACATAGAAGATTTGAGGTATGGGGGCATGTTGCTCATGAGTCGCCCCATGTCGCCAAGCGAGAAGCCCAAGCCGTATCACAATGGGCGAGTTCGCCAATAAGTCTCTGCCCACGAGTCGCCCTTTAGTCAAGAAGGCGGGTGAGTTGCCCGCTACCTAGCTAACTCGCCCGCAAGCCGCAAATCGCCCGCTAGTCGAGAAGGCGCCCTCAAGACGCACAAGATACAAGTGGGCGGGCGAGTTCGCCCCGCTCCCGGGCGAGTTCGCCCCGCTCCCGGGCAACTCGCCCGCTTGTCGCCCCAAGTTGCCGCACCAACTCGCCCCCAAGCCGCGACAAGTCGCTAGCCGGGAAATTCGCCTAGTCGGCCTTACATATGCCAAGTCCCTACTCGCCTAGTCGTCTTACATGCGAGAGGGCGGGCGAGTTCGCCCACACCCGGGCAACTCGCCCCGCCAAGTCGCCTAGTCGCCCTCATCTCCAAGGAGCCGGGCGAGTTCGCCCACAAGTCGCCACTATGCCAATAAGGCAACTCGCCCACTACGCTTGCCCCGCTCCTGGGGCAACATTCTCAATGCAATTGCGTACATAAAGAGCCAAGTTATACTTAGCCAATTTGATGGGATTCGTGATCATGGTAAATGGGATAGAGAAGACTTAAGTCAAAGGTTTTCCTCTTACCAAAGCCTGATTTTGGCTAACCAAACATGTAAACAACCAACATCAGAGAATCTCCCCCAAATGGCCGAGAAGACTTTGAAGAAATGGCTGATCCTATAGCCGCGGACTCAAAGAGGAAAGAATAGGCGCAAATCTCCGTATATCACCTGCAACCCGCCGCGCTTCAGAGCTGGAAACGTGTTTAGGTTGATGTAATAGGATTTTAGAGTCCAACTTAGCTGGAAAACATTTAATGCTAGGTCAAACTCCCCTTGAGGCGCAAGAAAGATCAACTAATGAACTTGTAGTATAAATACTAGGAGTTAAGACTCCAAAAAGGTCGGAAAAAAATTCACATTCAACATAACGGCTTTATCAGTCGATAAAAAGAGGCCATTGGCCCAAATCCTCTCGCATTTATTTCTCGCATCTAACGCTTAGATTTAACATTTATCATTGCATACAATGAACAACATTCAATTTGTTCTTCATTAATCACACATGTTTCACCATTACTACTTATTTGTTATACCAATCCATATAGCCACATTCAATATCTTGTTCCATAAATTTTGGTATACAACATACAAAAACTCTCACTGTTATGCATAAAAACTATCATTGTTATGCACAAAAACAATCACTGTTTAGAAAATGCTTCATATTTTTAAACAGTGAAAGTTTTTGTGCACAACAGTGATAGTTTTTACCCATAAGAGTGATAGAGCTCATGCATATACCTTATTCACATGAGTGTTACTCTTAAGAAGAAGGCTCAATCGGCGGTTTTCTTATTGTGGTAAATTTTAGTAGTGGATTAGGGCAAAAATTAGCAGTGTGGAGGTTTTTGGGCCGATAAACCAACCCGCACGATTTGTTTTTTAATATTCCAGGTTTTCATTAAACCCGACCCATAACTATTAAGATTAAATTTTTTAGGTGGTGATTCGAAATTAAAGGAAAAAAATTAATTACACATGCACTTTGTGTATGACCGATTCGATCACCTGTTGCATCAAATTAATGGGTCAATTTCTAAAACTTTGGAAACTTACATTACCATAATCAAAAGTAAATAATTATGGGACCAAACTCAAAACAGATGTAAGTTATTGGATTAAAAAAAAATTACTCCAAAAGTTAATTACACATGTAGCATATGACCGACTCAGTCACCTGCTGCAGCAGATTAATTGACCAATTTCAAAAAAATTGAAAACTTACGGGACCATAATAAAAAGTCAATACTTATGAGACCAAAATCAAAACTGGTGTAAGCTATTGTACTACAAAAAAATTAATCTTTTTTTTTTTTTTGAATGGGTCTCATGTGCATCTAGGTGTACCATGCATTCATAATGCATTTTAAAACCTATGCAATTTGTTATATTGAAAAATGCAACTTATTTACACTGATCTGTGCAATTATTTTAACTTATTAGTAAATCGATAAATAATCTGATCATTAAAAACTTACTCTGCAAATTATGTTATAATCTAATTAATTTAACTTGATAGTAAATCAATAGAAAAAATAGCGTGGTTACAGTTTGAAGCTTTATCCTCTCTTTCTACAGATTTCAAGCGCTCCACCACCCTCTCTCACAAAAAAGAAAACTCACACAAGAAAATTAATTGATTATAGAATGGTCAGCCACCTTTTAAATTAGAAATATGATACTCCCTCCATTTTTATTTAGATGTCGTTCTAGTCTTTTGAAATATTTCTATAATAGATGTTGTTCTGGTATTTTTTCCCTTTATCTCAAAAACACAACACCCAAATTCCAAACGACACACACACACAAACCCTAGTTTTTACTCCGTAGCGGCGCAGTTGAAGAACCACTCGAAGATCCGTACAACAGCGGCACGACGCTACCATACAGCAGCGACGTGATGCGATAGCAGTTTTCTAACCCTAGTTTTCACGCCTTAGCGGCGCAGACGAAGATATGATGTTTGTGCAAGATTTTCGCCAGCGAATTGGGAAAATTGTTAGGGTTTCAATCGGCGGCACTTCGAATAGATTCGGAAAGAAGACGATTGAGATTGGTGGTGAATGGACAACGCGATTTTGAGGGTGTTAATTTGGGGAGACTTATTTTGGTGTTAATTAAATTTTAATATATTGATTTAATTTTTTTAGGGGAAATAGTGACATGGATTAAAAAAATTTGAAATTGTCTTTAAAAATAAATGTAAATTATAATTATTAACACAGTCAGCAAAACCCGCCAGAGAAGGAGGCGCACGTGAGTTGCACATGACACAAAACGACGTCGTTTCGTGTCGTTGCGAATTTTGGGGCTAAAATTGTACAATTCGAAAAAAATTGGGACTAATTTTGTTAGTCAAACTTTCTTGGGACCATTTCAAAAAAGGTGATAAGTTATAGGACCATTTTGGATCTAATCCCTACAAATATGTTGTGTGTATATTTTTTCAGCGAATAATAATTATTGTTAAGAGTATTTAAATAATATTAATTAAGGTTAATTTTAGAAAAAAAAATATGTCCTTAATTTGTCTTAAAAACTCCAGAATGACATCTATTAAAAATAGGAGAGAGTATATAAATAAAATAAAACTAGAAATAGGATATTTATTTATAAAATATTCTTGTAAAAACAAATACAGGTAAAACCTCTATAAATTAATAACTTTTTTTTTTTATTAATTTATAAATAAATATCGATAAATTAATAATTTATTAATTTAAAGTGTTTTAACGTATATATTGAAAGACCTTAAAGTTCCAAATTTTTTGAATAACTTTAAGTATACATGCATAGTTATTGATGAAAATTCATAATGAGATAAAAATTCAAAGATTGAAAAGAAAATTTAATAGCTTTGGAACAGTTTAAAAAGAAGCATTGCCATCAACAACTCTTCATAACTTTTTTTGTTGTAAAATGAAGACAACGCCACAACTATTGGGTGAAAAAAGATTTAATATAGATTTGAAGTTCAAGAAAAAACAAGTTCTCCTTATTTTACTAAGTTGTCTTAAGAATATTCAAATGATCATATATAAATATGGATTATTTTAATAATTATTAATTTATAGTTTTGTTGGGACCAATATATATAGAAAAAAAAATATTATCTTATAATTTTATTGATTGGGTCCCAAATTTGTACCATCTCCAACTTGAGACCGGACAAATTATTAGTTTTAGCGATGTTATTAATTTATCGAAAGTTTTAACGGGTTTTAAATATTAGTTTTGCTTTTTTTTTTTTTTTTTTTTAGAACAAATACAGGTTATCCTGATCTCCTACAGATTGTGTGGTTACAGTTTGAAGCCTTATCCTCTCTTTTGAAAGATTTAAAGCACTCTCCCATCTTCTCTATCTCTAGAAAAGAAAAAAACATACAGAAGAAAAAAAAAAATGGAAGGAGATGCAGTTTCGGCCACCACGTGATATTCGGTCCCAGTTAAGTTAAAGTATATCAAGATGTTAAGAACTCCGAACCACCAGTAAATGAAGGGCCAACGATTAGAGTCTAAAGTTTAATCAAGTATTTGGAATGACTTATACATATAAAACGAGGTGTGATTTGACTATACTACCCATAGTTGCACTTTTGCACACTTAAAAAAAATGCATTATTTTTTGGGCCCTATTTTTCGGGCCATCTCCATTTTCGGGTCTACATTTTTGGGTTGTCCTATTTTTTTGAGGTAGTTTTGGGCCTTCAAATATTATTCTGGCATTTTTCGTATTTTTCAGGCGTTGATTTCTGGCTTTTTTCGAATCTATATTTTCAGGCCTTTATATTTTCAAAATTTATATATATGTGTACACACGAGATAAAAAATGCACATCTTCAAAAATAATTGAAAACACTCAAAACAAATTATATATATTCTCAAATAATTGCATACACATATACAAAAATGAACACACTCATTATAATTGAACATAAGCATAAATAGATTATTCTCAACCCTCTCTACAAGTTCGAGCTTTTAGATGAAACAAAATTCTCTCATGGTATCAGAGCCCAGGTTGTGGGTTCGATTCCCGTGGAAGCACTCCACCCATTTAAATTGTCCACTATGTTGGGCCTCATCTCCAGAGAGCAGAGGCAATGATTCGGCCCACGAGTGAGGGGGAGTGTTGAGGGAAATTAAATAAATAGATTATTCTCAACCCTCTCTACAAGTTCGAGCTTTTAGATGAGACAGAATTCTCTCACATAATAATAATAATACTATAAAAGAAAAGATGAGAGAGAGAGAGAGAGAGCGCCAAAAAAAGCCTCTACATATTTAAATTTTCCACTCTATTGGGCCTCCTCTCCAGAGAGCAGAGACAATGATTCGGCCCACGAGTGAGGGGGAGTGTTGAGGAAAATTAAATAAATAGATTATTCTCAACCCTCTCTAAAAGTTCGAGCTTTTAGATGAGACGAAATTCTCTCACATAATAATAATACTATAAAAGAAAAGATGAGAGAGAGAGAGAGAGCGCGCCGAAAAGCCTCTACATAGAAAATTAGCAATTGTCATCTGACTTATTAATTATCGAATATGGTTAACAAAATTTCCGCCAAACCACATAGAAAATTAAATTTTATGTTTTCATATATGTGTATTGTATAGTGGACGGAAAATTAAAATCCCATTTAAAAAAATAGAAAATTGACAAAAATATCTTATATTAATAGTTCAAACTTCCCGTAAAAAAATTTAAAAAATTCAAACTTCTTTTTGTCCTTTTTTTATATAAAAACTATTTTTTCTTCTTTTATGATATATTCACCCTTACTAAAAATAGTTGAGTGTGGGTCACACAGGTGTCACGCATGGATCGCGCAACCCATGCATGACCTAGTGGAAGAGATAGACATTAACTTAATAAGGGTAAATAAGTTACTAAAAAAGAAGAAAAAAAAATTTTATCAAGAGAGGGCAAAAAAGGAAAAAAAAATTACCATTCCCAATTGAAAATTTAAAACCAAGCACCTCTAGAGACTTGAATAGTTAAAAGTGTTAGGAATTAAACAACAATTATGGAGAAAATAATGAAAACAAGAATTAAGGAACACACAATTTGGTTACCCAGTTCGTCAGGAATGACTACGTCAGGGGGCACTACCAAGCCAGAAGATCTACTATTTTCGTGTATTTTTCGTACGAGAGGCAATTACAATGAGTCAAAGGTATTTAAACAAGAGGTTGGGCCGAAAACCTAATTCCGCGTTCAGGCCTCGGAACCGCTTGACCTCGGGCCTTGGTCGAGCTTTCGCTCCAACCTTGGTCGAGCGCCTTGTTCGGTCTGGAAAGGGCGGGGGGCTCGACCGAGCAGATGTGTTTGAGCATAGCTCGAGAGCCTCTTGCGCCCTGCATCCCCGTTCTCTCAGGCTCCAACAATCCCAACAATCTCCCACCTGGAGACTGACTCCAACTGTAACTTGTCTCCTCCGTTTCAACGGTCTCTCTCACTGGTAGTAGTGTCGGGCTTCATTCTCGGTTTCAAAGCCGCTTGAAGTCATGCATAACTTCAACTTCTAAGGTCACAACCTTAGTCAACATGTCAGCAGGATTCTCACTTCCCCGGATCTTCTTCAGCTGTAAGATCTTGTTCTCAATGAGGTAACGTATGTAATGATACCTCAACTCAATGTGCTTCGTTCTCGAGTGAAAGGCCGAATTCTTTGCCAAGTGAATAGCACTCATTTGTCACTATACGAAATAATATCCTTTTGCTCCTTCCCCCAACTCACACGAAAAGATTCTCGAACCAAACTATTTCTTTGCTAGCCTCGAAGAATCGCAAACGTATTCTGCTTCTCGCAGCCGGATCGAGCTACTATCTTTTGCAACTTATAAGCCCAAGAAATTGTTGTACCACCAAAAGTAAACACATACCCGGTTGTACTCCTCCTTTTGTCGAGATCATTTGATGCCAAGTCTGCATCAACAAATCCCCGCCAACTCAACGCTTTTGCCCTCAAAGCTCAAAGCTTGTTCAAGAAGACCTCCTCTCAAGTACCTAAGATCCACTTCATCGCCTCCCAATGTTTGCGCTTTTCCCGGATTGCCCATAAACCGCTAACAACTCCAACCTCCATCAGGCAATATATGGTCTTGTGCTCACCATAGCATACATCAAATCACAATTGTCAAGCATACGGGTGTTTTGCATGTAGGTCCGCTCCTCTTCGCTACTAGGTGAGTCCTTGTTGGATAGCTTGAACTGACTTCCCAACGGGACTCGAACTGACTTTGCATCTTCCATACTAAATCTCCCCAAGACTTTCTTTATGTATTCAGCCTGTGAAAGATACAACTTTCCTGCCACCTTATCACGATCAATTCAAGATACCTAAGATTTGCTTGCCTCTCCAAGGTCCTTCATAGCAAACCTTTTCGCATAATTTTTTCTTCAACTTGCTCACCTCCCGAAAGACTAGAGCCTTTATCAACATGTCATCAACATATAATAGCAAAATGATATAACCATCATCATACCTCTTCAAGTAACAGCAATGGTCTGCTTCACACCTATTGATCTCAATCTCGTGCATGAACCCATCAAACTTCTTGTACCACTGTAATGGAACTTGTTTCAAACCATACAAGCTCTTCTTCAATTTGCAAACAAGCTCACTATTCCCCTTAGACAAGTATCCTTCCGGTTGCTTCATGTAGATGTCCTCATCTAAGTCACCATGAAGAAAGGCTGTTTTCACATCCATCTATTCTAACACCAAATTTTCTGCAGTCACCAAACTCAGAACTAATCGAATGGTAGTTAGCTTCACCACTAGAGTAAAAACATCAGTATAATCAATACCATGTTTCTGCTGAAATCCCTTCACAACCAGTCTTGTCTTGTAGCGTTTGCTTCCATCAGCCCTCTCTTTGATCATGTAAACCCACTTATTGTGCAGTGCTTTCTTGCCCTTAGGGAGCTCAACTAGTTCCCAGGTTCCGTTGGTCATCAACGAATTCATCTCATCATCCATTGCAAGTTTCCACTTGCTCACCTGTTCACTACGTATAGCCTCTGCATAACATTCAGGTTCACCACCATCAGTCAACAATAAATAATGAAGAGAAGGTGAATACCTATCAGGAGATCTCTGTTCCCTCATGGATCTCCGCAACGGAATTGTTGGTGGTGGTGTACTAGGTTCTTCCTCAACAATCACCTGATCATCTTGAACCTCCTTGCTCCCACCCGAGTTCGAAATGTCTAACTCCACAACCTGAGTCTCAGAACCACCTTCTTTGGATATCCCCAACCTGTCTTTGTACAACACCTGCTCATTAAATATGACATCTCGACTACGAATTATCTTTCGGTTTTCCTCATCCCAAAATCGATAGCCAAATTCATCACCGTCATATCCAACAAACATACACTTAAAAGATTTAGCATCCAATTTACTTCTACTCATAGCATTAACATGAACATATGAAACACACCCAAATACTCGAAGAAAATACAGATTTACCTCCTTACCCGATCAGGCCTCCTCCGGTATGCCATTTTCCAAAGGAGTTGAGGGTCATCTGTTTATCAAGTAAGCTGCAGTGTTAACTGCCTCTGTCCAAAACATCTTTGGTAGCCCACATTTCAATCTCATGCTTCTAGCACGTTCACATAGCGTTCTGTTCATAAGTTCTGCCACACCATTCTGCTGGGGGTTTCTCTCACGGTTTTCTCCATCCGAATTCCATTCACCTCACAGAATTCCTTGAACCCATGGAGCTCGTACTCTCCACCATTATCGGATCTCAAACACTTCACTTTGAGACCTGTCTCAGTTTCTACAAGGGCCTTCCACTTCCTGAAAGCATTAAAGGCATCAGACTTATTTTTCAGAAAATAAACCAATACCTTCCTCGTAGAGTCGTCAATGAAAGTCATGTAATATGATGCTCCACCAAGAGATGTCACTGGTGCTGGACCCCACAAGTCGCTGTGGACTAACTCCAGCTTCTGCTTCTTCAAGGTTCTGCGTCCCTTCGAAAAACTCACCCTTTTCTGTTTTCCGAATACACAGTCCTCACATAACCCGATGTCAACTGTCTTGAGGTCTGGTAGTTTTCCCTTTGAGCACATAACTTTCATCCCTTTCTCACTCATGTGGCCAAGACGATAATGCCACAAATCTGCATTCCCTTTTCCACTTGCAAGAGCAATGCTGTCCCGGGTGTTGTCTGTCATATACAACATTCCCTCCTTATTGCCTCAAGCCACTACCATGACACCTTTGGATATCTTCCACGTGTTACACCCAAAAGTCACCTTGTAGCCCTCATCATCAAGCTGCCCAACTGAAATTAAATTCCTCTTCAATCCAGGAATATGTCTCACATCTTTCAACTGCAAAACAGTCCCATTTGGTGTCTTAATCTGAACATTCCCCTTCCCCTTGATTTCCAAAGGCTCATCATCAGCTAGATAAACCTTCCCAAAGTTCCCGAAAGTGTATTTCCCCATTAAGTCATCACTGCTGCACGAATGAAACGATGCTCCAAAATCTAACACCCACGATTCCAATGGACTGCTTACGCTCAAGATTAATGCATCTGAGCCCTCATCAGTGGCGGCGTTTGCTGAGTTGTCATTCTTCTTTGGTTCATTCCCTTGTGCCTTTCACTCCCTTTTGTAATGACCAAGTTCATGACAGTTGTAACACTCAACTTGACTCTTATCCTTCTTGGGCTTATCTTTGCCCCTTGACTTTGATCTACCCCAATTTGGCTTCCCCTTGGATTCAGATCTGCCTCTGTTTCCCGCACTTAAGGCTGATCCTGTGGCCACACCCAACTCTTTCCTGCGAATTTCTTCGCTCATGATCAGATCTCTAACCTCATCAAATTTTAGTTTCACTTTACCTGCTGAAGCACTAACAGTCGTTACCGTCCCACTCCAACTTTCTGGTAAAGAAGACAACAAAATTAGGTTTTGAATCTCATCATCAAAATCAATCTCAACCGGGCTCAATTGGGCTATGATCATATTGAACTCGTTTAGATGATTGGCTACCACAGTATCCTCTGCCATCCTCAGGTTGAATAACCTCCGCATCAAATGCACCTTGTTTGCTGCAGACGGTTTTTCATACATCTCAGGCAAAATCTCCAGCATCTCCTTTGTGGTTTTTGCTTTCAGCGTATGTAGGGTGACGTTCCTGGATAACGATAGACGAACCACACTCATCGCCTTCCTATCCAGCAACTTCCACTCGTCGTCCTTCATAGCTTCAGGATGTGAACCCAACGGTTGATACAGATCGATCTTTACCGTATAGGTAATCCTCGATCTGCAATTTCCAGAATCCAAAATCCGTTCCATCAAACTTCTCAACAAGCGATTTCCCTTCACCATCATAATTGCTCCCACCAGATCCCTTTAATCAGATGCTCTTGATACCAGTTGTTAGGAATTAAACAGCAATTATGGAGAAAATAATGAAAACAAGAATTAAGGAACACACAATTTGGTTACCCAATTCGTCAGGAATGACTACGTCTGGGGGAACTACCAAGCCAGGAGATCTACTATTTTCGTGTATTTTTCGTACGAGAGGCAATTACAATGACTCAAAGGTATTTAAACAAGAGATTGGGCCGAAAACCTAATTCCGCATTCAGGCCTCGGAACCGCTCGACCTCGGGCCTTGGTCGAGCGCCTTGTTCGGTCTGGAAAGGGGGGGCACTCGACCGAGAAGATGTGCTCGACCATGAGCATAGGTCGAGCGCCTCTTGCGCCCTGCATCCCCGTTCTCTCAGGCTCCAACAATCCCAACAAAAAGGTGTGGCGTATATAAATTAAGCAGGTGTTGGAGTTGTTAGATCACTCACTCATCAGCAAACGCATTAATTTCCAGGTATCCATAATTCCCTTTAATGTTTTGCATATTGTAATACCAAATTATCAACATGAAAAAAACGTGTATTGAGTGTTTTATGTTTTTGTTAATGACGCAGGAAATAATGAAGGTGAATGTTGTTAGCCGGAAGGTGGTGAAACCATTGAGGGTGACGCCGTGGGAGCTCCGCACGTACAAGATTTTTGGGACCAAATTTGTTTTTTGAAAATTATCTTGATACCAAAATTGTTAAATAAAAATCGAATGAGACCATTTTTGCATAAAAAATGACCAAAAATGAACGTGAAACTAAAACTGTAGATGAAAAATTTACATGGGACCACTTCTACAATTTACACCTTTAATTTTACAAAGTGAAATATATAATATTATATATATATATAGGGATTTTGACATATATTTAAGTGCAAGTTTGAATGTGGGGGGTTGGCAATCGGCGTGTGCGTATCGCACCGGATTTTCAACTCGGCCTCACTCGGCATATTCCTGGAAGCTTGGCGCAATGCTGCCATAGGGGAGCCCCTCATCTGCCCCAATTTCGACTCTCCCGCCTACTTCCCTTCCAAAAACTTGCCTCCTAATCAGTTTCACGTGTCGAGAAGTACTCTACATAAGAGAATCGTCTCTCACAGATATGTATTTCATAAAAATGCCATATCTCTACTCCGACGAATGCTGGAAACCACATGGAAATCAAATGGGGTCGACCTCCCCCCATCTAGGTGTCAGTTACCTCTTCTTCTTCTTTTTTTTTTTTCTTTTTCCTTTTTCCTTTTTCTAGACTACTTTTAGTTTTTATTTTCAACAATTAAAAATAGTCCTGTAACTTTTAACTTTACGATATTTTAATTTGGTTCTGTAACTATTTGTAGGAGGTAAACATCTGGTTGACTCTAAAGTTGACAGGCCAAAATTCGAAAGTTACATGACAATTTTTAATTCATTAAAGTCAATAGAACTAGAACCGAAATAAGGATAATTTATAGGAATAAACATCGGGTAAATTGCAAAAGTGGTCCCATGTGAATTTTTCGTCTGCAATTTTAGTCACACGTTCTTTTTTGGTCCTTTTTTTATGCAGAAATGGTCCCATTCGATTTTTATTAAAAAGTATTAGCTCATGTACCAAGAATATTATATATGAATGTTTCGATTTTGTATGCCAGGGTGGTGATGGTTTCTGTTGTGCTAACCCAGGCTCTGCTACGCGCAGACAGGGCAAAGTGCGGAAAGTCAAGAGCCTCCCTCATCGCCCAAGTTATCAATGCCCGTGAAAGGACTGTTCCGCCCCTGCCAAAACATTCTTGTGGTTCATGGACATCGGAAACATTCCTGGAGTTGTCTGCAACGGAGAGTCGCGTAATGGAGCAGAACTTTGCGGGTATGGCGTTGAAGATGCGAGAGGTTGTAGTTCAGGGCGTTAAAGTCCTAAATACACCAAAAAACACAAGAATCGATCAAGTGTGTAATAATATCATCACAACACATATAAGTAATTAATCATGCCTTTTTAATACAAACAAGTCCAATAAATTGAGTTTGAATCACAAATGGTCCCATAACTTTGGTCTCAAATAGATTTAGTCCCATAAATTTTTTTGTCGTTGATTTAGTCTCAATAACTTTGATAATGTTTCCAATTTTAGTTCCAAATCAACCGGAACAATGTCGTTTTACCATTTTTATTTGAGGCTTTCCGGCGGATGCTGTGACTGGACTGCCACGTATATTTTTTTTTAATATCTGGAATTTCAGGCATACATAATTAAAATTTTAAACTTAAAATTAAAACAAAATTGACGTCAAGAATTAGTCAAACACATTTAAAAATACACGTGACACTACACGTGGTATTCAAGACACAACATCCGCCGAAAAGCCCCAAATAAAAATGGCAAAATGACGTTGTTTCGGCCGATTTGGGACTAAAATTGGACATTATCAAAGTTATTTGGACTAAATCGGCGACAAAAAAACTTGTGGGACTAAATCTATTTGAGGCCAAAGTTATGGGACCATTTGTGATTCAAAAACTGAATTTATGAAATAAAAGAAATGTAGATATTTTTTTTATACATTACAGTAGCTTGGGCGTGTACCTTATATAGGTACTATGGAGCTATTTAATTATGACAACATTTTGAAAATAAGACTAAAGAATGCAAAAGAATATTCCAGCTATTAATTATCCAATCAATTAGTCTTGACTATGAGCATGAATCTCGGTTAATTGAGGACCTCCAAAATTGCTTGATCGTGTTGATTGATTATGAGTGATTTCAAGAGCATGAATGGTGTGATATGTCTTCAATTCCATCCTTGAATTATGAGGATGATCTTGTGCCTTAATATCCTCCCTCAAGTTGTGTCAGGGTTGAAGACACAATTTGTTGCGTAAGTAATAAAGTACGATCTTGGGTACTGGTTTAGTGAAGATATCTACAAATTGATTTGTAGAAGGGACGTGATGAGTTATAAGTTGGCCTTGAGCGACCTTTTCTCGTACAAAGCGGTAGTCGAGTTCGATATGTTTGCTTCGAGAGTGAAACACCGGATTAACTGTCATGTAGAGCGCTCTTAAATTGTCGCAAAATAAAGTTGGTGGGGAATGAAGAGGGACGCGTAAGTCACGTAATAGAATAGTGAGCCACGTAATTTCAGTTGTGGTGTGTGCCATTGACCGATATTCAGCTTCTGTACTAGAACTAGAGATGATGTGTTGCTTCTTTGCACACCAAGAAATGATATTGTTTCCAAGAAATGTACAGAATCCAGTAGTAGATTGACGCGTGTCAGGACAGCCTGCCCAATCTGCATCAAAAAACGCAAACAGATCAAGTGTAGAATCTGAATGAAAAATTAGCCCATAGTCTATGGTGCCTTTCACATAGCGTAAAATACGTCGGACTATTTTAAGATGAGAAATCTTGGGGTCATGCATAAATTGAGAAACAAAATTAACACTAAAAGTTAAGTCCGGACGTGTAAGTGTGAGATATTGGAGAGCTCCAACAATTCCCCGATAGAAACTCGAATTATCTAGAGAAGTATCATTGATTTCACCACTAGTTCTAGCTTCAAGAGGTGTACTCATTGGCTTACAATCCGTCATGTTTGCACGATCTAAGATCTTGAGGGCATAATGTGTTTGAGATAAGTGAAGCCCTTCCGTGGTTTTTATAACTTCCATCCCGAGAAAGTGGTGTAGATAGCCAAGGTCCTTCATTGCAAACTCCTTGTGTAACAGTGCAATAAATTTGTTTAGTAAACGAGGGTTAGATCCTGTGAGTAACATATCATCCACATAGAGCAACAAAATTAATGATCCATAAGGGGAGTGGTAAATGAATAATGAAGAATCAGCTAAGCTGCTAAAGAAACCAAATTTTAAAAGGAATGAGTTAAGGCGATCAAACCAAGCTCGTGGGGCCTGCTTGAGGCCATAAAGTGCTCGTTCAAGTTTGCAAAAGTGATTCGGACATTGAGGATCTGCCATACCCGGAGGTTGAATCATATAGATATCCTTGTTGATATTTCCATGAAGAAACACATTTTCACATCTAATTGTCTGATCTCCGTGGTTTTTATAAATTACTGTGAAGATAATTCAATGTTGATTGGTATGCAAATTCAACCAGAGGTCAATGGTTACTTCACACATGCAACCAACTGGACTCTATCTATCCTACTACTAACATGCACGTGATGGAGAAGCAAGCAAATAACAGAAATCAGTTACTATAACAACAGACTCAGGACTGACTCCAACTTGGCGCATGGGGAAAGGGGGTTTAAGTGTCAGCATGCAATTGACAGTTACAATCAGGAAATTAACCGTTGGGCATTGAATAATATCATTTCAATTGAGAGTTAGTTCATTCAATTCAACTTACAAGAGTGAGGAGTGTAGAATTTCATAGCGAAGGTTCATAATATGAGAGATTGAAAGATTAGGCATACCTGAGTGAAATCTGAGAGGGATTGTACTCTGTAATCTCTATCTTCTTCAAGTTTTCGTTTTGTTCTTCAATTTTGTGTCTTGGAGATAAGGCATTGAGGGAAGTAACCAAAGAAGGATCTGCTCTTGGAGTATGGAAGAAGTTAGAACAATTGTATCTAACTAAATCCATATCAAACAGACTCTTCATGAAACATAAATTGTTGTCATTCAAGATGGTGGAGGATAAGTCATTATCAGATCAACTTGATGAGTTCAACAAGTCCCTTGATAATCTGGAAAATCTTGAGGTCAAGATGGATGATGAAGACAAGGCCCTAATATTACTGAATTCCCTACCAAAGTCATATGAGCACTTCAAAGATACCCTGATGTTTGGAAGACAAGGTCAGATCACCTTTGATGAAGTTCAATTAGCCCTCAAGACTAAGAGTTTATAGCTGAATAATGATGGAAAATCTCAAGGCCAGGCTGAGGGCCTAAATGTCAGATTCAAGAATGGGAAGAAGGGTTTCAAAAGAAAGAAGAAAAATGGTGAGAAGTCCAACAATAATGACCAGAAAGGAGAGTCTGATAACACATAAATGAGGAAATGCTTTGCATGCCATAAGGTGGGACATCTCAAGAAAGATTGCCCAGAGAGAAAGAAGGCAAAGGAAACTTAGAATGCCTAGAATTCCAAACCTGCAGAAACAACAGTGGCAGAAGAGGGGTATGAAAGTGTTGAGGCTTTGACTATCTATGGAAATAAAATGTGTGAAGAATGGGTCTTTGACTCAGGATGTTCTTTCCACATGTGTCCCATTTAATCTTGGTTCAAGAATCTGAATAAGATGGATGGGGGAACAGTCTTACTGGGAAATTATCAAGTCTGCAAGGTCAAAGATGTTGGCTTAGTAAAAATTATGATGTTTGATTGGAAAAGAGAGGGTACTATCTGAAGTCAGGTATGTACCAGATCTCAAGAGAAACCTAATCTCTCTTGGATCCTTGAATTATTCTGGTTATGAGTTCAAAACTCAAGAAGGATATATTCTGGCCACAAAAGAGGACAGGATTGTGATGAAATGCCATAAGTGCAATGGCTTATACACTCTCATCTCAAAGACCACAGCTGGGAATTCTTCTAATGTGATAAGCAATAACAAGACAGAATTGTGGCACAAGAAACTTGGGCACATTAGTGAACAAGGCCTGATAGAATTGTCAAAGAGAAAGGTGTTTGGAGGTGACAACATTACCAAACTTGAGTTCTGTGAGCACTGTGCACTTGGGAAGGCCAAGAAGCTACCATATCCTAAGGGAAAACACACTACTACAAAACCCCTAAACTACATTCACTCTGATGTATGGGGGCCAGCAAGGACAGTTACTCATGGTGGAGGTAAGTACTTTATGACACTAATTGATGACTTCACTAAAAAGGTCTGGGTGTTGGTAATGAAACACAAGAACTAGGCCTTTGATAAGTTCAAAGGCTGGTTGTTGGAACAAGAGAATAAGAGGGGGAAATGTATTAAGCATCTTAGGACAGACAATGGTCTTGAATACTTGTCTGATGAATTTCAAAAAATTCTCAGAGAGACAGGCATCACTAGGCATAAATCATTTGTAGCTAACCCACAAAAAATGGGTTAGGCCGAGAGGATGAATAGAACCATCCCGGAGAGAGTAAGATGCATGTTAGGGAATGCTCAATTGCCTAAAAAGTTTTTTTAGGAGAGGTCAGAACACAAAGATGCTATCTTATAAAAAGTCACCATCATCTGCAATCAACTTCAATACACCTGATGAGATGTGGTATGGTAAAATGCCTGATTATACCAAGCTTAGAGTTTTTGGTTGTCAAGCATTTGCTCATATCAGGCAAGACAAGCTTGAGCCCAGAGCCATAAAGTGTATTTTTTTGGGATATCCTACAGGGACAAAAGGGTATAGACTGTGGAGTATGGAGCATGGAAACCAAAAATGCATAATAAGCAACGATGTGATCTTCAATGAGAAACTCATGGGCTATAAGTCAAGTTCTGTACAACAAGGATCAAGAAGTGGGGCTATGGATGGGAATACACCTGTTGAGGTGGAGATAGAACCCCAAGCATCAACTGAACAGAACAACAACAACACATATGACAATGCTCATCCTACAAACACAGAGCAGTCATCTTCAGAAAGTGAATATGAACAACAATCAGATCTTGATAACTACAGGTTAGCAAGGGACAGACAGAGAAGACAAATCCATCCACCTACTAGGTTTGGACAAGCAGATATGGTATTATATGCATTATCAGTGGCTGAAGACATAGTGTTTCAAGAGCCTCAGACATACACAAAAGTTATCACATGCAAGAACAGAGATAAGTGGTTAGTAGCAATGTCTGAAGAAATGCAATCTCTTGATAAAAATAAGAAATGGGAGCTTGTTGACAAACCAGAGCAACAAAGAATAGTAGGGTGCAAATGGATCTTCAAGAGAAAAATTGAAGGAGCTGTTATAGATGGTGTGAGATTTAAGGCCAGGTTAGTTGAAAAAGGGTTCACTCAAAAGGAAGGGGTTGACTTCAATGAAATATTTTCTCCAGTGGTCAAGCATTGCTCAATAAGGATTCTACTTGCTAAAGTTGCCCAAGAGAACCTGGAACTACAACAAATGGATGTGAAGACTGCCTTCTTACATGGAAACTTAGTTGAAACCATCTATATGAGGCAACCTGAGGGGTTTATTCTACCAGGAAATGAAGAAAAAGTCTGTCTGTTGAAGAAATCCTTGTATGGGCTCAAGCAGAGTCCTAGACAATGGTATCTAAGGTTTGATGAATTTATGGTGAGTGTTGGCTTCTCAGAGCGAAGGTTCATAATCTGAGAGATTGAAAGATTATGCATACCTGAGTGAAATCTGAGAGGGATTGTACTCTGTAATCTCTGTTCGTTCTTAGTGAAGTCGTGTGTTGTGATCCCCGTGGATGTAGGCTTGCGCCGAACCACGTAATTGCTTGTGTCTTCTTCAAGTTTTCGTTTTGTTCTTCAATTTTATGTTCTTTGTCGAGCGCAAGTTTGGAGGCTTTGGTTTCTGCTTGGTTTTGTGTTTGATCCTGGAAAGAAACGTTGCTTGGTTAAAAGCGTGTTTCTAAACTAATACTTACCATCTTGCAATGAAAAGAATTTTGAGAAATTTTGAGTTGCTCTCCGGGTTAAAGGTCAATTTCAACAAAAGCTGTCTCATGGGGTTAAACATCGAGATGAGTAACCTGATCTCAATGGCAAGCATCTTGGGCTGTGAAGTAGACTCTTTCCCATTCACATACTTGGGAGTGAGAGTAGGTGGATTCCACAAGAGCTCATCAGAGTGGCACTTCCTAGTGCAGAAAATGAGGAAAAAGTTGAAGTCTCGGGAGGATAAGAAAATTTCGTTTGGGGGTCGTATCAATCTTCTGAAGGCAGTTATCATTTTTTATCTTACCTAAATCAACCCCACCCTTAAAGCTCTTACTTGTTTACAACCTAACTTCTTTTTTTTTTTTTTTTTTTTTGGGGGGGGGGGGTGGTGAAGTGAAAATAGAAATAGGATTGCTTGGATAAGTTGGAAGAATATATGTTTACCTAAATGTTTGGGGGGTTTGGGGGTGAGCGAGTTGGAAAATTTTAATAGGGCGTTGCTTTTGTTGGGGTTATACGTGAAAGTATGTTTTTACTTTGTATAACCTATGTATTAAACACTTATTTACTAAAATAAATTGTTTATCACTGTTGTTTTAAATATGATTGAATGTTATATATATTTATTGCAAACCGTTCATAGCACGCGTTACATTGTAGTTAACGTGGTGATACCAGATCACAGAAGATCACGTTAACAGTTCCTTGTAAACGAGTGTGTGTTTCACAACTTAGATAGATCCGAACAATCTATTGGTAGAAGTTGATGTGTAAGGCTCAGATTGGCTTGTCTTGACCAAGAGATTACACTAGTGCATTCGATCTTGTTGAAGCGGACCTCTGAGAGAGGATAAACTCATTCGCACTGACTTAAGGGATGAAGAGTTAGACCTCAGTGGTTGTTGATTTCTTAATCTCTGTCACTTAATAAGGACTGTGTATGATTAGTAGTTATTGTTTTGACTTATAAATGGGAAGAGAATCATTGCGACTTCGATACCCTATATCTTGGGCAATAGTATTAATTACACGACAGTTGCTAAATTAATACAGAGACTCGTGTGCTTGCAAAAGTCTTGCTTGATTGGTCCCCTTGGTGGGCCCTTAACCTTTATCATATCAAATCTTGCAAGTGGAATTAATTTTCCCCGTATGGATAATAAAGTTTGGGTTGTCCTTACTCCAAGGATAAAGATATTAATTAATATAAAGCTTTTCAAAGGCTTAATTAATTAATGAACTAAATAATCTTAAACATGGGAAATAATAACCGGAGCCATATTACCGTAATATGGGTTAAGATTGATAGTGCAATATTAATTATATAGTGGTATTAATTAATATTAATGGGTGAATTATATTGTGGCTCAATATTGGAATTCAGAAGTCCATTGGAAGGTCCATCTTAATTCTCCTAAAGGCCCCTCAAGTAGCCCAATTAAAATCCAATAAATAAAAGGTGCTTAAAATAAAATAAATTTATTGTTGCAATATTTCCTCAAATTTTTGAAAATATTAAAGAAAAGAGGGAGAAAAATTTTCTTGAAAAGATTTTATGGAAAGGAGATAATGTATTCTTGGAATACAAGATTATCCCATAAATTCAAGAAAACTCCCACTTGGCTTCTTTAATAGGTATTTTTCGAAAATCTTGAATAAGAAAGGGAAGAAAGATTTTCTTGATTTTCTTGGAAATATTTTATGGAAGATATGTATTCTTGGAATACAAGAATATCTCATAAATTCAAGAAAGATCCAATCTTGAAATTCCTTCTAGTGATTTTCGAAAAAAATAGGCCAATTGAGGGTGTGAGATTTTTGTGGAAAAATACACATGGAAAGAAAAATATATTGGATATATTCAAGATTTCTTGGAGATCAAGAAAAGATCTTTCCCAACCCTAAATTGCCTCATAATTTTCGAAACCCCTCTTATTATAAATAGGAGATGAATTTTTCATTCCCAACTAGTGTTCCATGTGTTGGAAATATTAGAAATCCACAAAGGTGGTGCAACAATATTTTTATTTTCTTTGTTTTATAAATCGTTCATTGAAGGACCTTCCACCGGGGTTATTGGACGAGGACTTGGGAATACTTGAGAAGGACTTTTGGTGGGTATCCAGATACTTGATCCTCTCCAACTCAGATCGTCTCTCCAACGGGTACGTTTACGTAAACTCCTAGAAATTCCGCATGTTAGGATCTTTTACGTGAAATCTTATTTGCATGTCGTTGTTGGTTAATTATTATTTGAATTCACTTAGGTAAATTCATGCTAGTAATAATTGTTAATTTAAATTTGTGTTTATGAGATCACCCCGATAGATCCCGCATATGTTATCCCAACAATCGGTATCGAGCCCCTCCCGGGCTCGATCTTTTAAATCAGAATTTAAATTGTTGTTCATTAAAATTGAAATTGGATAGTAGAACTGTTAGATTTGTTTTGCAGGTATCCAATTGTCATAGTATTTTAATGTGCTTATTTACATGCAAATAAATTGTTGTTTTTTAATTCAATTCGTTCGAATTCGTTTTACCTCATGAGAAAATCCACGAGTAGATTAGAATTTGTTTGATTTGTTCTAGATCTAGGTTTATTTATTTTTCGTAAATAAATTGTAACTGGATCGTGAACGAAGACGGAGACGAAGAATTAAATACGGATGTCCAAGTGCCCGACGTCGGTCGCCAAGCGATGACACGATAAGGTCGGCGGCGAAAACGACCGCATGCATCGCCCAAAGGGACGCGGACGGGTACGGCATGAAATGACGACGCACGCAAGGCCGGCGCCGCGACGCGAGACGCGAGGGCACAAGCGCTGGCACGACCTAGGCACGGACCGGGGAGCGGGCGCGTCTCGGGCGATGCTTAACTGTCAGGCGACGCGGCGAGATGGCCGATTGGGCCGGTGCGCTCAAAGCGCGCGACTTCGTGTTCGGGGTTGTGAGCTACTCATTTTTTGGGCGCCGTCCCTAACCCAAACGGAGGACATGTTTCTTAAAGAATTGTTGCGATTCAAGGGGGCCTTTTCGAGAACTAACGATGAAGGCAAAAAGAAGAGACGATTTCTCAAGATCAAGATTTGGAATTTAAACCATGACAATGGATATATGTGCCCAACGTGATTTATTTTGTCTTGATGCTTGTTTTAAATTCGTGCAATTTTATTTGTTAAATGTGTTTGCATGATTTTTGTCTAAAATAAAATCTCACTTTCAAAAATTACTAAGTATGTTTTATTGACAAATTTTATACCGGATAATAAAATTACGTCAAATTGACCTCCATGATTTATTTATTTGTGAATTCTATTGGAGAAATTTCCCCCACGGAACAGCGAAAAGATGGTTTTCACATGAATAAATTCCCAAAAGGATGATTGTGAATTATTATTAGTGGCGACGATGACCCTCCCCACGAGGCTCGTTCAAAGCGAAGTAATAATTATGTATTTAATCATGGTTATTACTTAGGTATAAAATTGATATGCATATACTTCCCCGAAGTCTATGTCAATTTTATATTGGTCAAGTGGGAGCCGACTATTAATTTTGAATTAAAGGTTTGTAACTGTGTTTGTTTGTAACCTGCTTGAATGTGTTTAAATAGACAGTTCACCCCACGTGACCTATTTAAACTGTTTTGAGATGTCGGCTGATGCATGTTTTTATTGTTTTGAGATTTTGATATGAACAATGTGATCGAATTATGTGATAGTTTTGTGTTTGCACAATTGTTGTTTATTTCAGTTCAGCATGTCGCAACCTTTTAATCCACTGTTAATATACTTAAAGTGAATAGAATTGTATAGGAAACTATGTTGATTGGAAACGAAAAGTTATGATTGTCATAACTGCACAAAAGCACAAGTGGATTCTTGACACACCAAAATCAGATGAGCCAACTGACGAGTCAAAAATGCCGTCGGATCACCTTGAGAGGGATATTGTCGCTGAAAATGGTGGAGGGCAACCCCGTAAGGGATTACGTCCTCAAAATAGATGGCCCATCTGAACAAACTTGAGGTTCTAGGTGCAGATTATGATCTGGAGACCCAGATGGATTTGGTACTCCACTCTCTGCCCAAAAGTTTTGAGCATTTTGGCCTCGCTAGCTGATTTGTTGCAAGCTTTGGTCACCGCAGAGACGTTGATGGGGCACCAAACTCAAGCTTTGGCGGCAAGTGGTCCGTCTTCATCTTCTAGGTCAAGGGAAGGCAAGAAAAAGAATAGGACCAAAAGCCATAAGCAATCAAACTCAACTGTTGCCAAGGGCAATGGTAAGATGAGGAATGCCGGTGGTGTCAAGGAAAATCCAAAGGGGAAGTGCTTAAACTGCGGTGAAAGAGGACAATGGAGGTTGATAGTGTTAGTGTCCTAGAGACAATCAATTGTAAGGACATAATACTCGATGATATTCAGTTTGATTAAATATTAAGTTCACTTAATATTAATGTTTGGCAATACACCTGTTTGAATATTATGTTTGATTGTTTGCATTTATTCATACAAGTGTTCCCATGAGTCATTGCTGTCATTAAGGTTGTGAGAACTCAGATGACTTAAGCATGATTCTCAAATAGCCCCGATCAAGGATCATCAAGAATGGGATATTGATGATACAATGGAGATTGGTGTGAAATCTGCATCATACTCTTAGAGAGTGTAGTAAGTTCTCACTTACTACGAGATACTAGGTATCTCATGATGGATGCACAAATACCTTAGAGGGTATTGGTATACCCATCCGAGAAACCGTTTGATGTATTTCCACTATATGTGTCTACGGGTGTCTCGGTTAGTGGGAGCGATGCGATACTCCTTTGACTTGAGGTCAATACGCACGACATGTGTGGGATGATGAACTTTGACCATGACCGACGCTTGCACCCTAACCATGGGTAGATATGGCTTGGATTGGGTTCATCACGAAGTACATGTGCGTGGTAGTTGAGCCAAGAATATGATTCATTCCTCAAAGTGGATTTAGAGAGAATACTCATCTTCTCATCATAATTGGATCAAAGTCATCGGTCGATGCACGTCAACTTAGACTTTGTGGCTAAGTGTGACATACATGATCAATTAGTGATTTGAGATAAATTGATTAAGTTATTTGAATAGACACTTCATCATGTTCAATGCTTAATCAAGTATTCGTGAATGAAAGGAGGAAATCGTAATAGCCCATGTTTCAGTTACAGGTAGTTGCACATTTCTCACAACGTACCTCATATATTGAGAATGTCTGATTCATTGTCTAGGGTTCAATTAAGACCATTAGTTTGACTAATCGCTCGATATATGAGGGCCTATGGGTCACACAACAAGTAATTCCCTTTTACGGATTATAGTTGGTTGATTAAATGTTAAATTAGATTTAATGTTTAATATATGGAGAATTAATTAATAATAGATTAATTTGGAATTAATTATTATTAATATTTAATCAAATTGGATTTAATTAAATAAGAATTCCCAATAATTATATTTGGAATATAATTGTAGGATTTAATGTATATGGAAATAAATCGTAGAGATTTTCATATAAGACATTTAAATCTGTAGAGATTAATTTAATTCAAGATTAGGGATTTTATTTCCCTAATTGGGTTAGCTTAAAATTTAAGCTGGGTCTTTCCTATAAATACAAGCTCTTGGGAATTCACAAATAACGTTAATTCAGTTTTCTCCATAAAAATCTAAAATAGAAATTTTCCTAGCAAATTCTGTCTCAGATTCAACGCTGGCAAATCTGTGCAAGTCCGTGAATGGGGATTACGTGGATACCATAGTTGAGAAATCTACTCTCGAGTTACTGTAAGATTTCTCGTTATGATTATTGTAATCTATATGCAATTAACTATTCGTTGTTGGTGAACTTTAATTTTCGCTACGCATGTGATTACGTGTTTTACATGTCTCTAAATTCCAACAGTGGTATCAGAGCTTCAGGCTCTTGGTTGATTGCATAATTAAAATCTGTTTGTGGTGCGCTTATTTTATACACATGCCTGCCTGATTTAATTGATTCATTTGATGTGTTAGACACATATCGATTTGCGTGTATTATGCTTTGAATAATTGAGGGTTGTTGATTTTAATTACTCAAACCCCTACCCTATTGCACGCCTGTTCATTTGTCTTGTTCGTTGGGTTTCTCACACCCCATCACCAAAATTAGGGTTTCAAACCCTCAAAGGCGTCGTCGCCAGCGACGGAGACGGCGGCTCACGTTGCGCTTCGCGACGGTCGTGTGTCATCGCGTCGGCTGCGCAGTTGGCGGTGCCCTCGGCTCCGCATCGTGATGCTTCGCGTCAGTTGAGATAACGCGGCAGCGTTGTTCGCTCGCATCACTCGATTGGCGACGCTCCGTTGCTCTGGTTAATCTCCATTTTCGCGTTCGATTGCGATGATGAGGGCTTTGATTTGGGTCAATTTCGTCGAGTACGGGGATGATTCCGCTTGTGCCGATGAAATCAAGGTCTAATCGGGCCTTGTTCGATTCTTATCGACATGATTGCTCCGCGCGTTTTGAACGGCGGTGACGGCGAGTTGCTCGCACGCGCCTAGCAGCGTCGATGGCTCGTCCATCGCGACGACGGCGAAGTCTTTTTGGCGGCTCGCGATATGCGGCGATTCCTTCGGTTTTGCCATAGGTCTCCAATACTTGACCAACAATGATTCGATGCTCACTTGGTTTTCCTTGATTCTTGTTGGGTCTTGTTTAAGCCTACTGTTGCCTATTTTTTAGGTGTCTGTAACCTCAAATCTTCAAATTTTTCAATGCTAGAAATATGATGTTCAATGTATTGAATTATTGATGAAATGATGGTTTGATGTTATGAATTTGGAGATGGTAGTCCCGAATTACAGATTGATGTTGTCGGATTTGGGTGGTGATGGCGGAGGGCTATTTTGCAAATTTGATTTGGAACATCCCCTCCGTGCAATTTTGGAAATTACACCTGAGCCCCTAACAACAAAATAATTAAAATCTAATTTTTGGAAAATTAATAAGTATTTAATTTTTTAAATTGGATTATGATTAGACCAAAGATTAATTAATTGGATTAATTATTGAAAGTTAATAATTTTTCCAATTGAATTTAAAATTGGATTTTAAATTTGTTTTAAAAGAATTATTAAAAATCACTTGGTTAATCATTTTAATAAAATGTATTAGTTGGACTAATGATGGATCTAATTAATTGTATTAATTAAAGGCTAATATTAATAATGAATTTAATTATTAAAACTTGATTTTAAAATTGGATTTTAAAATTATGGTTTAAATGATTAAATATTCTATTAAAGTTATTAATTCCCATTGTTTGGTTAACATGTTTTATATTCATTAACGCCTTTTTAAATACGTTTAATTATAATTGTTTGCATGAATTAATCCTATATTAATTCAAATAATAATCCAACAACATATCATGCATATAATAATTCACGGGACCGTTTATTAATTGTTTGGGATAGACGGCGTGGTTGAAAAAGACTAACATATAAAGTGTTAGTCCCCGTATAATGTCAACTATTTAACAAAAGGGTATTATGTTGCACCACCTTTGTGGATAGATGCTCAAATGTGATGTAGAATAACATGTTGATCTCGATTAATATATCTCTATATTCAATTAATACCCCTTCTCTTTTAAAAATGTTCCTCACTAAAATATGGTTTTCATCATTAATTTGATAAGATGTTTCTTCCATCAAAATTAAAAGTAAACCAAGGAGATTTCGTTCTTGTATTCAATAGTATCTTAAAGACCCCCGCATATATATAATTTTCTAAAAAAATTTGCTCAACAATAAATCTACATCTAATTGGACTATACTTTTATAGGGACATGTAATGTCGCCAATTAATCTTGATGGTTGTAAACCAACTTAACTTTGTTTCTAGCCCATTAATTAATTCAAGCCCTTTCCATTAACAAAGGGGTAACATTACATCAATTCCACTTGCAAGATTTGGTATGATAAAACGAACTAGGTTCGACAAACTAGGAATTCTTCAGTATTATCTTAGAAATTGGTTTGGAGACCTAAAAAAAATTTATGTTATTGTAATGATTAGCCCTTTTAAGTTGGGATTATGGTGGTAGGAATGTGGATCCTAGTCCATTACAATTTATATTTGATATAAATTTACACTTCAACCTTTCCGATGAAGTTGTCGCTTCCATCTAGGTCGTGTATGTGAAAATAATGGAGACAAAATAAACAATGTAAGAAAGGCCATGTTTATTTTGATTCAATTTATTTCAATATTGATCATAGGAATTATGTGTTTTAATTCTTTGGGTAGACGCTTTTATTTTATTTCTCTTGGTTAGTTGAAATATAATAACATTAAGATGTGTTTTGAAACAAACAAATTGGCTAAGGCCAAATTTTTTTTCGGATTTGATAACAAAAAAACATGTGTTTGGTGCTAAGGCAAGAAAAAATTGAGTACGTGTTGGACACGCCAATCCCGCTTGGTTTGACCCTTAAAATGATCAGCCTCGTTGGATTATTGTGGTAGGAATGTGGATCCTATTCCATTACAATTTATATTTGATATAAATTACACGAAAAAATTGACAAAATAAAAACAAGAAAGTCCATGTTTATTTTGATTCTTTGAAGCTTCAAAATTATGGATTCTTTTTATTTTATTTCTCTTGGTTAGTTGAAATATATATGTTTATTAAGATGCATTTTGAAACAAACAAATTGGTAGGCTTAAGGCAACATGGGGAAATGGGTCTCTTCTAAATGCTCAAGCATCGTTTGATGTAGCGGCAAGGATCTCTTTGATTTTGAATCTCGCTCGAGATTTATATAGTGATGAGAGATCTCTTTGATTCTCGAATGCCTAGATTTATGAAGTTAGCTCAAATCTTAGGAGAGAAAGATTTCACCTCATGTGCTTAAGATGATAGGCCTAATTGATAAACTTGGTAATTTAGGCTTTGAGCTAAAGGACCAACGTTTTCATTTATGCTATCCTCCAGTCGCTCTCGGGTTCATATTTTAGCTTCATTGTGAACTATAATATGAATAAGATGAATGCGACCATGCCAGAACTTCACAACGTGCTCAAGACTTTTGGGTTCACTATCACTAAGATGGTGTTCAAAAGAAAGAGCGGGTAAACAAGGATGTGTGCCTCTACTGTGAGTAGAAGAGGGCACTGGAAGAAGGACTATAAGTTTTGGTTGCTAAAAGGAAGGCACTGGGTGCTTCTGGCACTAGAACATGTATGTTTGTTATTAAGATAGACATATCCACTAATATCACTAACTGCTTGGTATTAGATACCGAATGTGGCTCTCACATTTGCACTAATGTGAAAGGGCTCATGTTTCATAGGGCAGTTGGGGCGGGTGAAGTCGTCTTACACGTGGAAATGGAGAAAGAGTTGCTACTCAACGTGTGGGGACTTATGTGTTAGACTTACCCTTTGGTTTTAGATTAGAACTTAATGATTGTCATTAGTTCTTTCTATTACACGCAACATGTATTTGTTGCATTATGGATATGATATTCTTAATATACAAAATAAAATACTCAAACTTAGTAATCATGAAAACCCGACTTACTTATGGCATTGTAGAACTTGATCATGTAAACGAGAAAATAATTTCAAGGTTAAGAAAGTTAAACTACTTAACCCCATTCGACTGTGAGTCTTATGGAGATTGTGAATCTTATCTCATGGGCAAGATGATCAACAGACCCTTTTCTGGGAAAGGGGTGCATGCAAAAGAAGTTCTAGAGTTGATCTACAATGATGATTGTGGACCATTTCCCACTCTAGCTAGGGGTCACTTCGGGTACTTCATCACTTTTACTGACGATTTCTCGAGATACGAATACGTGTATCTTATGAAACACAAATTCGGATCTTTTGAGAAATTCAAAGAGTTTAAGGTTGAAGTAGAGAAGCAACTTGGTAAGAGTATTAAGACTCTTCGATCGGATCGAGGATGTGAATACCTTAGCCATGAATTCACTGATTACTTGAAGTTACATGGAATCCAGTCACTATGGACTCCTCCCGGAACACCTCAGATGAATGGTGTGTCCGAGAGAAAAAATTGAACCTGTTAGACATGGTGAGGTCCATGGTGAGCTTTTCCTATCTTCCAACATTCTTATGGGATACGCGTTACAAACCTCAATTTACATTCTGAATAGGATTCCATCTAAATCGGTTGATCACAGGCCATATGAACTATGGAGTGGTAAGAAGCCAACTTTTACACATATCAACATGGGGTTTCCCCGTGATTGTGAAAAAGGATGCTTACCGACAAGTTGGAATCCAAAGGTGAAAAGGGTTACTTTGTGGGATATCCTAAGGAAACTAAAGGATATTACTTCTATCTACCTGAGAAAAAATCAGTGATTGTTTCTAGCACACCAAGTTCCTCGAAAAAGACTATGTCTTTAAGGAACAAGGTCGTAAGCTGATAGAACTTGAAGAAATTCAAGAACCACAAATTAACAAAGAGACTGACATCTTATCAAAGCAACATGACAAGGAATCAGTGGGAAGTATTCAACAACTTTCACGGTGGGAGTCTTTCACTAGGTGATCGTCTTTCAGCCAGTGGGAGCGTAATTGGAGTATGTTTGCCAGTGCAAGAACCTCCAAGTGGGCTGAATGAGAACAACATAGTTCAAACTCCCTCCCAAGAGGCATATGAAAGTGTAGCACTTGAGGACTCTTTGGACATTGATGAAATCGATGCACCACAAAATTTTCACGATCAGAATGTACAGCCTGCACAACCATAACTCCGTAAGTCAATTAGGAATCGTAATCCACCCATTAGATACGATTACCTCTTGGAGGAACTCGATAATGTGGACATAATGAATAAGGACGATCCTAATACTTATTCTGAAGCAATATCAGATATTGATTCAGGGAAGTGACATGAAGCCATAAAATCTGAGATGGACTCGATGTACACCAATCAAGTCTGTGACTTGGTTGAGTTGCCTATAGGGGTTAAACCCATATGTTGTGATTGGGTCTTCAAGAGCAAGACCAATGCAAATGGCAAAGTAAAAACCTATAAAGCTAGGTTGATAGTGAAGGGTTATAGTCAACGCGAAGGCAATGACTATGACGAGACCTTCTCACCAGTTGCAAAGATCAAGTCCATTCGAATTTTACTTGCGATAGCAGCATACTATGATTATGAGATTTGACAGATGGACGTCAAAACAACTTCCCTCAATGGCAACATTGATAAAGGAAGTGTTTATGACTCAACCGAAAGGTTTTACATCTAATTCAAATTCTAATCTAGTATGCAAGCTAGAGATATCCATTTATGGATTGAAGCAAGCTTCTAGGAGTTGGAATATCCGATTTGATGAAGCTATCAAGTCTTTTGACTTCATCAGAAATTCGGAAGATCCTTGCGTTTATTGTAAACGTAGCGGGAAGAATATTATTTTCATAATCGTGTATGTCGATGACATATTGATTTTGGGAAACAATATCCAGTTAATGCAGTCCATTAAATATTTGTTGTTAAAGACCTTCATGATGAAGGGTCTTGGTGAAGTCTGTTACATCCTAGGGATCATGATCCACAGGGATAGATCCAAGAGGATGTTGGGGCTGTCACAGTCCACCTATGTAGACAAGGTGTTGAAGTGTTTTGCAATGGAGAACTCTAAGAGAAGATCTCTATCGGCAGATCATGGGATAAAGCTATCAAAGAAGGATTGTCCTTCTGTTGAAGCTGATATCAAGCACGTGAAAGATGTCCCATATGCATATGCAATTGGGTCAATCATGTACGCCATGACTTTCACTAGGCCAAACATGGCCTACGCTATCAACATCACTGGTAGATACCAACAGAATCCGAGTGAGTCTCACTTGATTGCTGTCGAGACCATTCTGAAGTATCTCAGACGAACTAAAGAATGTTTTCTTGTCTATGGTGGACAGTCAGAACTAGTAGTGACTGGTTAAGCTGACACCAATTTCCAATCCGACTATGATGATAACAAATCACAGTCAGGTTACGTTTTACTCTCAATGATGAGGCGGTCAGTTGGAATAGTTCCAAGCAAAAGGACCGTAGATTCAAAAAGTGAAGTTGAGTACATTGCTGTATCAGAAGACTCAAGGAGGCTGTCTGGATTTTATAGTTCTTAAGAGAACTAGGGGTAGTTCCGAGTGCCAGTTGTCTAATAATCCTTTATTGAGACAACGTTGGTGCGATTGCGCAAGCAAAGGAACCGAGATCGACAAGCAGTACTAGACTTATCATTTGATCCGAGAGATCATAACGATAGGAGAAGTACAATTAAAATGTATTCCCACATATTTAATTTGGAAGATCATTTCACCAAAACACTGAGTGTTCATGTACACACTAGACATTTGATGGTCTAGGGGTTAGACATGTAGGTGATTGACTCTATTCCAAGTGGGAGATTGTTAGTGTTAGTGTCCTAGAGACAATCAATTGTAAGGACATAATACTCGATGATATTCAGTTTGATTTAATATTATAGTTCACTTAATATTAATGTATGGCAATACACCTGTTTGAATATTATGTTTGATTGTTTGCATTTATTCATACAAGTGTTCCCATGAGTCATTGTTGTCATTGAGGTTGTGAGAACTCAGATGACTTAAGCATGATTCTCAAATAGCCCCGATCAAGGATCATCAAGAATGGGATATTGATGATACAATGGAGATTGGTGTGCGATGTACATCATACTCTTAGAGAGTGTAGTAAGATCTCACTTACTACGAGATACTAGGTATCTCATGATGGATGCACAAATACCTTAGAGGGTATTGGTATACCCATCCGAGAAACCGTTTGATGTATTTCCACTATATGTGTCTACGGGTGTCTCGGTTAGTGGGAGCGATGCGATACTCCTTTGACTTGAGGTCAATATGCACGACATGTGTGGGATGATGAACTTTGACCATGACCGACGCTTGCACCCTAACCATGAGTAGATATGGCTTGGATTGGGTTCATCACGAAGTACATGTGCGTGGTAGTTGAGCCAAGAATAGGATTCATTCCTCAAAGTGGATTTAGAGAGAATACTCATCTTCTCATCATAATTGGATCAAAGTCATCGGCCGATGCACGTCAACTTAGACTTTGTGGCTAAGTGTGACATACATGATCAATTAGTGATTTGAGATAAATTGATTAAGTTATTTGAATAGACACTTCATCATGTTCAAGGCTTAATCGAGTATTCGTGAATGAAAGGAGGAAATCGTAATAGCCCATTTTTCAGTTACATGTAGTTGCACATTTCTCGCAACGTACCTCATATATTGAGAATGTCTGATTTATTGTCTAGGGTTCAATTAAGACCGTTAGTTTGACTAATCGCTCGATATATGAGGGCCTATGGGTCACACATCAAGTAATTCCCTTATACGGATTATAGTTGGTTGATTAAATGTTAAATTAGATTTATTGTTTAATTTATGGAGAATTAATTAATAATAGATTAATTTGGAATTAATTATTATTAATATTTAATTACATTGGATTTAATTAAATAAGAATTCCCAATAATTATATTTGGAATATAATTGTAGGATTTAATGTATATGGAAATAAATCGTAGATATTTTCATATAAGACATTTAAATCCGTAAAGATTTATATTTAGGGAATTAAATTAAAAGGAATTAATTTAATACAAGATTAGGAATTTTATTTCCCTAATTGGGTTATCTTAAGATTTAAGCTGGGCATTTCCTATATATACAAGCTCTTGGGAATTCACAAATAACGTTAATTTAGTTTTCTCCATAAAAATCTAGAATAGAATTTTCCTAGCAAATTCCGTCTCAGATTCAACGCTGGCAAATCTGTGCAAGTCCGTGAACGGGGATTACGTGGATACCATAGTTGAGAAATCTGCTCTCGAGATACTGTAAGATTTCTCGTTATGATTATTGTAATCTATATGCAATTAACTGTTTGTTGTTGGTGAACTTTAATTTTCGCTGCGCATGTGATTACGTGTTTTACGTGCCTCTAAATTCCAACAGAGGTTTGCCTGTTCCAAACCCCAAAAGGGTCGGAAAGAAAGGTAATTCTCACACACTAGTTGTTGAAACTTATTTAGCGGCGTATACTTCTCATTCGTGGGTAGTTGATACGGGATCTGCTGACCATGTATGTTTCACGTAGCGGGGTCCCAGTTGACCCGACAACTTAGTGGGAGTGAGATCCTCATCACATGGGCAATGTTACGACTATTGCAATGCTACGAAGGTAGCGGGTATTGCAATTCCACGAAAGTAGCATTATTGCAATGCTATGTAAAGTAGCAGTTTTTGCAGCATTGCATGAGTAGTGGTTAAAGCAGTGGGAGACGTGCACCTGTCTTTTGAAGACAAGATTTTAGTTTTGAGAGATGTTCTTTATGTTCAAGTTTTTCGCAAAAACCTTATCTCAGTTTCAAAACTATTTAATGATGGATATTCTGTTCGTTTTTCTAAGCAAATTACTGATTACCGTAACAATGTGATTATCTGTCATGGAACTTTAAGGAACAATCTCTATACTACTAACTGTGCACACCACTCACAAAAATGCATCTTATAACACATCGACTGTTTCATGCAATAAGAGAAAACGTTCAGAAAATGTGAACGAAACACTTCTATGGCATCTAAGATTAGGTCATATTAATCTAAATAGGATCCAAAGGTTGGTGAAAGATGGTTCGTTGTCGGACCTACAGTTAGAACCACTTCCAACCTGCGAATCATGTTTGGAGGGTAAAATGACCAAGAGGGCAGTGGGAGCCAAGGGGAATAGTGCCACAGAAGTGTTGGAAATCGTTCACACTGACGTGTGTGGTCCAATGTCAACCAAAGCTAGAGGTGGATATGAGTATTTCGTGACTTTCATCGATGATTACTCAAGGTTCGAGTACATTTTCCTGATGAAACACAAATCGGAAACCTTTGATAAATTCAAAGAGTTCAAAGCCGAAGTGGAGAATCATAGGGAAAAGAGTATCAAGTTTCTACGATCTGATCGTGGAGACGAATACCTCAGCGATGAGTTTTTGAACTACCTGTCGGACGAGGGCATTATTTCCCAGTTGACTGCACTCGGAACCCCTCAACTAAATGGGGTTGCAGAACGAAGAAACGGAACACTCTTAGAAATGGTCAGATCCATGATGAGTTATTCAGATCTACCCAATTCGTTTTGGGGTCATGCCTTGGAAACAACGGCTTACGTTCTGAATCTGGTGTCATCCAAATCGGTTCCCAAAACTCCTAAGGAGTTGTGGACCGGGCGCAAGCCCAGTCTAAGACACCTCAGAATTTGGGGGTGACCGGCATACGTGCTAGACAAGGAGGCCGGTAAGTTGGATGCACGATCGGAACTAAGGTTGTTTATAGGATATCCCATGGGAACGAAAGGGTTCATGTTCTATGGTCCCAAAGATCAAAAGGTGGTAATAAGTACGCACTTTAGATTTTTGGAAGAAGACTTTATGAACAATCGAAAGCCCAAAAGTGAGATTACCTTAGACGAAATAAGAGGTCAAACTCCTATACTAAAAGTACAGGTAGATATACCAAGCGTCACACCGACACAATCGAAACCTCGTCGTAGTAGGAGAGTTGTTCGACAACCTGAGAGATTCATGGGGATAGGAGAATCTTCGGATTTGGTCCCCGGGGATAGTGAATCTGACCCCTGGTCCTACAAGGAGGCGGTCCAAGATAAGGATTCAGAATCCTGGCAAACTGCGATGGAAGTCGAGATGGGCTCAATGGATCATAATCAGGTGTGGGAGCTAGTTGAACCACCCAATGGGGTAAAACCCATTGGATGTAAGTGGGTCTACAAGAGGAAAAGAGGACCGGACGTGAAGGTGGAAACCTTTAAAGCTAGGCTTGTGACAAAGAGATACACTCAGAAAGAGGGTATCGATTATGAAGAAACCTTTTCGCCTGTAGCCATGCTTAAGTCCATTCGTATTCTCTTGGCAATAGCTGCCCATCTATATTTTGAGATCTGGCAAATAGATGTCAATACAACTTTCCTTAACGGGAGTCTTGACGAGGAAATCTATATGCAACAGCCCGAAGGTTTCATCGGAAAAGGCAAAGAACACCTTGTGTGCAAGCTGACGAAGTCCATTTATGGACTTAAGCAAGCATCTCGGGCTTGGAACCAATGTTTTGATCATGTAATAAAATCTTATGGGTTTGATCAAAACGATTTCGAGAGTTGTGTTTATAGAAAGTGTGACGGGACTGCCTTGATATTCCTAGTACTATACGTAGATGATATTCTGCTCATCAGAAACGATGTAAAGGTTTTGTCAGACGTAAGGGTATGGCTGTCAAAACAGTTTGATATGAAGGACTTAGGGGAAGCCGGTCATATTCTTGGGATCAGGATCACGTGAGATCGAAAGAAAAGAATGATCGGCTTATCACTAGCTTCATACATAGATACCGTTTTGAAGCATTTCAACATGCAAGATTCCAAGAAGGGTTTTTGTACCTTTCAGGCACGGAATCCATCTATCGAAAGACATGTGCCCTAAGACACAAAGGGAGATAGATGACATGAGAGGCATTCCTTATGCGTCAGTAGTAGGAAGCCTCATGTATGCAATGTTGTGTACGAGACCGGATATCTGTTACGCTATAGGCATGGTAGCGAGATATCAAAGTAATCCCGGAAATCAACATTGGACTGTTGTTAAGAACATTCTGAAGTATCTAAAAAGAACTCGAGATAGAATGTTGGTTTATCAGTCAGACAATTCATTTCCAGTGGGATACACGGACTCGGATTTCCAATCAAACCTAGATTCCAGACTATCTACCTCAGTTAGTGTGTTTTCATTTGGGAAGTGTAGCCATGAAATGGACGAGTGTGAAGCAGAAATGCATCACTGTCTCAACCATGGAAGTCGGGTAAGTAGCTGCTTGTGAAGTAGTGAAGGAATCAGTTTGGCTCTAGATCTTCTTAGTGGACTAGGATGGAGTTCCGAATTTTTCTAGCAATATTTGCTGGGGGCAATTGCAAATTCAAGGGAACCAAGAGCCCACGAGTCAAACAAACACACTGAAGGAAAGAAATCTTAGACGAGAAATCGTTAAGAGAGGAGATGTAGAGGTGGCTATGATCTCATTGGGGGATAACCTAGTTAATCCTTTCACAAAGTGTCTGCCTCTGGAAACATTCAAGAGACATGTGGGAGGAATGGTTGTCAAGTGCGTAGCCAATCTGCTTTGAGTATAAGTGGTAGAGATATTATTAGGTTCATGTAAGTGGCATTAGATGTCACGTAGAACTACACGAGACGTGTTGTGGTATACTTAAAAGCAGACTTTGAGTATAAGTGGGAGATTGTTGGTGTTATACGTGAAAGTATGCTTTAACTTTGTATAACCTATGTATTAAACACTTATTTACTGAAATTAATTGTTTATCACTGTTGCTTTAAATATGATTGAATGTTATATATATTTATTGCAAACCGTTCATAGAACGCGTTACATTGTAGTTAACGTGGTGATACCAGATCACAGAAGATCACGTTAACAGTTCCTTGTAAACGAGTGCGTGTTTCAACACTTAGATAGATCCGAACAATCTATTGGTAGAAGTTGATGTGTAAGACTCAGATTGGCTTCTCTTGACCAAGAGATTACACTAGTGCATTCGATGCGCTGAAGCGGACCTACAGAGATGATAAACTCATTCGCACTGACTTAAGGGATGAAGAGTTAGACCTCAGTGGTTGTTGACTTCTTAATCTCAGTCACTTAATAAGGACTGTGTGTGATTAGTAGTTATTGCTTTGACTTATAAATGGGAAGAGAATCATTGCGACTTCGATACCCTATATCTTGGGCAATAATATTAATTACACGACAGTTGCTAAATTAATACAGAGAATCGTGTGCTTGCAAAAGTCTTGCTTGATTGGTCCCCTTGGTGGGCCCGAAACCTTTATCATACCAAATCTTGCAAGTGGAATTAATTTTCCGGTATGGATAATAAAGCTGGGTTGTCCTTACTCCAAGGATAAAGATATTAATTAATATAAAGCTTTTCAGTGGCTTAATTAATTAATGGACTAAATAATCTTAAACACGGGAAATAATAATCGGGAGCCATATTACCGTAATATGGGTTAAGATTGGATAGTGCAATATTAATTATATAGTGGTATTAATTAATATTAATTGGCTGAATTATATTGTGGCTCAATATTGGAATTCAGAAGTCCATTGGAATGTCCATCTTAATTCTCCTAAAGGCCCCTCAAGTAGCCCAATTAAAGTCCAATAAATAAAAGGTGCTTAAAATAAAATAAATTTATTGTTGCAATATTTCCTCAAATTATCGAAAATATTAAAGAAAAGAGGGAGAAGGATTTTCTTGAAAAGATTTTATGGAAATGAGATAATGTATTCTTGGAATACAAGATTATCCCATAAATTCAAGAAAACTCCCACTTGGCTTCTTTAATAGGTATTTTTCGAAAATCTTGAATAAGAAAGGGAAGAAAGATTTTCTCGATTTTCTTGGAAAGATTTTATGGAAGATATGTATTCTTGGAATACAAGAATATCTCATAAATTCAAGAAAGATCCAATCTTGAAATTCCTTCTAGTAATTTTCGAAAAAAATAGGCCAATTGAGGGTGTGAGATTTTTGTGGAAAAATACACATGGAAAGAAGAATATATTGGATATATTCAAGATTTCTTGGAGATCAAGAAAAGATCTTTCCCAACCCTAAATTGCCTCATAATTTTCGAAACCCCTCTTATTATAAATAGGGGATGAATTTTTCATTCCCAACTAGTGTTCCATGTGTTGGAAATATTAGAAATCCACAAAGGTGGTGCAACAATATTTTTATTTTCCTTGTTTTATAAATCGTTCATTGAAGGACCTTCCACCGGGGTTATTGGACGAGGACTTGGGAATACTTGAGAAGGACTTTTGGTGGGTATCCAGATACTTGATCCTGTCTGTCTCAGATCGTCTCTCCAACGGGTACGTTTACGTAAACTCCTAGAAATTCCGCATGCTAGGATCTTTTACGTGAAATCTTATTTGCATGTCGTTGTTGGTTAATTATTATTTGAATTCACTTAGGTAAATTCATGCTAGTAATAATTGTTAATTTAAATTTGTGTTTATGAGATCACCCCGATAGATCCTGGCATATGTTATCCCAACAGCTTGGGAAGTGGGTTTGGAGATATTTCAAAAACCAAAATAGTTTATGGGCGAGTGTTATTGAGTCAAATTATGGGGGTTTGAACTTGAGGGATTTGAGAGAGGATGGGTTTGAGGGAGAAGTAGATGGTCTAATTAGTAGAAATATATGTGTTGGGGGAGGGGGGAGGTGGTTTTGGGAAAACATGGAGAGGGAGATTGGGGAAGTGGGAGACACTTCATTTTGGCGCGATGAGTGGGTGGGGAATGGGACTCTCAAATCAGCTTTTTCTGAATTATTCCATTTATGTGTGTATAGAGAGGGTAGTATTAGGGATATGGGTGAGTGGAAGGGAGGGATATGGGTTTGGAAAGATGTGTGGAGAAGAGAGCTATTTGAGAGGGAGATTGAGAGGACTAATGAGTTTACATATCTGATTAACAGGGTCACACTTAAGCAGGGAGTCAAGGAAAATTGGAGATGGAAGACGGAAGGATGAAAATTTCAGAACTAAGGCAGCCTACTATTCAATCGCTTTTGGAATTGAGAGACCGGCACCTTCATAGGATTCCATGTATCTCGACATGGTGTGAAGCATGTATGTTCCATTGAAAGTGGCGGCAACTGGATGGAGAGCACTCTAGAATCGACTACCTACAAAGGACAACCTTCTAAAACGTGGGATTCAAATTTCAGCGGAGGACTCAAAATGCTTGAAGTGCAAGACGGAAACTGAGACAACAACTCACCTTTTTCTTAATTGTCCCGGCACATATAGAGTGTGGTACAATTGCTATAATTGGCTCAATATCCCTAGTGTTATTCTTCGTAATATTCGGGATTAATTCTCGTGTCACACTGGAATTTTGAGAGGAAACAAGGGGAGAAATTTTGCTATTTGTTTGTGGACGTGCATCATATGGGTCTTGTGGAAAAGATGAAACCAACTTATTGTTTAGGATGTGAAGTTCAATATTGTACAAATTGTAAATGAGATTAAAAATAGACTTTGGAGTTTGCTATATGTACATTCTTGGAGTTTTGCCAACTTTTCTTTTGAGAAATGACTTATAAATCCTAGAAAATTACTAGATTGTTAGGGAACACTTACTTTTAAATCATTGTTTTGTAACCTTAGGTTCACTGCCTTAGGTTGATATTTCAGTAATGAAATATATATTTTTCTGACCAAAAAATTTGATTATTTTACCTAAAAACTATCATTACATCAGAAACATAAATAACAAGTAGAAATTTACTTTACTATCAAATTGTTATAGAAAATAAAAATTACTATTATTGGACTATCAAAATAAAATCAGGCAACCAATCAAGAAATTATTAAGAGAAAAGAGAAAAAAACTTGTGTGAACTCTATTTTTTTCAATATTACTGTGATTGTGTAAAAAAAAACAACATTATTATGTATAAATATTATCATTGTTATGTACAATAATATCATTTTTATGTATAAAAACTAGTATCATTATTTAAAAAATAATTTATTTTTTGGCATAATGCATCTAAAGGCCCCTGAACTATCAACTTTTATTTCGAAAGACCCTTAAACTATTTTTTATTTTAAAAAGTCCTTGAACTATCAACTTTTATTTCAAAAGTTCCCTAAACTATTTTTTTATTTTAAAAAGCCCTTGAACTATATCATTTTTATTTTATAAGACCCTTTTGTTAGAGAGTTTGTTAGAGACCTTTTTTTTTTTTTTTGGGATTGATCTGAAAATAATAGCATTGAAATTGAGTTAATGTATACAACTATCGTTGTTAATGTGTTATATTTTAACAGTGATAGTTGTGTATATAAATATAACTACGATAGAGTTTATGTATAAATTTGATTGACATAAGTGTTGCTCTATAAAAAATACGTGAAATATGGTCAATTGAAGGCCAAAATAGGAAAGTAAATAATACACCACTCCAAGCACTAAACCGTAATTACATATTCCAACACCATTTAATTATTCAGTAAACTTTTACGAAAATACCATTTTCGGCCGGCCAAAAACTACGAAATGACAACGCAACAACTTATTCTTGGCTATACATGCGAAGTCTTCGAGGTTAGGTGTACCAATCCATTTTCCAATTTGTCATCGTTCTCAGCAAATAAAAAAATATACTGAATATGTTAAATATGTCCCTACAATTTACCATTTGTGAGAAGAATAATTTTCTTAAAACTAGGTAGAAGGAGATGTAAATAAATAAAAAAAGAGGGAAGCAGATGAAAATAGAGGGAGTGACGTTTTGTTTATACACACATGTCTCTTTAGACTAACACGTTTGTGTGTGTAATAACATAATTTTCAATACCTTACAGACAAATATGTGAACTGAAAAAATAAGTATGGGTTATTTGTTCTTACAGTAAGACATATACATATATTTATCGTAACACATGTTTGTCGTCATAGTAACACGGATCTCAGAGTGAGTTCTGTTATTTTGTCTTTGCGCGAATTTTTTAGAAAAATCTGTTTGATCCAGTTTGAGTCGCGCGGGGATCCTCGCTTTGAAATCAAAACATGTCATTTGAAATTTCCTCCTCTCTATCACTTTCCTCTCTCTCTCCACTTCATTCTCTTCACTTTTTTCACATCTCTTGACAATTCATCATTTGAAATTTATGCATTTTACCTTTGTTATTATTTTTCAAATCCCCCTAACCAAATGGAGCATAAGGGTTATTGATTGCATTATTATTACTTTGGTAGAACATTAACAACGAGTATCATGTGAGGTGATCGAGAACTAAAATTTTATCAAGGGGATCGAGAACCCTCAAATTTTATCGCACAGCGACTTGCATGTGATGTGATCGAAAATGAAATTTTTCGCGAATTTTTGACGAAAATTGGATAAAAATTGGACAATCAATTTAATTATGGGATTGAAAATGGACAATTTAATTTATTTTTTTGAATAAAAATGGAGAATAGATAAATTATGGAACAAAAAACTTTTTTCTCTATAAAAATAACATATTTACCCAAAGACTTATATGAATACAAAATAATGGCAGTTAATACAAATATTGATTGTACAGTAATTAATATTTTTAAATGCATTGGGTTGTATTCACATTAACAATGAGCATCTTTTCACAATCCTATGAGCTTAACACGTGTATTCCCCCCCATACATGTGTAAGACTCGTTTGCACCGGGACCAACACGGACCCTTTCTGAAAGTAACACGTGTTTTCCCTTATAATAATACAGATTTCAAAGCGAGGTTTGATTTTCTATCTTTGTGTTTCATTAAAAAAAATTGTTTGACTCGGTTCGAGCTGCACAGGATCCACAAATTTTTCCCTCTTTATTTATGCGCTTTTCCTTTTGAACCATAATTCATGTTTCACTGATCATTCCTGACATTAATAATATTAAAAGATTAGAATAATGTTTTTTAATTCTAAACACATTTTGTGGATTTAAAGATTTTGAGTTTGAGAAAATTCTCAATTTTTGGAACTGATTATGAATTATTCTCACAAAATGTGTTTTATGTTTAAAAATTGGGTAGAAATTATTCGCTTCTTCCACGTTAATTGCCACGATTTATTTTTTTGAATAGAAAATACGTGATATGTTACCTATTGTCAGACGGGTTACTATTGTTAGCCGATTGAAGGATTAAAATATTGAATAAGTTAAGGGACATAAATTTTATAAAGTATTGTACACATTAATAAATTATATGGATTTGAATTAACTATTCAGAATTTATAATTACTGTACACATTATAGTATTGTTCAGATTGCGATCATAATAACACATTATAGTATTGAGGGACAGGCACCTTCATAGGATACCAAGTATCTCGACATGGTGTGAAGCATGTATGTTCCATTGAAAGTGGCGGCAACTGGATGGAGAGCACTCTGGAATCGACTACCTACAAAGGACAATCTTCTAAAACGTGGGATTCAAATTTCAGCGGAGGACTCAAAATGCTCGATGTGCAAGACGGAAACTGAGACAACAACTCACCCTTTTCTTAATTGCCCCGGCACATATAGAGTGTGGTACGATTGCTATAATTGGCTCAATATCCCTAGTGTTATTCATTGTAATATTAGGGATCAATTCTCGTGTCACACTGGAATTTTGAGAGGAAACAAGGGGAGAAATTTTGTTATTTGTTTGTGGACGTGCATCATATGGGTCTTGTGGAAAAGATGAAACCAACTTATTGTTTAGGATGTGAAGTTCAATACTGTACAAATTGTAGATGAGATTAAAAATAGACTTTGGAGTGTGCTAGATGTACATTCTTGGAGTTTTGCCAACTTTTCTTTTGAGAAATGACTTATAAATCCTAGAAAATTACTAGATTGTTAGGGAACACTTACTTTTAAATCATTGTTTTGTAACCTTAGGTTCACTGCCTTAGGTTGATATTTCAGTAATGAAATATATATTTTTCTGACCAAAAAATTTGATTATTTTACCTAAAAACTATCATTACATCAGAAACATAAACAACAAGTAGAAATTTACTTTACTATCAAATTGTTATAGAAAAAAAAAATTACTATTATTGGACTATCAAAATAAAATCAGGCAACCAATCAAGAAATTATTAAGAGAAAAGAGAAAAAAACTTGTGTGAACTCTATTTTTTCAATATCACTGTGATTGTGTAAAAAAAACAACATTATTATGTATAAATATTATCATTGTTATGTACAAATATTATCATTATTATGTATAAAAACTAGTATCATTATTTAAAAAATAATTTATTTTTTGGCATAATGCATCTAAAGGCCCCTGAACTATCAACTTTTATTTCGAAAGACCCTTAAACTATTTTTTATTTTAAAAAGTCCTTGAACTATCAACTTTTATTTCAAAAGTTCCCTAAACTATTTTTTTATTTTAAAAAGCCCTTGAACTATATCATTTTTATTTTATAAGACCCTTTTGTTAGAGAGTTTGTTAGAGACCTTTTTTTTTTTTGGGATTGATCTGAAAATAATAGCATTGAAATTGAGTTAATGTATACAACTATCGTTGTTAATGTGTTATATTTTAACAGTGATAGTTGTGTATATAAATATAACTACGATAGAGTTTATGTATAAATTTGATTGACATAAGTGTTGCTCTATAAAAAATACGTGAAATATGGTCAATTGAAGGCCAAAATAGGAAAGTAAATAATACACCACTCCAAGCACTAAACCGTAATTACATATTCCAACACCATTTAATTATTCAGTAAACTTTTACGAAAATACCATTTTCGGCCGGCCAAAAACTACGAAATGACAACGCAACAACTTATTCTTGGCTATACATGCGAAGTCTTCGAGGTTAGGTGTACCAATCCATTTTCCAATTTGTCATCGTTCTCAGCAAATAAAAAAATATACTGAATATGTTAAATATGTCCCTACAATTTACCATTTGTGAGAAGAATAATTTTATTAAAACTAGGTAGAAGGAGATGTAAATAAACAAAAAAAAGAGGGAAGCAGATAAAAATAGAGGGAGTGACGTTTTGTTTATACACACATGTCTCTTTAGACTAACACGTTTGTGTGTGTGTAATAACACAATTTTCAATACCTTACAGACAAATATGTGAACTGAAAAAATAAGTATGGGTTATTTGTTCTTACAGTAAGACATATACATATATTTATAGTAACACATGTTTGTCGTCATAGTAACACGGATCTCAGAGTGAGTTCTGTTATTTTGTCTTTGCGCGAATTTTTTAGAAAAATTCGTTTGATCCAGTTTGAGTCACGCTGGGATCCTCGAATTTTTCCCTCTTTGTTTATGTGCTTCTCCTTCTGACCCGCATGCCATGTTTCACGGACCCTTTCTGAAAGTAACACGTGTTTTCCCTTATAATAATACAGATTTCAAAGCGAGTTTTGATTTTCTATCTTTGCGTTTCATTAAAAAAAATTGCTTGACTCGGTTCGAGCTGCACAGGATCCACAAATTTTTCCCTCTTTATTTATGCGCTTTTCCTTTTGAACCATAACTCATGTTTCAGTGATCGATCCTGACATTAATAATATTTAAAGATTAGAATAATGTTTTTTAATTCTAAACACATTTTGTGGATTTAAAGATTTTGAGTTTGAGAAAATTCTCAATTTTTGGAACTGATTATGAATTATTCTCACAAAATGTGTTTTATGTTTAAAAATTGGGTAGAAATTATTCGCTTCTTCCACGTTAATTGCCACGATTTATTTTTTTGAATAGAAAATACGTGATATGTTACCTATTGTCAGACGGGTTACTATTGTTAGCCGATTGAAGGATTGAAATATTGAATTAGTTAAGGGACATAAATTTTATAAAGTATTGTACACATTAATAAATTATATGGATTTGAATTAACTATTCAGAATTTATAATTACTGTACACATTATAGTATTGTTCAGATTGCGATCATAATAACACATTATAGTATTGAGGGACAGGCACCTTCATAGGATACCAAGTATCTCGACATGGTGTGAAGCATGTATGTTCCATTGAAAGTGGCGGCAACTGGATGGAGAGCACTCTGGAATCGACTACCTACAAAGGACAATCTTCTAAAACGTGGGATTCAAATTTCAGCGGAGGACTCAAAATGCTCGATGTGCAAGACGGAAACTGAGACAACAACTCACCCTTTTCTTAATTGCCCCGGCACATATAGAGTGTGGTACGATTGCTATAATTGGCTCAATATCCCTAGTGTTATTCATCGTAATATTAGGGATCAATTCTCGTGTCACACTGGAATTTTGAGAGGAAACAAGGGGAGAAATTTTGTTATTTGTTTGTGGACGTGCATCATATGGGTCTTGTGGAAAAGATGAAACCAACTTATTGTTTAGGATGTGAAGTTCAATACTGTACAAATTGTAGATGAGATTAAAAATAGACTTTGGAGTGTGCTAGATGTACATTCTTGGAGTTTTGCCAACTTTTCTTTTGAGAAATGACTTATAAATCCTAGAAAATTACTAGATTGTTAGGGAACACTTACTTTTAAATCATTGTTTTGTAACCTTAGGTTCACTGCCTTAGGTTGATATTTCAGTAATGAAATATATATTTTTCTGACCAAAAAATTTGATTATTTTACCTAAAAACTATCATTACATCAGAAACATAAACAACAAGTAGAAATTTACTTTACTATCAAATTGTTATAGAAAATAAAAATTACTATTATTGGACTATCAAAATAAAATCAGGCAACCAATCAAGAAATTATTAAGAGAAAAGAGAAAAAAACTTGTGTGAACTCTATTTTTTTCAATATTACTGTGATTGTGTAAAAAAAAACAACATTATTATGTATAAATATTATCATTGTTATGTACAATAATATCATTTTTATGTATAAAAACTAGTATCATTATTTAAAAAATAATTTGTTTTTTGGCATAATGCATCTAAAGGCCCTGAACTATCAACTTTTATTTCGAAAGACCCTTAAACTATTTTTTATTTTAAAAAGTCCTTGAACTATCAACTTTTATTTCAAAAGTTCCCTAAACTATTTTTTTATTTTAAAAAGCCCTTGAACTATATCATTTTTATTTTATAAGACCCTTTTGTTAGAGAGTTTGTTAGAGACCTTTTTTTTATTTTTGGGATTGATCTGAAAATAATAGCATTGAAATTGAGTTAATGTATACAACTATCGTTGTTAATGTGTTATATTTTAACAGTGATAGTTGTGTATATAAATATAACTACGATAGAGTTTATGTATAAATTTGATTGACATAAGTGTTGCTCTATAAAAAATACGTGAAATATGGTCAATTGAAGGCCAAAATAGGAAAGTAAATAATACACCACTCCAAGCACTAAACCGTAATTACATATTCCAACACCATTTAATTATTCAGTAAACTTTTACGAAAATACCATTTTCGGCCGGCCAAAAACTACGAAATGACAACGCAACAACTTATTCTTGGCTATACATGCGAAGTCTTCGAGGTTAGGTGTACCAATCCATTTTCCAATTTGTCATCGTTCTCAGCAAATAAAAAAATATACTGAATATGTTAAATATGTCCCTACAATTTACCATTTGTGAGAAGAATAATTTTCTTAAAACTAGGTAGAAGGAGATGTAAATAAATAAAAAAAGAGGGAAGCAGATGAAAATAGAGGGAGTGACGTTTTGTTTATACACACATGTCTCTTTACATTAACACGTTTGTGTGTGTGTAATAACACAATTTTCAATACCTTACAGACAAATATGTGAACTGAAAAAATAAGTATGGGTTATTTGTTCTTACAGTAAGACATATACATATATTTATAGTAACACATGTTTGTCGTCATAGTAACACGGATCTCAGAGTGAGTTCTGTTATTTTGTCTTTGCGCGAATTTTTTAGAAAAATCCGTTTGATCCAGTTTGAGTCGCGCGGGGATCCTCGAATTTTTCCCTCTTTGTGTATGTGCTTCTCCTTCTGACCCGCATTCCATGTTTCACGGACCCTTTCTGAAAGTAACACGTGTTTTCCCTTATAATAATACAGATTTCAAAGCGAATTTTGATTTTCTATCTTTGCGTTTCATTAAAAAAAAATTGTTTGACTCGGTTTGAGCTGCACAGGATCCACAAATTTTTCCCTCTTTATCTATGCACTTTTCCTTTTGAACCATAACTCATGTTTCACTGATCATTCCTGACATTAATAATATTTAAAGATTAGAATAATGTTTTTTAATTCTAAACACATTTTGTGGATTTAAAGATTTTGAGTTTGAGAAAATTCTCAATTTTTGGAACTGATTATGAATTATTCTCACAAAATGTGTTTTATGTTTAAAAATTGGGTAGAAATTATTCGCTTCTTCCACGTTAATTGCCACGATTTATTTTTTTGAATAGAAAATACGTGATATGTTACCTATTGTCAGACGGGTTACATAAAATTTATAAAGTATTGTACACATTAATAAATTATATGGATTTGAATTAACTATTCAGAATTTATAATTACTGTACACATTATAGTATTGTTCAGATTGCGATCATAATAACACCAATATGTTTCGTTGTTAACGTGTGTGCTCTTGCGGTGAGTTTGGGATATGGAAGGGGCGGTTACTGTAAACGGTATCTAGGGGTCTGATCATTTAAGATGTTATTTTATTAATGTACATGCACCATATAATATTGGGATAGATTTAATCACTTGCTCGAGCCTACGCCACACGGCGTTCGGACAAGCCCGAGCTCTTGGGGGAGCTCGTAAGCCGAAGATGGCGGCATGCGACCTCGCCACCTGAAAAAAGAAGCTCGATTGGGTTTAAGGGATCTTCAGCATGCTACCTCGCCACCCGAAAAAGGAGCTCGATTGGGTTTAAGGGACAGGCTGGAAGATATCCCGACCTCGACAAGGGGGAGCTCGCGGGAGACCTCGGTCCTCGAGTTGCAGTCGGCACGGAACCCCAAAGGCCGTGCCAGCCTATCTGCATCCTCAAACGGTCCCAGTGTTGGTGTATACTGTAAATCAAACTTTTAGTGAGCTTTTGTGGATGTATATTCAATTTCCTTATTATCTGATATAAATGGTTTTTCACATTATTGCATTCTTATAAATTATTTATGTGTCTGCTTATCTTATATTGTAGACTATGTGGTGGGTTTATAGTCACACAGAAGATCACATTGTCAAGTTCCTTATAAGATATAAACAGTATTCACAACTGAGATAGTTCTAGACATAACTATTGGTTTAAGTTGTAGTATAAACTTGTTGGTGGCTTGTCTTGGCCATTAGTTTATACTAGTGCGCTATGTCGTATTGAATGGGTCACAGATAAGACATGGTCTTGGTGACTTTTGCAATTCTCAACCCTAAGTGTGGTATTTAGATATGTGGGGTGCTTGTTCACTGCTTTGATTTACTATAGGTGAGAATCTTGGTAGATCTATCATACTTCGTATTTTGGGTAGTGACATCGCTCGCATGATATCTATTTATTGTCATTGGGGCGCCGACACAGTGTCCTGGACATCCAGGATGATGACGTCCCCTTGAGGAAACTCATAAAGGATTGTCGTATTAAACCCTGCAGGTGGATTTAATCCGTACGATAACAAGGTTGAGTGGTACTACTCAAGGAATAATAGATATTAAATAATTAAAGCAGTCGGAAGCTTTAATAATTAATGGACGTGCGATATCTTTAACACGGGGAATTATAAAGTCTAATAGAAGCACTGATTCGGTTCGGGATAGGACGGGAGTGCAACATTAATTTTCTAGTGGGATGAATTAATGCTCTCGGGCAAAATTAATGTTCTGGGCTGAACATAAGAGTATTTGGGTCCGGAAGAAGCCCAAACCCTATAACTTCTAGTGGATCCTTAGTCTGACCCAGGAAAACCTATGGAGCATATAAAAAGGGCCTTGTTTTCGTCCAGAACCCAAGGCACACGAAATTAGATCAGAAACGTAGTAGCCAGGGAACTAGGGTTTTTGGGAGACGAAACTGCAGGCCCTTCTCCACGTTCGACAGACTGTTGTCCACCCGGCATTCGAACGAGGTTGAGAAACAGATTAGAAGAACTGCAGTGGAATCAACACCTCGATCTTCAAGGGTAACGAAATCTGACATTTTGCTTTAGACGTTGTTTAGGTTTTATTTTGTTACGTGTACGTTTGGCATCCAATATCGATCCTGGCAACGGACCGCCCTCACCGGTGCGTTCCATCACCCAGGACAGAGGAGGTTTTCCCTAAAGGGAAGTCTGTACTCTGAAGACTTCTCGAGTTACAGGAACAGGCACATCGAAGGGGAAACGACTCGCAGACCGCGGAGGGGACGCCGGCGACCTCGAGCTCGCAAATCAGGACAAGAACCATTAATTTGGGTTGTATTTGGGCTGATTTCAATCCAGATTTTTGGCCAAATTGCATTAATAGTCTAGAGGCTAGGGTTTAGGGATCTATCCCCATGTTTGTAACAAGTATAAACACTAGTAGTAAGAACTCATTTAAGGGTTCACAACCTTCATTTATTACAAGGTCACAAGAACCAAAGAAGAGGCCTTTGGCCCAATTCCTCTTGCAATTTAACACTTACAATCATCAAGCATTCAATTGAAATCATCAATCATAAATGAAGAACATTCCCTTAGTTCTTCATTAACTCCCAATCTTGTTAAACCACTATTAGTTTGATGCCAAACTTAGCCACATTAATATCCTAAACCTTGTTTATATTTTTGGTATCAACATTAGGTATGCAAATGAAAGGTTTGGAAGATCTAATAATCCTAATAGGAGGGAGATGGAGATTTTCGACGACTTTATCAAAGAAGCTAGCCTTTCGGGTACTCCATTGCAAGGCAAAAAATATACGTGCTACAGATCAAATGGAAGTTGCAAGAGCCGTATTGATCGTTTCCTGGTGAACAATGAGTGGCTGCCTAAATGGCCTTCATCCTTCCAAAAAAGGGCTGCAAACGCACCGTATCTTACCACTGTCTGCTGATCCTCGAATCAAAGGCCATTAATTGGGGCCCTAAGCCCTTCTGATTCATAAATGCTTGGATCTCTCATCCGAACTTCAAGCCATTTGTTGAGAATGCATGGAAGAGTTATGAGATAGAAGGCTAGGGTGGATTTGTCTTAAAGGAAAAGCTAAAGTGTTTGAAGAATGACCTCAAGCAATGGAACAAAGACACTTTTGGGATCCTGCAAAGTAAGATTACCTCTCTGAAAAATTATATCCAGGAACTTGACATTCTAGATGACACTTTTGGCTTGGATGAGGCAGAAGTCATCAAAAGGAAAGCAACCACAGCAGATCTGTTTAGGAGCTTGAACCAGAGAAATTGAGATTATCGTGCTTTTGGTCCCACAGGACACACCCCTCACGATTTTGGTCCCAAACCTTACACTTTTGGTCCCGTAGCCCAAAATTTTTACACATTTGGTCCCGCGACTGGAAGTTCCATCCAATTTTCCATCAAACTCACGCGCCCGTTAGTCAAACGTTAAATTTTATTTTTTTTAATACGAATTAAATAACCGTTCTGTTCCTAAAATTGAGTTCAATTTTTCCCCCAAATCGCGTAACCCTAGTTCCTCCCACCGCTGCCAACCTTCAACCGGAGACATTGGAGACCCCCAGGTGAGACCACGATTTCCGCCATTCCGCCATTCCTCCTTTCGCGACTTGCAGACCCAAGACTCCTCGACTTTCTGCTACGCGATTCCAATTACCCTGCCCTAGGCGCGACTCCAATCACGGCGACAGAGGCTGACCTCCATCTGAAATCGATGTCCCCTACATCACTTCGCCCCAACCCTGGGATACCAGGTCTTCAAAACCCGCTGGCGATTTCGAAAGTTAAAGGCCCGAGCCCTAATTGGATCGGGTCGAGTTCTGGGGTTCACCCATTTGACGAACGAAATTCCTCACTCTGCCCAACTAATTTTCCCACACCTAGCGAGGCCCGCGCGGCGGCAATGGGTTCGGGCCCTGGGATTGCTGTAACGGGTTCGGCCGAGGCGACGCTTGCTGCTGATACCAGGGGTTCCCTTCCTGGTATTCAGACTATCTCGAACGAGACTTTGGATATCGCACAGCCTGGTAATGATTTTGATATTTCAAGTCAGGCTGATACGCTTCCTAGTGCTGCTGATACAACGGCATTGCAGCAGATGAAACATGGCATTGCTGCTGCTTCTGGTATTGTTCCGCGTAAGTGTTCTAATTGCCCTTTGCGTTGCTCTAAGTCGTGCTTAGGGTCTGCTATTGAGATGAGTCCTTCTGCTAATGGTAGTCATGTGGAGATGGGTCCTTTTGCTTCTGGTAATCATATTGTGATGAATCCTAATGTTGGTTTGGGGGCTGGTTCGATGGTTTTGAATTCTGGTGTTTTTGATTCATTGATGGGGGCAGGTTTGATGGTTCCAAATGCTGGTGCTTCTGGTTCGTGCTTGAATGCTTTCAATATGAATTCTAGGCATGTGTTTGATTCGATGAGGGTTAATTCTGATAATTCTGGGCATGAAAATGAATCGAATTTGAATTCTGGTCTGCATCAGAAGGGAAGGGGCTGAACTCTTCTGGTATTAATCCGGTTATGGAGATTTTTGGAGATAAATTGATTAATGCTTCAGAACTGATTCTGGGATAAATTCTGGTCCGGTCTTGTGTCGTCGTCTGAACCGATTGCGGCTACTGGTGCTCAACGAAATCACGCTACTGATGCTATTAATGCGCCTGGTCTCGTCGCTTTTGGTAATGGTGTACAGCAGGTTCGTCCTGCTATTTCTGGGATTCAGGATGTTATGCACGCTCCCTCTATTCCTGTTCCATTACCTCAAGGTAAATCGCTTATTCCCACTGGTTTAAATTCTGGTGCATTGCTTGGTAGGAAGAATGGTGTGAATACTGATGTTTCTGGTTCAAAATTGGGGGATTTTTTTATGGCTTCAAACTCTGGTGTTAATGCTTTGGGTTCTGTTTCTGGGATTGCACCTACTGATTGAATGTGTTATGCTGAAATGATCCCCATCTGAAATTTGAGAAGAATTGAAGCATTTTCCACAAAATAGGAGTATTGAAGTTCAATTGATTGAATGTGTTGTGCTGAAAAATAATTTGTATTTCAGTAGATGAAATTTAAATCTAATTGTTCAAGCACAAATCTTTGCTTACATAAAGAATTCTTGGAAACATAGTATGAGTTGGGTGTGTTTTCAGATAAGGGAGTAATGCAGAGTTGTTTTCTAAAGAATTGTGCATATGCTTTGTGGTATGTTATTATTGATAACTGTTGTTTTAGTGTGTTTCTTGCCCTTATCAATTGGCAATTGTGAGATGTATGTTACTCTCACTTATGTTGGATTCTTTAGTTTAAAATTGTTTACTGTATTTCTATCTCCTATTTTCTTATACAATTATACAGTTATACATGTAATATTTACCAATTTAGAAAAATGAGGAGCGGTGCAACATAAATGAATGCAAAGTACAAGGTTTGAAATATCTTGGGCTGTGTTGAGATAGGAATTAGAAGTCACAATTGGGATTTCAACATCAAAGGTGAATGACCTCTGAATTGAGATTGTTGTATTGCCGACCCTCATTTAGTGATATGGGTTCATAAAATAGCTGGAGTGGTTGAGTTTAATGTGAAGACTGAAGAGTCAATTACTCAATTCATTCCTGCCTTTTGTGGTGGCAAAATCCTTGCATTTCTGGAAAATTGATGGTTGGGATGTAATTAGCTTTTAAATTCTTATTTATTTAATTGTTCAGATGGAAGAAACAATGATTCTAGAAATGGGATTTAAGCAATCAGATCATATGTAAATTTATTTTGTTAGTCAATTTGCTATTAGTTTGTGCAGTTGAATTTCTGTTGAACTGTTTGTTATATTAAAGTTTTGTCATAATTATAATAGAAATTCTGAAAAATTTGATGATTTGAGTAAAAATTCCTACGGGACCAAAAGTGTCATGTGTTTCCCTCCAAATTATTCCTCACGCGCATTATTTGACTGGAAATCCTATGGGACCAAAAGTGTTATCAAAATTGACAGAAAAGTTGACGGTGGGACCAAATGTGTAAAAATTTTGGGCTACGGGACCAAAAGTGTAAGGTTTGTGACCAAAATCGTGAGGGGGTGTGTCCTGTGGGACCAAAAGCGCGATAAACTCCAGAGAAATTGCTTATATTCCCAGAAAGCAAGGACTAGGTGGCTGAAAGAGGGCGACGTAAATTCCAATTTTTTTCATAGAGCTATCAACTTTCGCAGGAAAACCAATGAGATTTCGGGGATGCAGATAGACGGGATTTGGAGAGAAGAGGTTGATGAAGTGAAAGAAAGTGTGTTCAATTATTTTAAAAGGCATTTCAGTAGTTCCACGGAGAGAAGACCGAAAATGGCAGCAAACACAAGCGATAGATGGGTCTCTGAAGCGGATAATTCGATGCTGACGGAACCATTCTCTGAGCAAGAGGTGAAGGCTGCAATCGCGTGCTGTGATAGTTCAAAGAGTCCTGGGCCAGACGGATTTAATTTCAGATTTATCAAAGGAGTCAAATTCACTTTTGGTCCCACAGGACACGCACCCTCACGATTTTGGTCTCAGCATCCGCCACTTTGGTCCCAAATCCATTTTGTTTTACACTTTTGGTCCCGCCAGTTACGTTTTCCGTTAGGGTTCATTGCAGTTTTGGTCCCACGACTTTAAAAGTCAACAGGGGCGCGTGGGATGGTTTTTGGAGGGAAAAAACATTGCAATTTTGATCCCAAATGATTTAATACTCCATTTTGATCGATTTTTTAAATTTTCTAGAGGGAAATATGATTCTTTTTAATGTAACAACTAATAGTATCAATTTAATACCTTCAAACTCATCAATTTCGACCTGCAATTAGCGTCATTTGTTTAAAAAACAGAAGGCTAACATTCATATTCTAAGTTTATACTTTTGGTCTCAGCATCCGCCACTTTGGTCCCAAATTCATTTTGTTTCACACTTTTGGTCCCGCAGTTACGTTTTCCGTTAGGGTTCATTGCAGTTTTGGTCCCACAGCTTTAAAAGTCAACAGGGGCGCGTGGGATGGTTTTTGGAGGAAAAAAACATTGCAGTTTTGATCCCAAATGATTTAATACTCCATTTTGGTCGATTTTTTAAATTTTCTGGAGGGAAATATGATACTTTTTAACGTAACAACTAATAGTATCAAATTAATACCTTCAAACTCATCAATTTCAACCTGCAATTAGTGTCATTTGTTTAAAAACAGAAGGCTAACATTCACATTCAAAGTTTATATACCAGAAACTTCCTAACAACTATTTAAAGGGGCATCTTAGTTGTCAATAAATTCAATGTAGCTCCAATTTATTTCTTCCTTTTGATATTCTTCCTGCTCCATCTTAAAGACATGCTGAAAAACAATCCCAGAAAGTTTAAGGGATCACTAAATTAGCAAGGAGCTAGTGCATAAGAACTGCATTATCAAAGGTAGCACCATAAAGCATTAGTCACCTCATTAAAATGTTGTTGAAGCTTCTCGTTTGCGAAATTTATGCAGAATTGCTCAAAACTGTTCAAATTGAAGCAGAGCTAAACAACAAAAACCTCAATACTATCTCATAAAATTGTAAGTAGATCTGCAGATAAATGAGATAGTAGTGTTGAAACTGATGTGATGAAATACATATTCGTCTTAAAACATTCAAATCCATATATATCCAGAACTCCAATTTGCATCTTAGACTCGTGATCTTGTCCAACAGATCTGTTAATTTTTTGAACAAGCCTGAAACAACAATGATTTTAAATTAACACTATTAGCATATTCAAATAGTGATAGCTTATTTTAAATCAGGATACCAGATAAGTAATCATTCAGACATCATAAATCATAATAAAGAGATATTGGAAGTGACATTTCCAAGATGTAAAATACCAGCCAAGGTTCGAAATATAGCTTCCTGGGGAACATATAAAGAATTTATGAAGAAACTTATGACCATGAAGGTTCATGATAACATACAAACTTTATTCAGCAGACGCACAAATAGGATAAAATCAACAACTCATCAGGAAATCACATCTCCAGGCTGCAATTAATTGTAACCTATTCACATGGATGGTAAGTGTGGTTTACCCTAATCATGATGCTACCTACTAACTAAATAGTTGCCACATAAAGTACAGATCGAAGGCCTCCTTCAACTCCTTGTTGCCGTCGCAGTGGAACGCCTTGAACTCGTTCAAATCGATGAATCCGTCGACATCCATGATCTTTTGGCAGCGGGGAAAGGGTTTTGGGGATTGGGGGAAAAATTGAATGAGGTTGGGGCCGCGAAAATTGTGTTAATCTTGTTATTAATTTATTAATTTTTTTTTTTTTTTTAATTAATAAATATTGACTGACGGGCGCGTGCTGAGGACGCGCGTAATTCCGTCTAAAACTGACGGATTTTTCAGACGTGGGACCAAAAGTATTAAAAAAAAAGATTTGGGACCAAAATGGTGGATGTTGGGACCAAAACCGTGAGGGTGCGTGTCCTGTGGGATCAAAAGTGAATTGAACTCTTTATCATCAAAGAATGCTGGGAGATAACGGATTTTATGAAAATGCTTGGAGATTTTCACCAGAATGGCAAGTTGGTACGTGGCTTCAATCCCTCGTTCATTGTATTAATCCCGGAGAAGGAGGAAGCCCGTAAATTTAATTTGAAATAGAGCATTTGAGTTGTTATGTAATGAAAAATTTATTAGTATATTTTATATTTGTACTTTTTTTTGTGCACCTGCTATAAAAAATTTTTGGATCCATCCCTGATTGTAAAGCCGGCTAAAATGCATGAAGTTGCTTTGCTCCGTGATGAATGGCTAATGGTTTTCCATTTTGCATGGCTGAACTATCGGCTATGGGCTATGATATGGGTCAGGCTGAATCTGGCTTTATTGGGCCAAGTGCAACCCAACCAAATTATACTAGGGAGTATTGAGTTAAGACAATCTGGACACCAAATGTGTATTGGGCCCAAGTCCAGATCAAAATGCAACAGGTTCTAACATGATCGATCTAAGAATAAAAGGAGAGAAAATTACTAATAAGTATAAAATTTGGGATCAACTTACTAATAAGTACAAAATAGATTGCATATGTAGTCAAAATTGAATACGGAAGTGCAAGTGTATATACAAATATACAACCAAATGGATTGCATATATGCTGATTTCGGAAAAAATGACTAAATTTAATACCTTCAAGACTAAATTTAAAAAGTAAAAAATTGTAGGACTAAAATTGAAATCACCCTAAGTTACAAGACTAATTTTGCATTTTTTTCTGTTTAAGGGCCCCCATCTTAATATAGGATTAAAGGTTAGTATGATCCAAATCTGAAAATGGAGACCGGTCTCACATATGAGACCGTCTCTGACAAGTTTATAATAATTTCCTAACACTTGGGCAATGTTTTATACGGGACTTACCCAGATAGACTTAGAATTTTGCGATCTCCGTCTTCACATCCGAATTCCACATCCATTCTTATAAAATATACATGTACACTTATTTTCACTAAATCCATTACAATCATATCACCACATTTTGTTGGATTTTGTTGGGACAAACACCATGTTCGACGCAACGAAAATTAATGGTTCACCAACAATGAATTAATACATGATTGTATAACATAATTAATGAAGGATTAATAACACATAAATCCTTACAATGCTTCGTAGGCGGGTTCCTCAACTATGGTATCCATGCAATCCTCATCTACGAACTTGCAATTAATTGCCAATGTGGAATCTCTAGTGGAATTCGCTAGGATCTTATAGAGAAAGTGTTTTCTGACGTGCAGTCTCTGAGTCTCCAAGACTCATATATATAGTAAAGGGTTTTCATAAAACCTAGATAATTCTTAATAGGCCCTAAAGCCCATAATCATCTATTTAATTAACCCAGTCAAAATTACTAATATTAAATAGATTCTTTACTATATATATAATAATATATTAGTATATATAATAATATATCGAATATATTATTATGATATATTTAATATATCATCTTATTTAATTAAATCTAATTTAACTAAATATCAATAATTTCATCTAATAGAATTATTATATTTCTCTATAAATTAAATATTATGATCAAATTAAATATTTAATCAAACCAACTTTAATTCGTAAACATGGATTACTTGTTGTATGACCCAGAGACCCTCATATGTTAGGCGATTAGTCAAACTAATGGTCTTAGTTGAACGCTAGACAATAAACCAGACAATCTCAACATATGAGGTACATTGCGAGGAAATGACAACAGCCTGTAATGTGAAGCCTATATTGTTGGGATTATACGTGAAAGTATGCTTTTACTTTGTATAACCTATGTATTAAACACTTATTTATTGAAATAAATTATTTACCACTGTTGCTTTAAATATGATTGAATGTTATATATATTTATAGCAAACCGTTCATAAAATAGCAGGCGTTACACTGTAGTTAAAGTGGTGATACCAGATCACAGAAGATCACGTTAACAGTCCCTTGTAAAAAAGTGTGTGTTTCACAACCTAGATAGATCTGAACAATCTATTGGTAGAAGTTGATGTGTAAAGCTCAGATTGACTTGTCTTGATCGAGAGATTACACTAGTGCATTTGATATGCTGAAGCGGACCTACAGAGAGGATAAACTCATTCGCACTGACTTATGGGATGAAGAGTTAGACCTCAGTGGTTGTGGATTTCTTAATCTTTATCACTTAATAAGGACCGTGTGTGATTAGTAATTATTGCTTTGACTTATAAATGGGAAGAGAATCACTGCGACTTCGATACCCTATATCTTGGGCAATAATATTAATTACATGACAATTGCTAAATTAATACAGATAATCGTGTGCTTGCAATGTCTTGCATGATTGGTCCCCTTGGTGGGTTCGGAACCTTTATCATACCAAATCTTGCAAGTGGAATTAATTTTCCGGTATGGATAATAAAGCTGAGATGTCCTTACTCTAAGGATAAAAATATTAATTAATATAAAACTTTTCAGTGGCTTAATTAATTAATGGACTAAATAATCTTAAACACGGGAAATAATAACCGGGAGCCATATTACCGTAATATGGGTTGAGATGGATAATGCAATATTAATTATATAGTGGAATTAATTAATATTAATGGGCTGAATTATATTGTGGCTCAATATTGGAATTCAGAAGTCCATTGGAAGGTCCATCTTAATTCTCCTAAAGGCCCCTCAAGTAGTCCAATTAAAGTCCATTAAATAAAAGGTGCTTAAAATAAAATAAATTTTTTTGTTGCATTTTTTTCCTTAAATTTTTTAAATTAATTAAAGAAAAGAGAGAGAAGGATTTTCTTGAAAAGATTTTATGGAAATGAGATAAGTATTCTTGCAATACAAGATTATCCCATAAATTCAAGAAATCTCCCACTTGGCCTCTTTGATGGTAATTTTCGAAAAAAAATAGAGAAATAAAAGGGAAGAAAGATTTTCTTTGAAATATTTTATGAAAAAAGATATGTATTCTTGGAGTACAAGAATATCTCATAAATTCAAGAAAGATCCAATCTTGCAAATCTCCCTATTATTTTCGAAAATAAGGGCTAAATAAGGGTGTGTGATTTTTGGGAAAAATACACATGGAAAGAAGAATATATGGGATATATTCAAGATTTCTTGGAGATCATGAAAAAACATTTCCTAACCCTAATTGGTATCCCATTCTCGATGATCATTGATTGGGGCTATCACTATGACAATTTTGGCTTTTAAAATCGGAGTTTACATAGCGGTTATTTTTAAAACCGCCATTAAAAATTCAAAAACCGCTATTGAAACTTTAACCGCCATAAAAGATACATAGGAGACGCTGATACATAGAAGTTTTTAATGACCGCTATCGTTCGAATGATATATAATCTATTTCAATTTCGCTAATACACATCGGCTTTTACCCGCTATTAATGAGTAAAATACCCGCTATTGTATATTCTTGTCCTGTTCAACCTTTTATTTATTTAAGGGATCTTTGTTTAAATAGCCTAGTAAAAATAAAATCTTATTTAAAAAGCCTTCCTTCATAATCTTTTATTTAAATGGCCCTCTTTTTAAAAAATGGGGTTTTGCGTAATATTAATATCTCATGGGCTTTTATCTAAATAAATAAAAAATTAGGGTTTGCTTGTCAAAGAAGTACATAATTTTATTTCTGCAGTTATTTCACGCCATTTAATTTCTTCTCGCTGCACGTTGTTTTTTTCTTCTTGTTCGTCCCTTATTTTCTTCTTCTCTCCCACGGCCAAAATCAATGATAAGAGTTATTAGAAACTATGATGCTTCATATAAGTTATCATCCATCTTCTCAAATATACATTGATAAACAAAGATCCCTAAATACAAGGTTATTGTGCAACTCTATTGATATCTCATTTATACAAGAGAAAAGGTATTTTCAGAACCATGCTCATTTTTTTTAGATATTATTACCTTTTTTGATTGATTTTGTACATGTTGGTAATGTATAATTATTTTGCTTTTGTGTATATATATTTGATTATTAGTTATATGGATTGAAGGAGTGTACAGAAGTATGTATATAGAGTCTTTATGTTGTTGCAAGTAAATTAAGTTCTTTTGTTATGAAACTATTGGCAGTGTATAATGGAGTTTCATGCCTTTTGTTCTACATTTCAAAAATATGTAGCACATTAATAAGCATTCTGATTTTTATTTTATTTTTAGATTTAGGTACCGATTTAAAAAAAAAAAAAAAATCAAGCATCAATCCATAAGCATGAAGTATAGGAATCTGCATGGTTTCTCTTTTGTTCTATTTTAACAATTTATTGTGTTTTTATAAATTTTATTATTTACTGAAGCATGCGACCTAGCATAAACGTGCCTGGAAACCTAGATTTTGATGAAATTATACAATATTAATTTGTTACTGAATGATGTTGTGCTGCTTCCCAATATATAGCATTGGCCTTTCAAAAGTCATAATATTGATCATCCATTTAACAATATTATATTATCAATGCTTTGTTGTTTATCAAGCATCAATCCAGTAGATATCAGGTTCACCCCAATCACGTTCAGTTTGTCTTTTAATAATGGAGTAATTTTACATAAATTAGCAAGAACTACAGTAACAAAAATATATCATTTTAATAGTGTTATTTTGGAATACATTAACTTTACTAATGTTAAATGCAGGTATGTCTCCTGCTGATACATTGTGGATTACACTTTGTTATGACGTTATTTTTGAAGAGAAAGTAGATGGCGGATGGATGTGGAAGCATGGAGGAAGTGATCGAGCAAGTTTGACACCACTTCTCATTTCTAAAACCATTTCGTATGCAGAGCTATATGAAAAAGTTGGAGAATCATTGGGCATTGACACTAGGTTTAAAAAAATGGAGTTTGCAGCACTTGTTCCTGGAATATGTAATATCCCAATCCCACCTATGAAAATTGATTGTGACAACAATGTGTTGTGGTACATATCTGTATGCAAAAAAACACCACTTTGTGTATCTATATCACAAAAGAGATCTTGAATCATGTTGAGAACATGAGATGTCAAGATGGAAGCGATTCATCGCATGAAGATGCATTTCACTTGAACTCAGATGATGTAGATGAAGATAGAGAAGGAGATATGGTGCACAACTGGGATAGGGATTCTTTTGAACAAACAGAAGCAAACGATACGAGATGGAATAATTTGGTTATAACTCAAGAAAGCTCGAGAGAGAGGAGGGTTGCGTAACCAATTAACGCCCCACAAGTCAATGAAGTCCTTATGGTCGATACCACATTTGAGGAACCTCATATTCCTATAGATGTTCAGAATTTGGCGGTTGACTTAGTTCCCACCCAAGTGGGATCTTGATCGAAATCCGAAAAGTGAAGATGTTCAAGTTAAACAAATTTTCAAATGCAAAAAGTCTTTGAAATCAAAGCTGCAATTACTTGCCATGAGATGCCACTTTGAGTTTAAGGCGAAGAAATCAAACAAAATCATTTATTGTCTTGTTTGTATTGATGAAAAATGCAACTGGAGGTTACGAGCCACAAAGATGAAAGGATCTAACATGTTTGAAATCCGAAGTATGTTGGCTTGTACACTTGCTCATTGAGTGTTAAACGAAAGATCACAAACATGCTACGTACTCGCTTATTGAAATCACATTACTTCAAAGTATGAAGATCCTAACCGAGTATACACTCCGAGGAACATAATAGATGACATTCGTCTTGAGTTCAACATATCCATAAGCTACACCAAGGCATACATGGCCAAAGAGTTTGCAGTATCTCAGATACGGGGAACTCCAGATGAAAATTATGCTATATTGTCATTATATTGTGATGTCTTGAAGCAGAGAAACCCAGGTACCTTGACAACCATTGAGACAAATGCAGATCAACGCTTCAAGTATTTTTTTATGGCCTTGGGACAGAGCATAAGAGGATTTCAAACAACAATTAGGCATGTAATTTCTGTTGATGGCACCTTTTTGACAAACAGATACAGAGGCACTTTGCTTGTAGCCACATGTCAAGATGCGAATATGCAAATTTATCCTCTTGCATGGGCAATAGTTGACTCTGAAAATGAAAATTCATGGTCTTGGTTCTTTGGTAAGTTGAAGGACATAACTGGTGATGCGGAAGAGTTAGTAATTATCTCAGACCGTGGCAAAATTATTCCAGGTGCTTTTCGAAAAGTTTATCAGTTTGCACATCACGTACACTGCATATGGCATCTGCAAAATAACATGAAGAAAAAATTTCCAAGAATTGATTTTGCTAGATTATTTTGGATGACAGTCGAGGCTTATAATATACCAGATTTTGAGAAAAAAATGGCTGCACTTTGTGGGTTGCATAAAGGGATTAGAAAATACCTAGAACAGGATGCTGGAGGTCTTCATGTTTGGAGCAGAGCACATTGCAAGGGGATACGGTACAATATCATGACCACTAATAATGCTGAATCCTTGAATTCAGCCTTGAAAAGTGCCCGTGATTTTCCTATTTTGGGTTTATTGGAGCATATTAGAGTGATGTTGCAGAGATGGTTTCACGAAAGACACAATGATGCAGAAAAAAGTGGTAGTTATTTGACACCAGCAATGGAGGAGAAAATGTGCATGATGTACAATAAGTCACATGGCATGAAGGCCATCCCCATTTCTCCCAGTGAGTTTGAGGTATGTAGAGAATTAGACAAGCAGGTTGTTAATTTGGATTGTTTGACATGCACTTGCAAACAATTTGAATTAGAAAAATTTCCATGTGCACATGCAATTGCCGCTGTTAGACACAATGGAGGCAATGGATATGCATTGTGTTCGGCATTTTACACTACTTCTTATTGGAAAAAATCATATTCTGAATTTGTATATCCGTTACCCGCACAAGAGGAATGGATAATTGCTGATGATGTTAGGTCAGAAGTTGTTTCGTGCCCACAAACCAAACGACCAAGTGGAAGGCCTCCAAAGCAACGGAAAAGATCTCATAGAGAACAACTCAAGCCACGAACCTGCAGCAGATGCTCACAAACAGGGCACTACCGTGCTACATGTACGAACCGATTGTCGTAATCCACAAATTAGAAATGTTGAGAGGGTCTAATTAATCTTTGTTTTGATTACCACGTGGAACCTTCCTTTCTTTTTTTTGGCACTTATGGGACATGTTTTTAAATTGTATTATTTGATCGAGAACTCAATCATATATTTATCTTGTCATTTTAGAATGAGAGTTTTAGTTCCTATTTTATTTTAATTGTATTATGATATTATATTGTCTCATATGTTAGATATTACATTTTCATAATATGCTTAAATGGTTCCAGCATATATGGGGTTACTCTGAATATAATTCTGTTTAAACTGGTGAATATTCATCTCATAATTAATACATTGTTGGAAAGCCCTATCAGTCTAGTCTCTTATGCTTTAAGCGGAGAGTCATTTGGATTTTTTTATAAGAAGTTGTGTAAAATTTACTAGAAGGTGTCAAGACTACTACGAAAACCTGTTGGGTCACTTTGATCGAAAAAATGTTTTAATTGGTGAATATTCAGTTCGTGAGCTATACATTTTTGAAAAGCCATATCAGTCTAGTTTCTAATGCTTCAAACAGAAAATCATTTGGAATTTTTTAGAAGAACTTATGTGAATTTTACTAGAAGTTGTCAAGACTACTACGAAAATTTGTTGGGTAACTTCGAACGAAAAACTGTTTTAATTGGTGAATATTCAGCCATGAGCTATACATTTTTGTTAAGTCATATCAGTCTAGTTTCTAGTTCTTCAAACAGAGAATCATTTGGAATTTTCTAGAAAAAGTTATGTCCATATTACTAGAAGGTGGCAGAACACTACAAAATTTTACTCAAGTTATTTTGGCCTTTTGAGTCCTTCCAACTACCATGTAGATTATTTTCAAAAATTATTGATGAACATCAGATGTTAGTGTTATACTGTATTTAGATTGGTCATGAGTTGATATTTAGTCGTAAGTGTCCATAACGACATGTGTCCCATTATAACGTCATACAAGTCGTGAAAACACGTTGAAATAGTACACAATACGTGAAATCAAACCCTTATTTATACTGTCACATAACTTTATTATGTCCAAAATAGTAGGGAACACACTTAAAATAAGAAAATAATGAATTCATAGTTATAAGTGTCCGTAACGACATGGTTCTGTTATAACAATGCATACGTCATTATTACCATTTATAGTTATTTCAAACTCTTATTTAGATTGTCAGATACCTTTATTATGTTGGAAACAATAGAAAAATGTTAAAATAAGAAAAGTGATTAATTCATAATCATAAGTGTCTATAATGATATGTGTTTCATTTTTGTTATTACATTGTTATTGATTTCAAGCCCTTATTTATATCTTCAAGTATCTTTATTATGTACAAAATAATAATAAAAAAAAAAGGGTATGAAATCAAGAGAATGATGAATTCAGAGTCATAATTAAGTGTCTATAACAATACGTGTTTTGTTATAATGACATTTATGTCGTTATTGCAATTTCTTATTAATTGAAGCCCTTATTTATATTATCACATATATTGATAATGTTCGAATAGTAGACAAGATGACAAGGTGGAAAATAATGAATTTATAGTTGTAAGTGAACATAACTACATTCGTGTTGTTAATAGTGTCGTTAATAACGATATGCATATCGTTAATAACGATATGCATATCGTTATTTGAATTTCGAGTGAAATCAGAGACCTACTTTTCCGAGGTCCCTCAGTTTGTGATTTTAGAACTTATTATTTAACGAAAATTAAGTTTGAGAGTGAAATTGAGTTTTATTTGAAACATTATCTAATTTCATCACTTTTACATTAATGTACAATGTGAGAGAGTTACTGATTGTCCAATTATTTATTATACCATGAATATGACAATCAAAATGCACTCAACTCATTTAAAAATGTAAAAAATATAGTGATGAAAGTTATATGATGGTCGGATAGTAGATACGAGTTTGTATGTACTCATAACGACATATATTCCGTTATAACGTCATAAGAGTCGTTACACCGTTTTCTAATATTTTAATGCCTTTATTTAATTTTTATCAGCGTTTAATATCTTAATTGTAGTAACGAGCACGTAACCACTGGCGAGTATTGAATATATAGTTGTTAGTCCATATAACAACATGCATTCTATTTTAATGTCATATGAGTCGTTATTATGTTTTCAAGCCTTTGTTTATGGTTTTAACTATATTTTTCTAATCTTGAGCTTTTCTCCAGCGTTTAATGGTCAAAAGAACTTTTTTTTTTCTTGAATTAAATTTTATACGAGTTGTTTAGATTTTTATGGATTCTCCAAATTATTTGTGTATATGGAACTCTATGTGAATAAAAAATCGACATTCTGATATACTCAAACAACAAATATATCTTCTGATCAAAATTATTGGCAAATATTTCCTTCCACTAAGAGCTTCCAACTTAATATTACATTCCTAAAATCATTGTTATCTTAAAGTTACAATTAACGAACTAAGACATAGAAGTTTGCAATTAGAAAATAATTCCCGCAAAAATCATTACGAACTATTATCTATAGATCAAAATAATGGCCGAAAATATCTGCTGCAAGTGTCTTTCTCCATTCTGACACGTAATTAGGACAAATAGTATTGACATCTTTCTGAGCCACCAAAAATTCAATATACTTCACGACGAACATACCAGAAAAAGATCTGCATTAGAATGGACATTAGTAACAAATATATAATAAGAAAACACATAAAAATCCAACATGCTTACCTGTTAACTTGTTGAGGACATGATACATTCTTTATATAAAAAGTATCGATGTCGCAATTCTCATCAATTGTCGAGCGTATCAAGGTAGGGAGAGAATGTGGGAACGATGAAAGCTTATGATATCTACGAAGGCTACTCATACTATCATAAATTTCAATTACTCCAGCCTTTATATCAACTTTGAGTGCAACCCAGTGGTCATCCAAAATACAAGGGATATACAAGAATCTACAGCCCTTCCAAGACTTTCCCAACATTGGTGACTCCCCATCGACATATCTAAGCAAATATTCCACATATTTGTCTTCACGATAATCGTAAAAAAATGATTTCAAAATCATCAATTTATCATTTTCATTTACACTTGGAATTTCCTCCATCATTGTATCAACTTCATCGGCAAGTCGAAAAAAATGTGTCCATAATGCATGAATCTTGGTGAAATAAAGCGAGGTATCGGAGAGTCCGCTCTCGTATATGATATATAAGGCGAGATTAATATCTTTGTGCATAGAATAAATATTAATATATGGATTAAAAGAATGCAAACTAATAGGGGTAGTGATGAACTTACCTCACTCGTAAGACATGCATTGCCCAAGAGGTCATCAAAAAAAATTCTCGATACATCACAAAGTGGCGTACTCAATAATTCTCTACATACATAATATACATTTATTGTTATAAACATTATATAAAAATACTACTTATATTCAACACATGCATATGCAATTACCTTTTGTCCTTTTTTTTAGCCATATATCAAGATCACATTTCTTGCATCATCAACAACTCTATATGGATCAAACTGTGTGACATTCATCAATTTTATTCGCTTTGAAGGATATGTGATAGTGGAACATTTAGAGGGTTCAGGTTTGCGCTTTGTATGGTCTCATCCCAACAATGATATTTTTTTAGCCTCACCAACTACCAATTGAAAAAAAATAGTACTCCCTCCGTCCCAATCTTTAGGGTGTTTTGACTGTTCATAAGGATTTATTGGAATAGTGGAATAGTGATAAAATGTTGGGGGTAGAATGGATAAATCAACTTTATGAAAAAGTAAAAATTCACTTTATTAGAGGGTTAATTAAACCCTCTAAAACTGCTAATTACTCGCAAATTTCCGCACAAAATCGACAACATTAAAAATATATTAAAAAACCAATTTCTACTTGCTCAATGAACAAAGAAAAGTTAAAAAATGAGATCAGAATACAATGGCGCCCTGTTACACCAAATTTTCCCCCCAAAACATAATTCCCTCCTATTACACCAAAGTTTCCCCCCAATTACACATTTCTAACCTATTACACCATCATTAACAATAAATACCCCCTCCTACACCTTCAAATCTTCCAACCACCTCAGTCTTTATATGTCATAAATACATCCCATCTTCAAACCTACCACAACATATAAATGCAGATTTATTGACCATGGCTCAAACTAGAATCCATTTAAGTTATGAAGAAAAAAACAAGATTATACAATATCTACTTGGGAATTTGGAAAATGGAGTACCTAAGCATGGAATGATCGTAAAAGCTAGCAAGCTATTTGGGGCTCCTCCATAACCTGGTCGTTAAAGGTGTGGATCACTGCAAAAAAACAATTGGATCAAGGTAAGCCAGCTCATATTATTTCATCTAGAACTGGAAAGAAGATAAGGAAAACAGTTGTATTGGATGAAGAGAAGATCAAAGCCATGACTGGATAGAAAGGTCTACCATTAGAGACCTTCTTTGAAGGCTTGAAGTTAGCAAAAGCACAGTTGGAAGATGGATTAAGGAAGGCCAAATCAAAGCACATACAAATGCCATCAAACCATCACTAACAGATCAAAATAAGATTGCAAGGATGCAATATGACCTTAATCAACTCTATGTAGACAGAGAAAAGCAACATCATCAAGTTTAACAAAGATGCACAATGTCATCCACATAGATGAAAAGTGGTTTTATATCACAAAAACAACTCACAGATGGTACAAATCGCCAACGTAACCCCATCGCACATAGGAGTTGCAAAAGAGCAAGAGATTTATCACAAAGGTTATGTTCATTTGTGCTATTGGGAGGCCCCACTATATGCAAAATGATGGTACACTTATGTTTGATGGAAAGATAGGGATGTTTCCATTCACCGAAGAAGTTGAAGCCATGAGAAACAAGAAGAATGTAGATGAAAAGGCACTATGGAGACAAAGAATATTGAATCCATAACCAAGCAAATCATGAAGGATCGCATTATCAATCGTGTACACCATAGACTATCGATTATATTTCATTATTTAGTCTCTAAATGAGTATCATCAACATAGTTGGTTACTTGCAATTAAAATGTTCTAAATAGAGCAAGTATCCTAAACATACATGTTGGTTACTCTATTTTTTAACAGATTATACCAGCACTTAAAGAGAAGTGGCCTGAAAATGCAAGCAAACAAATTTTCATCCAGCAAGACAATGCCAAACCACACATTTCGGGACAATGATCCAGTTTCGAGCTATAGCTCAATCTGATGGCTACAACATTAAACCGATTTTACAACCACCCAACTCTCCGATTCTAACATTAATGATTTAGGATACTTTGCATCAATTCAAGCATTACAGCAGGAAGAAGAAGGCCAAAACAGTTCCTGAACTATGTGCAAATGTAGCTAGATCATTTGAACAACTAGATGCAATTACTCTTAACAAAGTGTTTCTTAGTTTGCAGAGTTGTTGCATAGAGATGCTGAAGGAAAAAGGAGACAACAATTTTAAGATACCACACATGGGCAAAGACTCACTGAGTTATCAAGGATTACTACCTGATAATCTTGAGGTTGATGAGAGTTTGGTAAGAGAATGCATAGAATATTTAATGCAGCTTGACAATGGAGTGGGAGTAAACAGTTCTATGGCCAAACTTATGAGGGATTTAGGGTATTAGGGGTGTAGAATGCAGTGGTGTAATAGGCAAACTTTTTGTACATTTTGGTGAATGTTTATTGCATAAACATAGAAGTAGATAAACTTCTAGGGCTATCATTGTTTAAGCAGTAAACATTAAGGTTCCTTTTTGGTTTGTATTTTGGCAATCAAAATGAAATGAATGGCTTTATTGAATCCAACTGCTTATTGAATTCATAAGGCCCTCGTAAATTTTCATCATTGGGAGAAGCCCAATGATGTAAATTAAAGATCCTAAATCACAAACACATGATTGGTTGCTATAATACATCAACATATGCAAAACCACCGTAACAATCGGACCACATTTACCCACATATGCAAACTGAAACACCAATTTTATTCATCATTTTAGGGAGTCAGTCAATTTTCTCGGTTTTCAAAACAAAACAACAAGTTTGAAACACAATTTCAACCCTCAGAACAATTTCATCATTGGGAGAAGCCCAATGATGTAAATTAGCATCCTAAATCACAAACACATGATTGGTTGCTATAATACATCAAGACAATAGACCACATTTACCCACATATGCAACCAGAAACATCAACAGAGTACGTGCACCTTTTTGTCGAGAGGCAATATCTCAGGAAACAAAATGCCTAGCATCTCAACATGGACCTTTCGTTTTTCATCAAGCCAATAGACTTTATCACTGAATTCAGGTAGAGGGTACTTATCAGGGATGATAATTTTGGACTTGGGCGTGTACAACACAAACCCCAACTCATTTCTCTCGCCTAAATCGAGATATAGAGAATTGGGAACCTGAGATTTGGCAAACAACAGAGGGATTAGAAACAACATAAATCTTACTACCCTCCAAAACTGAAATGAACAAAAAATTAAATGGATCGACTACTGAAGTAACCTCGTCGGAAACAAGTTCATCAGAGGGCAATTCCGGTGAGAGAGAGTCTTGCACAACCATGGATGAATAATCGGGAGAAACCCGACCCACATCGCTCAAATCTGCATCGCAACCCTTCGATTTCTCCGCATCCACCGCCACCGGCTCCATCTCCTTCTTCCTCTCTTCATCCCACCTTTTATATAAAGGATTTTGAGAATCTAAAGCTCCCGATTCCTCCCACCAAAAGTCCTCCACTGGATCCGCCTCATACTCCTTATAATCTTCGGTGCATGGCCATTTTTCAGAATTTAAAGAATCATCGGCCATGGAAATTTAGGGTTTTTTGCAGGTGGTGATGAGAGAGTGGAAAAGAGAGCAAATTAGTGATGAATCGTGAAGAGAGAGTAGAGAGTAGAGCGGCTAGGGTTACAAGAGAAGAGAGAGTGCAGAGTGATGTGAGTATGCGGCTAGGGTTACAAGAGAAGAGAGAGAAGAGAGAGTGCAGAGTGATGTGAGTATGTGAGTGAGATGGGCTAATTAAATGAGTTTTGGTGAGGTGGGCCGATTAATGAGATAATTAAATGAGTTTTAGGGAGTATTGGGTTGGGTTAATTGAGTGGCAGTTGTGTAAATAAAATGATATGAGAAGGGTGTTAGTTAAATGGGGTATATCCATTTTAGGAAAGAAACCTTAAAGATTGGGACAAAAAAAATGGAAATAAAACCTTAAAGATTGGGACGGAGGGAGTATCAGATTAAAAATGCCTATTTAATATGAACTTATTATGTGATAAAGAGTGTTTCTGAAAATTTTAACCAATCTCGTCTGAATATTGATCCATATCCTCAGTAGCTTCTGTATTGTTTTCTGTCACTTCCTCAACTAATTCACCAACCTTCATTCGAAGCTCACCTATATATGAAAAATAAATATTACATATAAGTAAGAAATAAAATTAAAACAAAATGTTCTATTAAACGTACTCTTAATTTTTGAGTTTGGTTTATCATCGTCTGCGAATTTTGTCTTCTCTACGATTAATTCACCTCCATCCGTTCTAGGCTCAACTATACAGGGAAATTAAATTCTACACCGAAGTAAAAAAAAATCATAAATATTCTACTAGACGTACCATAGACTTTTAACTTTTTCCCCACGTCCTTGTGCACTTGTTCGTAGCCTCTTTCAGTCTTATCCACCAATACTTCATCTTCCTTAGTTCTAGGCTCACCTACACATGAAAATTAAATGTTACCAATAAATAATTAAAAAATTAAAATTAATTATATTGTGAAACATATCTACCATCAATTTTTTAATGTTGTCTCACGTCCTAATGCACTTCTTTATAGTCATCATCTAAAAGTTACATTATCAAAATAAATCATAATCATTTAAGCATATATTAAATTGAACTAAAAAGAGAAATTTGCATAGAACCTTCATGATCATCTAAAGAATCCTCCCTGCTTGTGTGGTCGTCATCATCATCATCTTTCTTTGTTTGTGTGGTTTTTTCTTGATTTATGTTGGTCATCAGATCAATCAACTTGTCCACCTTTTTATTCAATGCAGCAATCTCAACCATGATTGAATCTTTGAATTTTTTCAGTTTTTTGTCCATTACTTGAGAGATATAATTTCGCACTTCAAATCTCGATTCATGTACGAAATCACCATCTTCAGCACCATGACCACCACCACCACCATCGTAATCTGTCGAGCTACCTCTAGATATAGACTTAACATCATCCTCAAGATTATCCTTATTATCAACCCTTGAATCTTCCTTGTCATCCAAATGAGTTAATTGTTGCCATAATGTATCAGCTTTTTCAGCTTCCGTAGGCTCCAATTTGCATTTGACATTATACTGCATTAGATGAAATACGTTGATTAGTTTACAATCATCACTGAGACAACTTTTTGTAACATTACTGCATAACTAATTACATTTCCGGACTCCAAAAATGTATCAAGTGTAATTGATAATAATCTATCATTGACTTTCCAACTTATCATACGGGGCACTGTTACTCCACTCGAATTGGCAAACTTCTCTCCGAGACCTGGAATTGCTTCCAATCCCCATATCTGTACAAAAAACTTAAAAAGGTAAATATGTGAATTATATATACTCAAAGAAATTTATTTTCCAAATGTAAATATATTACCATGACTGCTAAAGGAAATCCATGTAGATTGTATTTCACGTCCTTCTTTTGCATTGAGTTATCTGATGCACTCTTCACCTTTCCATTGAAGTTCTTCATGGTGTACAAAAATGATTTCTTTCCCCATGGATAATCATTGAATTTATCAACATCCTCAACTATACAAAACAACCACGGGTTCAACAAAGTTTTCTCTTCAGCTCCTAATAGCACCCATATTAAGCAAACAAGAAGACCTAGCTTGTATTTGTCTTTGGGGTTGTTACACTTGCAGAATGCTTTCAGCAAATCTGACCTATTGGGTTTTCCTTTACGCTTGTTGGTGGGGAAATAAGTCTCCAACAAATAAGGTCGAGTTTTTTCTGCAACAACCTCTTCTTCTATATCTCCAGCATTTAAGCCAGTTATTAAGATGAATTCTTGTAATCCAAATCTAGCAAACTTGCCTCTAAAATTGAACCAAACTTCATTTGTTTTGTGTGTATGCACCTGTCTCATTAATAACTGGTGAAAAAGCTGGTATCCAACATCTGTCGTCCTTAACTTCAAAAGGTTTTTAAGACAGGAACTTTCAAACTTCTGTTTATGGCAATCATCGAGTTGTTTGAACACATAGTCGATCATTAGCAATTTACTCCGACAACTTATCTTTGCTTGGCCCAGAACGTTTCTATCGTAAGCGAACTCCAAAGTCATGATCCTATAGATATAGAAAAAACCGAGATTAATTTCAGAATTCCAACTTTATATATTTTCATATATTTTTTTAAGGCCCGCAACTTTGGCGGAGGGTGACAATTTAAGGGCAATATCACTTTGGCAAAAGTAGGACATTAATTTTTATTTTTATTTTGGCAAAAGTAGGACATTAATTTTTTTTGGCAAATATAGGCCATAATTCCCACATTGGCGGGCCTAAGATTGCAAAAAATCAAAACTGTGGGCTTACTTTTGCGGAAACTCAAAACTTGTTGGCCCAAATTTGCTTAAACTCAAAATTCACATGCCTACTTTTGCCAAACTAAAATTTATTGTCCTTAAATCTCCATCCTCCAATAGTTACGAGCCCAAAAAATATTTTTTTCCAGAAAAAAAGATAAAAGTAGACATGGTTGATTCTTTTGGCAATGGAAGTACATGGAGGTCTAAAATGTCAAGCATGGATAATATGCTTATTACCTATATACTGATAATCTAGAGGTCTTAAATGTATAAATCATGCTAATAATCTGCATATAGGCGTAAAATGTCAAGCATGGTTGATAATTAAAATATGTTCATTATATATAATCAACGATTCAGCATATATGTTTAAAATTGTCAAAGCATGGGTGATACTACCTAGAATGTCAAGCAAGGATACTTGAAGTCAAGACTTTGTTCTTTAAAAGTTAAAAAACTGATAATCTTCTCATTACCTTGTTTTGAAACATCAGAACAATTCAAGAAGTCCATGGATTCAAACTAATAAAACATATAATATTTGTAGGGGTGAAACATTTTGGTTATTCAAATCACTATCAATTAATTAGACTGTTATGAGCTCCAATTAATTTTAAAATCACAATACATCTTTAATCACGTATAATTAAGAGAAGATGTAATATTAGTACATTCTTCTTATTTGTTGGGGGAATAATAATCATGATATATATAGGGATAATAAACATGCACAAATTGCAATCACACAACTCTTAAAGACCAGGATGAAAAAAAGGCAGAAGAGAAGAATAAAAAACATGAAGTCTTGAAGAGAGTATAAGCAAAAAAATTTAGGTAGTGATGAAAAATCTCCCGCCAGCATTAAAACAAGCAAGAACCCAATGAAACTAACATAATCTAATCCATCAAGACCATTAATCTTCAACAAAATGACACCAACAAAGAAACAGGCTTCTTTTTGGCATTATATCAAACACTTTGACAACATAAACACAAAACTCATGTTGTCATACTTTCCCCACATTCGCCAACCACCAATAACCAGTCACATGATTCTTTAATAACAAGGAGCAAAACATAATTACCTATCCAAACCCGTTGCTGCAATTCCAATAAATTCGCAGCCACCAAGGAAAAACACGGATGCCTCGACACCCTCTGCTAGTCACGAACGAAGCCGGACGCACCCACCCCAAAAACAATGTTCTCCTCGCGCGAGTGAAGGAAAAAATTGATTTGAATTAATGATTCTGGTGTTTTAAGGTGCCAGAAATGTAGAAAATTCAAACGGGAATAAAGGAAGAAAAAGTTCTTAGGATTTAGAATTTTGAGCCATTCGCATAGCCTTCAGCGTAATGAAAAAATTAAGATAGAAGATTCTTATAATTTGTGGTTAATGTGCAAATTAAATAAAGTTTTAAGTTAAAATGTAAAATTATATTTCCCTTTTTCTTATTTTTAATTTGAGCGAAAAATGGGTTTATGGTCAAAGGCCATTTTGACAAATTTTTATCTTAACAAGGCTACCACAACTAATTTCAGATTTTTCTTGCTTCATAATTCCTCCCTGTAGCTGAGTGCCCTAGCTAATTAACACTCTTCCCAAACCACAAATTCTTCCTGCCGGCCGCAGCCGCCCTCCCGTCCGCCGGCCGCGCTTAGTAATTTGGATCTCTTTTCCTTTAGGTGTTCCTCTCACACAGACGCGTGCCCTAGGTGCTTTACCCAAAATCTCTTGTTTTCTTCCTAGCCGCCAGTTCCGTCCGCTGTCCGCCGTTCGCCAATGTCGTCTGCGCCAGTGCTGCCCGTCGTTCGCCAGTGCCGTCCGCCGTCCGCCAGTGCTCTGTCGCCAGTTTTTTGAGAGAGAATAATACAGAAGGTGATTATCCTTCTATGATTTATGTTTTCTAAGCATATGTATTATACTCTTGTATGATGATACAGTGTTTGGTATATCAAGATAAGAATTATTGCACAAAATCCCTAAACTTTCGGCCCTTTTGAATTAATGATGCTAAGATGCAAATTTTGTTCAAACCGTGATTTATTCTTATTTTACATGTTAAAATATGTATCTCCTATGAATTTTAAAGCTTAGTTCAAATTATAAAACGATTAACCTTGGAATTTTATTCCTGATGAATAATAACTACGATGAACAAAAACTGAGCTCTTGAATAGAAACTGAACTACAGGCCTTTAAATTTTGAATTTTCATTAGGGACTAAGTGTTTGGATTTTAAGACCAATAAGTAATTGGGTGTGCTGCATGTTTTTTTTTTTTGGAGCTTCTTCTATATTTGGCGTATTGACTGATGTTAGTAAAGTGTGTTGCTTTGAAAATTCAAAATCTATATATATTGTTGGTTGAGAGGTTTTACCTTTTTTTTCTGTATAACTCTTTGCAGTAGACTTGTGTATATGATTGATTTAATTACTTTAGCTAGCAGAATATTTTCTTTACTTCTAACTTGTTTGTCTTGAGCATTGGTTGTTACCTTTTGTTCCAGTGTAGTTTCAATAGACACTCAACAAAAATTATTTCATGCATTATGACCTAGCAATAGCATACCACACCTACATTCTTATAAACTCGATTTTTAATATTGTTAAGGTAAGCTCTATAAAGTATATAGACTGATGATGACACATAACTGTGTTAGATTTCAGATGTTATTTGCGATGCTAGAAAGCCTACTGGAGTGAAGTCAATTTGTATATACGGAGGAAATCAAAATAAAGGAGCCCAGATATCTTTTCTGTAATCAAGGTACTATCCCATCAGTATAATTTCCCTTGTTGTATTTTAGGCCTTGGTTCTTGAGCTGCTAGTCTTTCTGTGGCTTGTTTGTGCCATTCAAATATCAATAATTCTTTTGTTGTAGATTGGTGTGTTATTTTCCCTGCTTATTGCCTTATTCATCGTTTTTTACAGTGAGGAGTTATATATTCAGTTTTTGTACTATTTTTCTTTTATCTTTTGGATATATTTTGTGGTGTTGAGAAATAATGTGTTTGAGTGGTGGTGTTTTGGTGCCAATTTTGTGTATGTTCATGAGATGGCTAGTTTATGGAAATAGTGTAATAATTTTGTTATTTTTAACCATTTAATCTTGATTTGGTGTTTTTATTTGGCATGTAAACTTTTTTTCTCATTTAATTGCCATATTAAAAAATTGTGGTCTTTGTACTTTAAGTTCGAAAGTTGCTGATGAAAATGGTAGACAAGTGGTCTTTGTATTTTGTATTTCCTTGCAATCGTTGTTGTTTTGCTTTCTACAAGTTGTTTACTACCTAAAGAAAGTATATACTACTACTTGAATAAAGTATATAATACTTTTATTTATGAATTTATGAAAGTATATAAGTAATTAGAAAATTTTCAGGAAACAAAGTTTAAGTATATCCCCAGCAATATCGAAATTTTAACAACTTAAAAATTTATTCTACTTCAAATGCTTTTGGTCAGCTTTTGTTATAAAAGTTATGGTTATGACACTGCAGCTAAGCTTTTCAATAGTTACAGTGATTTGCTTGCGACATATTAAAGTTCTTTTAATATGAGGATTTGATTCTTCACTTTTAATATGGTTTGTATTAACCCATTCCATCATTTCATTTTGAATTTTTTTATGTTTTTGACTAACTCATTCTTGCTGAAAAGGCAGCTGCATCAAAGCTCACACTTTTTGACATCACAATCATTATGAAGATGTATTACTTCCTAATGTTCTTTTTTTTTTCCTTCTTCAGATAGGCATCATGGTGTCATCCTTTTGTCGAGGGTCGGACCGAAAGCATTCATGGAGTCAATGCTCTATTGCAGGTATTGGATGTTTAGCATTTTGGTTTATATCCTCTAATAAATATATAATATATGAACACTTTCTATTCTCCTAGTCCAAAAGAAAGTGTCATTGAACTTAAGTTTCTCTGAAAGATATTTAGAATATTGAGAGCTTGGTTTCTTGCACTTGTTTCATAAAATAGATAGAACTAATTAAATATTTGATCCTTCATATGTATCAAAATTCTATATTTTGCAGGAAATTCATTGTTTGCCTCTAATAAGGGTGTTTGTGAGAATTGCTCTCTCAGTGAAAGAAGATGTCTAAAAATTGAAAGGACGATGATGTTGATATCAAATTTCGGATTTAGGCTCATGAAATTGTACATGGATGCAACATTGTTATGTAAAAAGTAGTTGAACTTATGGAGATGTTGTAATGGATTTGAATAATATTATGATGATTGGTTGGTATTGTTGTGAATTTTTGGGTTGGTTGATATTTTTATCATAATTTATTGTTATTTTAAATTAAATATGCAAATTATTATTTCAGATTTTAAAAAAAAAGAGATTTAATAGCGGTTTTTAACCGCTATAATAAGCACCTACTATAGCGGTTAAAAAACAGCTACCGTAGGTGAATCAAACTGCTGTTATAGGTTTTATAAGGTTAACCATGAACAACTTAAGATATCGGTTTTCTGGACATACAATAGCGGGTAAAAACCACTGTCGTAAGTGGATACGATAGCGGTTAAAAACCGTCATCTATCAACACCCTTTTTTTATATCACCATGTTCAATAGCGGGTTTTTACACCTTTTTAGAACGGGTTTTAACCGCTATCTATCAGCAAATATGGCATAGTGTACTTTAAGAACCATGTCATGGTCATTTGAGATCTCACACTCTCAATGCCAACATTAGTTCATGGGAACATAGATATGAATAAATGCAAACAATCAAACATAATATTCAAATAAATGTAGTGTCATATATTATTAAACAAAGTCAATAATACAAAATAACTTAATATGATCAAGTATTATGTCCTCACAAATGATTGTCTCTAGGACATATATACTAACACATTTCTCCTACTCACTCATTCTCTCTCCTACTTTCTTTCACTCAATACAATATAATAGTAACATCAATCACTATTAAATATTGATTTGACATAAAACAAAAAAATCACCTTGCAAAAATCCTAAAACAAAACACATACATTTACAAATAATCTAAAATTTGAAATCTATATAGAATTTCAAAGTCATGACTTCCACCGCATATTTAAATCCAAAACAAAACTTATATATCCTTTACGACAAGGATATAAAGAATTGACTATGATTTTTTTTATTATGACTACGAAATTTTCAACAAAAATAATTCAGTTCTTAATAGCAAGGATTACTTACGACTTGGCATATATATTTTTCTAATCATGTAGGCCATCATTTTCATTCCTTAAATTACCTACAAATATAGTTACCTAAGAATTAGTTTTCTAAGTTGGGTCAATTGCCGCTTCAGTCAAATTACCTACTTATAGATTAAGTTAGGTTGATGACCGTTTCAGTCCTTTTTTCTCCACTATATGTATAAGCTGATTATAATCGCTGAAAGCGTACAATCAATTAATTAATTTATGTACGCACGCTTCTCCACTCTCTTAACATGGTCAAGAAAGCACAAGCTCGAGTAGATGTGTGTAAATACGCTCTTGGTTTCGCAGAGATGAGGGCCGTAAAATGCGCGATCAAGCTCAGATTGCCCGACGTCCTCGAAAGCCCCATGCATGACGTCGTAGGCTGCCCCGAACCGGGCCTTCACCGGCTTCTCCGGTTCTTAACTCACAGAGGCATCTTCAAAAAGGAGATACACCAGGATAAATATTCTCAAACCCCACTTTCCTGGCTCCTAGCCCGGGATAGCATGGGCCATTCGTGCTCGTGCAGGCCGGGCCGTCCCAGTTCGGTTTAACCGCTGAAGACTTAAAAGCCGGGAAAGGCACCGTGAGGATAAAATGTGGGACGAGGATAAAGTGGGGTGTGGCAAGATGTTCGACGAGTTTCTGGCCGGCCATGCTAAGGCGACGACGCGGGAGGTGATCAGTAACTTGCCCGATAGTTTCGAAGGGGTTTCGTCTCTTGTGGATGTCGGAGGGCACGGAGGAACGGCCGTGGGGATGATTGTGAAGGCGTTTCCGGGTATTTAAGGAATCAATTTTGACTTGCCGCGTGTTGTGGCTGGGGGCCGTTCTTGATGGGGTCCACCATGTTGGAGGGAATATGTTTGAAAAGATTCCGGAAGCCGATGCGGTTATGCTCATGGCAAGAGATTAAGAGTGAAAGTTATGAGAAATTAAAGTCATTCCTCGCAAATATTTGAGGAATAATTAAGGAATCAAAATTATTGATCATGGAATGAAAGTTGTGAACCAAACACCTACTCAACTTTCATTCCCGTTCCTTCATCCCTATTCACTCCAACCAAGCATCCCCTGAGTAATTATTTCCCACCAAAATCATCAATTCATTTTTTCTTTATAATTATTTAGTAAAAACACTAAAATGGACCATCATGAGGAGGGAGGGAGGAGATAATAACCAGTCAATCTCTTGTGCTCAGTTGCACACAAGTATGACACAAATATTATTGAAACGTGCAGGCTAGATTTGACTGATAATGTGAAATGAAGCATGCATGTTTATATAACTGAAACATACATGTTAATATAATTGAAACATGATTAGTGCATGGATCTACACTACAAAAAAGATGGTGTTTTACGACGGTTAAAACTGTCGCAACAAGGATTTGCGACGGTTGTAGCGACGGTTTTTCAACCGTCTAGAAAACGAGGGTCGCTAACATTTAGCGATGGTTTTTTCCAATCCGTCGCTAACTAATGATGGCTTTTTCCGTCGCAAAATATCGACGGTTGTTTACCGTCGCAACATAGCGAGCCCGGCTTTGTCGACGGTTATATGGGCCCGGACCCGGATCCGAAAAGCCGTCGCTAAACCATGAAAAAAAATGGCTCACGGTGAGCGGGGATCAATCCCGCTCGGGCACTTGCTTTCTTGCGTTTACTTAATGAATTTAATTCTATATGTCCTAAAATTCATTTTTTTTTTAATTTTTTTTTTAAATTCTTTATTTCAATTATCTTATTTAATAATTCAATTACATTTTAATATAATAATTTATATTTTTTATATTGTATTAATTTTTTTTTTTTTTATTTTTTTTAATAAAATTAATTCTATATTAATTTACAATTCATTTTTTTTTCAATTTTTCTTTAAATTCTTTATTTCAACTGTCTTATTTAATGAATGTACCACATTTTAATATAATAATTTATATTTTTTATTTATAAATTTAAATTAAATTGTATTTTTTTTTTACTTATTTTGAATAAAATTAATTGTATATTTATTTAAAATTCTTTTTTTTTCAATTTTTTTTTAAATTCTTTATTTCAATTATCTTATTTAATTATAGTTTTTATATTGGATAATTGGCAAAAAATAAATTATGTTAAGCAATGTCAAATAACTTGTAATATGCAAATATATGAAAATATTACAAATGAAAGACAATATAATTATTATTCGTCATCCTCATTGTTGCCCCCATCTGTATTATCATCATCCTCCTCCTCCTCCTCCTCCTCCTCCTCCTCTTCCTCACCATCTTCATTCTCATTCACATTCTCATCTTCATCATACTCGTTATCCTCCCCGCCGTTGTCGATCTCTATCAAATCTGGATTTGCAGCTGTTAAGTCTACGAAAACACTACTACACATTTAAGCTTGCACAGCTGCACTTGGACAACCATTTTTTCAAACAACTCTCCAAACTATAGCTTGGAGAGCGGTTTTATTAAAAAAAAATAAATGTTCATAAATCACGGCCCAAGAAGAAAAAACTTAGACAATGATTTATGAACCGTTGTGCAGTAAGTGCATTTGAGTCTTGGTTTTGAACCGCTGTCCAAGGTAAAGCTTGGACAGCGGTTTCTAACCGCTGTGCAACTAAAGTTTTTTATTGTTTGCATGTTTGGTTGGGTATGCATGATATATATCACATGTGCTGAGCTAGCTACTTTTTTTTTTTTTTTTCTTATTTTAATTGGTTTTAACTTTTTTTTATATGGATAACTTGGAATAATTTGTGTGATATTATATATAATTGAATTATTATTTTTACTTAATATTGAATAAATCAATTATTGTTGTATTCAATTAATAAAAAAATAAATTAATATTATAGTTAATTTTAAAAATCTCAATTAATTAAAAAATAATATGCTATGAATTAAAATACCACACATAAATTGAAAAGTATTACTTGTTTAAAGAAAAATATTACTTATTTAGATAAAAAAAGTATTACTTGTTTAGAAGGAAAAATATTATAAGTTTAAAAGAAAGGTAAAACTTAAAAAAAAAAAAAACAAGTAAAAAATATAATTTTAATATAATATAATTTAAATTTATATTTATATAAAAAAAAAATATAAAAATGTGATTGAATTAATAAATAAGATAATTGAAATAAAGAATTTTAAAAAAAAAATAAGAAAAAATGATTTTTAGGACATATAGAATTAATTTCATTAAATAAACACAAGAAAGCAAGTGCCCGAGCGGAATTGATCCCCGCTCAGGTGCCCAAGGTCTCGTGTTCGGTCCCCCATGGGAGTGGATAATTGCCTCAATTAATTGGGAGGCTTGGTGGGTCCGTGGCTAAAAATTGAATTTTTAATTTGGACAGCGGTTTACAACCGCTGTCTAAGTGGATACTTTGGACAGCGGTTTACAACCGCTGTCTAAGTGGTTACTTTGGACAGCGGTTCACAACCGCTGTCTAAGTGTCAATTTTACTTAGACAGCTGTTACTTGGACAGACCTTATAACCGCTGTTCAAGGTCATTTTTAACAGTTGTCCAAGCCCAAATGTGTATTAGTGAAAGATTGAAATCTCATGTATGCACTTCAGTTTGAGCATCAACTTGTTTCATTTGGAACGGAGTGTCGTCAACCGCGGCAGTTGAATCCGGTTTAGGAACTTGCACCAGTGATCTCGCCTATACTTTGCAAATAGCCATCCATTCATTATTTGCTCCCAAACCTGGATACGTGTTGTAGTATACTTGGGATACCTGAGCAGCAAACACAAACGGATCATACCCCGGATATTTTCTTCTTCTATGAACATCGACCAGTTTGTATTCGGGATGAATCCTTGTTCCTAAAGCAGATGGATCATACCAATCACACTTGAACAACACAACAGTCTTCTCAGGGAACCCTTATATCCTACTTCAACGACTTCTTGCAGGTGTCCGAAGTAGTCACGGCTTTCTCCATTGAACATTGCACTGTTAATGCAAACTCCACTGTTTGCAGTAGATCTGGTCGATGCATACTCCACCGTATGGAATTTGTAACCATTTACATAGTATCCTTGGTACGTGTTGACCCGACGTAATGGTCTGCTACTGAGATCCCGCATAAATGGGTTCTCAATGTGTTGATTATAACCTATGACGGTTTTAGGTTAAATATATAATTGTAAACATATAATATGAATTCACTATTAAACGTTGGTTAGATAACACTCACATAGTTTTGGAACCACTCTGGAAATTCACGAGTAATAGATTCACCTACTTGTGCATCTGAGATGTTTGGATGTATACGGTGTAGCTCTTCAGTATAGATCCTTATTGAAAGTAATATATTATTAATCATATATTATATAAAAAATATGCTATAATTAAAAGTGTAAATGATACGCATATGAAATACTTACTGAATGTACGGTTGGACTTCATCACAATTGAATAACACATACTTATGTGCAGCTTCAATCTCTTGTCGGTTTTGTTCAATACTTTTTTCCAAACATCGACCTGGAAACTTAAACACGGACAAGTTACCCTCAATATCATCAACAACATTGTCTGTGCCTCTACCGTCATAATTACGAGGCTCGTTTCTCAACCTTGTTCTAACATGACCCTCGAAATAGTAAGAATAAAATGTTGTAACCTCCTCCCACAAGTAGGCATTAACAATTGATGCTTCAACTTTTGCCTTTTGTTTAGCATTGAGCTTCAAGTTATGGAGATACCTATAGATATATAATAAAAAAATTGATAAGAGAAAAACATAAATATATATATTTGTATAAATAGATGTGAAGTGAAGGTTTACCTCTCAAATGGATACATCCACCTATATTGCATTGGACCAACAATTTTAGCTTCATGTGTTAAGTATACCGGTAAGTGCTCCATCGAATCAAAAAAGCTGGGAGGGAAAATGCGCTCCAACTTGCATAAAATAACTGGAATGTCTTTCTCCAAACGGACCATGTCGTCCCACGTAATCATTGTAGACGTTAAATCTTTGAAGAATAGACTCAATTCAGTTACGGCCCTCCAGATAGTGTTCGGTAGGAATTCCCAAAATGCGAGGGGCAACAGTCGTTGCATAAACACGTGACAATTGTAGCTTTTCATCCCAGACACATTTCCGTTCGATGTGTTTACACAACGACTCAAATTGGAGACATAGTCATCTGAAAATCTCAGCTCGTCAATCCAATTACACAAAGCCATTTTTTGTATCTTATCAAGTGTGTAATTGGCCCTCTGTATTCATGATTGTTTGGAACAAGTTATCTAACACATTCTTTTCGATGTGCATCACATCTAAGTTGTGCCGAATCATAAGTGAGCTCCAATAGGGCAAGTCCCAGAAAATGTTCTTCTTCTTCCAACCACCCGGTACCATTTTATTATGCTCCTCAACATGTTCTTCCGTTGTTTTCCTCAATCCCTTCTGATTTATTTGATTTAACAACCTTCTACCTAAATCAATAATAAAAAATATATTTATTTGATTTATTTGATTTATCATATGTAGATAGCTAGAAATATATGAATAATTAAAAACAACTAATATAAAAATACCTGATCTCAATTGGCTCTTGACGTTTTTTTTGTAACGACTTTGTTCTTGATGAAGTCCTTTTTATTCTTTCGAAAAGGATGATTATCTAGTAAAAACTTTCGATGGTTGTCAAACCATGAAACTTTTTTGCTAAGAGGGAGACTGAAAGCGTCAGAATCGTCCATGCAGTAAGGACATGCTTGTTTCCCAGCTGTCCTCCATCCGGACAACATGGAGTACGCAGGGTAGTTGCTGATCGTCCACTGCAGGGCAGCCCTCATCGTGAAGTTCTGCTTTTTCGATACATCCTATGTCAGCACTCCATTCTCCCATAGATGTATCAAGTCTCTTATCAGAGGCTGAAGAAAAACATCTAGTTTGTCCTTTGGATTCTTTGGGCCAGGTACCAATACCGTCAGAAACATCGTTTGGGGCTTCATGCACATCCACGGAGGTAGTTTATAAGGAGTCAATATAACCGGCCATAACGAATACTGCTTACCGTGCATTCCAAATGGACAAAAACCATCAGTCTTGAGACCTAACCGAACGTTCCTAGGTTCGTCCGAAAAAATAGGAAACACCTCGTCAAGATGTTTCCAGGCCATCGAGTCAGCAGGGTGTCTTATCTCTCCGGAATCAGGATCAGATGACTCTGTATGATGTCATGTCATATCTTTGGTTGTGGCACTAGATTGATACAATCTCTGAAAACGAGGAATGATAGGTAGGCAATACATCATTTTATTTGCCACTTTCTTCTTCTTATTCTGCTTCCCTCGACCGTCGGTCCAGTTCCGACGCAGTACTTTGTACCGAGAGTGCCCACAAAATCTGCACTTATCAAGATTCGCGTCTTCTTCATTACCCCAGAATAACATGCAGTTATTGATAAAAAAAATCAATACTCTCTACTGGTACTCTTCAACAGATTCTTGGCTTGATATTCTGTAATAGGCACCTGATTACCGGGAGGACAGACCTCATTGATCAACTTACTAATTTGGTTATAGGCTCTTTGAGAAAGTTTGTTCTCAGCCTTGATAGACATGAGTCGAGCATTGAATGACAACAGAGAGTGAGTTTGACATCCATCATACAGATCTTCGTCAGCTGCTTTGAGTATTCTGTAAAAATTAGATGCTTCCTCATTTGGTTCCTCCTCCATAACCTCATCTTGAAACCCACCAGCTTCCATGATCATCGTATGATACATATCCGGTGTATCCACTGCAGGTGTCTCGAAATGTACTCCAGGATCATCGACTCCATCACCATCGTGTGTCTCATTGTATTCGAGAGCATTATAATACTCTTCAAGATCATTGAAATCAACATTCCATCGATCTTCACCATGTCGTGTCCAATTATAGTAATAAGGAACAAAACCATTCATGGTGATATGTGTTTGAACATCCACAATCAACCTGTATGACTTGTTCTGACTCATTCTTGCATTACACGGACATCTTATACGACCTTCTGAATCAGTTGCACCATGATTAGTTGCAAAGTAAATGAAGTTAACTTCATTCATGAACCCCATATTTATACATCAGTTCATAAGTCGAGGAGTCGAATACATCCACTGACGATTCAGATATTCCATCTGTTTCAAATCATATCAATATGTTAATTCTACAAAAAATTGGACAGAGTTTCGTATGTATATGTAAAGATCCAAATATATTCTTCTATCAAATAACATCAAATAAATCCACCAAATTATAATTTTCTATGATCACAAAATTCATTTAACATAAACTATCTACAAAATATATATCAACACCAAATACAAAACAAACTTATCAATTATATACATTACACTATATATTTTTAAATGGTAGAAATGTGAAAACGTACGGTAAAATCGTCCTCGAGGAGTCGAAATGCTTCCGCTACACAATATGCACTTCAAAAATGATTTTCACCTCTATCTACACAAATTTGGTGTTGGTTTTGGAAAAAAATGGAGTTGGTTCGACTGTTTTGTGTAAAATGAAACTGCTAGTTTTTGTTTGCGTTTTTTTAGCGACGGATTCAGCGACGGTTATTGAAACCGTCGCCATTAGCGATAGATTCAGCGACGGAAATTACCGTTGTTATTAGCGACGGTTTAGCGATGGAATTAAAAATCCGTCGCCAAACCCGTCGCTAAAAACATAATTTCTTTAAAAAAAATAGAAAT